>LUCM01000451.1:3926-221159 GCA_008360955.1 Fasciolopsis buskii | reverse complement strand
CGTTTTACATCTAGCGCAGACTAACCACACCGCAAATGTGACGCAATCTTTCCGGACCCTGTATAAGGTCAGAGGTCAACAATCCAGGTTGGCAAAGTGTCGCCTCTTGAGCACTGCGGAAGCTGTCGCAATCCGTCTTCACAATCCTCCACTTTGTTCTCGAAAACAATTTGTGGTTGCGCTTCAACTCCCGTGGCCCACCCCCCGTCCCAATGCAAATTCTAGACAACAAAACAATAAACAACACATTCTTGTGTATTCAGGTTATGCATGTAACACCACACATCCCTTCCCTACCCATATTTTTATCTGGTTAATCCAATCCTTCCTAAGGAAAATTGTTCCAAATATATAGCGGTGTAATGGCATGAGTACGAATCACTGAAAACGAGCTTGTTCGCCAACTTGTGTTTTCTCAATGTGCTCAGTGGAGATTTTCAAGGAATTAATCAATGTCCAGATGTGAAATACGTGCGTCACAAGATGCGAGCAAATATTTTTGAAAACTAATTAACTCTTGCCCATTTCTTCTCGCTTCCAATTACCCGGATCACATCACTACTTCAGGCTATTGTGGTCACTGATGGAGAACGGATTCTCGGTTTGGGTGATCTCGGCGCCTACGGGATGGGTATTCCGATCGGAAAATTGTCCTTGTACACCGCTTTGGCCGGAGTGCATCCCAAACATTGCCTTCCGATCCTGTTAGATGTGGGAACGAACAATGAGGCTCTCCTCAATGTGAGTGAACGGTACCCTGATTTTGTGAGTGTTATCCATAGCATTTCCGCATATGTAAGTCTCTTCGTAATTCGATTGCAACGTAGATTCTTCCAGCCGTGCCCAGAACCAGATAGATGGTAATTGTCGTATACAAAAGCCGTACCCAAGACACCGGAGGAGGTATAGAATAATTGTTTCGGCTAGAGGCTGTCTACCCGCTCTCAACACATGGCGACGAATCGTGTCGTTATTCGCTCGAGCAAACATGGGGAGCGAGCAGTGCATCGAGAATATCGACGGTAAAATGGTCGCCCCATGTTGGCTTAGCTCATTCTGGTTATTAGTTCAGAAGGTTTTTTAAACTCTCGTTCAGCTCCTTTAGCGGAAAATTATTTTTCCTGTTACCTGTACGGCAATAATTTTCCGCATCCGGTCCCACCGATATGAAGTATGTATTGTTAGAATACGGGCTAATCGATCTGGATTGCTTCGAATTGGCAGCCCTGAGGGCCATAGAGACCGTTCTGCAGGTGAGAGTTAAATGGGCTAAAAATCCCCTCAAGATATGATCAAAGGGTAAGTTAGAAACCGTGCTCATGCAAGAATGGGTGAATGCCAATCAAGGAATAATTATATCTCTTTAAAACGTATGCCACGAAGATGTGTCCATATCCTCAAGCAGAAAGACGATTTCACAAAATCCGTACACATTTATTCTCCCTCCTCAAATATATATATATATAGTCTAATTTGTACTGTCAGCAGTATGCACGGGAGCTCTTCGTTGCGGAGTCTATCGAAGAATCACAAGTAAGATTCGTTCATAATTCTCTGTAAACAAAAACAGTGCTGCTAGGCTAGGCATTAAGTTCTGATGACATGTACATATGGAGATGCTAGTAGAATGATATTTGGACAGGATAGTGCAGGGTTCGTACACCTAATGGGCGGCAGTAATCACGAAACCAGTCAGGTGATTTGGGGGAATATAGTCCGCTCATCCACGTAATATTTGCAATCTAAACAGTAACTACATAGCTAGCGCCGTTCTGTGCTAACTACAACAAAATTATTAGTTCTTTTTTTAAAAAAATAGTATCCCACCTTGCATTGTATGCAGGATGCGCCAAGCTAAAGGTAGCAGTCTGAAATTGGAGTAGAACGAAAATCCCTAATCTGACTTTGTTTTTCTGTCTGACACACACTCAACAATGAAATCCACGGCTCAGTCAACGTTGCGTCATCATGCACCAATTTAACGTGGCCCAGTTGAATTTGAAAGACTTAAATGATCTGAAGTTTTGTCGTATCCCACAATTTCCACTGGGTCATGCAGTGATCCAGGCTGGACCGTGCTCATCACGAGCATCCATGGGTTCATAGATTGTGGTTCTTGGGAGAATCGGAGTACAAATAAACGAGGTAAGACGAGTTGAGAACATCCCGAATTCAGCTGATGCTGAGTGTCTACCGGTTTGAAGAAAAACATGCTGCCAAAGCGGCATGGAAATTGAATTCTGCAGAAAGTTGATGCAAGAGGGGAAATGATAAACAGCCAAAAAACAGTTGTTTTTTTGTATTTTCACAGTGCATGTTTTGTAAATCTTTTGGTTTTGTTTCGGGGATTTTTTATAACGCACAAGTTCTACAGACAGGCTATGGAGCATTCGCGCCACCTTATCTCTCAGCGTCGCCAACCAACAACAATCCCTATCTCTTGGAACTCGAACAGGAAGGCAGAAAGCACCAACCGAGACCAAAACTGAAGATAACTTCTTTATATCTCTACTCCAAGTCATGGTCTGATCACCGCGTCGAGTCTTCCGGCCTTGCTCAGCACGTGCAAAAGGAGCACGAAATGGTAGGAGATCGCAGACATATACAATACGTGTCCAAGTCACCGAAAGTGATGGAGAA
The DNA here is from genome assembly GCA_008360955.1 of Fasciolopsis buskii. NCBI lineage: Eukaryota > Metazoa > Platyhelminthes > Trematoda > Plagiorchiida > Fasciolidae > Fasciolopsis > Fasciolopsis buskii. The sequence continues at coordinate 218,519 of LUCM01000451.1, read as the reverse complement.
CGATTAGTTTAGTCGGAGGACGACTGTCTGCACCTGATAAACGAGGATGTCTAGTCGTGAATTTTGACTCGGCTTATGCATTACCTTGAATAATGATCATATCTCATGCAGTAACTTCGCACTGATCACGTTAATCGATAATCTAAGCGAAAATGCCGCATGAGAAAGTCAATAACAGCAGGCCAAATCAGCCAGCAGAAGAATCGGTCAGTAAGAGTTGGTCATAGAAGACTAATGCAAGCGATGCTATTCTGCTTAATGGACGAACTTTATCTGCTGGAATCGGTTTTCATCACTAGTTAGTGGGAGCTGAAGATAATGGCTGAGAAATGGAACCGATCAAGGACGAATTAGAACAGATTTATCCATCCCTTCCTTCCGTTTCAAAATACCCGATGCTCAAACTAGACTTAAACAATGCTTCGGAGATATTGGTGATCGGAAAAAGAAAATCGCCGGTCATCCTCAATATGAAGAGGTCAGGTCGTGCAGCCGCAAAGCACAGAGCGAACTGCGGGATTGCACACCTTTCTCCTGAAGGAAAGCTGGATGTTATGGAGGCGTCACAAGTGGCGCAGGTTCGTGAAAGCTGCTCTACCTTTCACAATTCGTGATGTGATCTCCACTCCAACGCTTCGACCGGTTGTAATCAAACCCCAATTTACTTAAAGCTTGGTTTATTTCATATTCCAGTACATTAGGGAATCGTACATTTGGTCCAATTCCGTGTGTCTATTGTAAATGCTTCCAGAGATTTCCTTGACAGTCTTGCGATTGTTTGATTCAAGAGCGGAACGTCAACCAGATGGAATTTATGTCATTCTTGGCTTTCATGTGCGGATATCCACGAAAAGGAATCGGGACTTCTTGTACTTTGTTTCCTAAATTTGTGCGGCGACTCCTTTTCCAGATTGTTGAATGCATCAATTATCATCATCCTTGCTTCTAATTTTGCAATTGACATTTCTTTTGTCATTCTTCTCTGGTTATTATTCTGGCTTTGAAATGATGTTTCCATAATTTTTAAGGACTTATTTGTGATTGCATTGCTTATGATCCGAACCAACATGTGATCATTTTATATAGCTCTCGAAAAAAAACTTTTTCCCATACTTATGCCTGAATGTGAATGTCGAACCCCACACCCAGCGTTAGTATCGCCAAGTATCGTAGTGCTAGCACATACATAAACCTAAAACAGATATCCATCCCATACTAAAGAGAGTGTCAGTAGGCTTTAACGCATTTCTCCTCAAACAGGAAATCGTGGACAACAGCAAACGCCAGAGTTGCTCACTAATGTGCTCTATCTCTGTTATCGCATTTCGAACGTGTATCTTTTCTTAGCCCTCTGAAATGGGATTTTAGAACACTCCGTCAATGGCTGTTAATTATTAGCCGTGTTTTGTCTCTTCCCTTTGGTGTTGTTATAACTGAACCTTTCAACCGACATAATGGGTCCTGCTTAACTCTGGGATGCAATATAGCATATCAACCAACCAGTCGTGCGGATGACTATCGTTTTCATTCATCCGACGGATCTAAATTTCGGTACAATTCTTCTGGAATAAATCTGTGCTAAAACTCTTCCATTTCCCCATTTCATATGAGTAATGGTCAACAATTGCAAAACAAGAGCAGGAAGCTTTGGAAATGTGACTGACCGCTTGATTCACTCTGGCTGTCATTATTCCATACAATTCACTGTTACCTATTCTATCCATTTGGTCCCCATTTTGTCAGTGCGATTGACTGAAATGTGGGACACTGTTTACAGGTGCTTACCCTACCAGCACGGATACGAAGAGAAGAAACCGGAATTTCAAGTGGTTGGTCGGGTCAAAACACGTTCTGTTGTACTCGTGGCTCAAAAAAGTAAGAACGATGTTCATAACTCGTTAGTTTTTTCACTCCTTCGCGACGTGTGTTTGTGCGCGGCAACGTATTGATGTACAGTGCAGTACGAAAGACGAACTCGAAAACCCCCACTTATAGGTTGCCTACACAGAATTTGGCATTTGATGAGGGACAAGCAACTAGGTATCACCGTTCCAATTCAACATGTGTTAAGTAAGTTGGTGACAATCAACTTCGAAAGTAGGTTTAGGATCCCCACTGAGGAATAATGGACAGAATCTGCTTATTCCATCTTGATAACCCTAATCAATAAAAACACTACAGCTACTTCTATTATGACATTCAACAAGGATCTGGCCATTGAACATTGCATGCTGACCGATTTTAAGGGAGACAAACTTACCATTACTCCAATTCAATTCTTTTTTTTACCTCTGTCAGCCAGTCACAATTGTACCTAAAAGTTTTGAGGCAACACTTGTGTCAAATGGATCATGCGATTTCGAACTGCAGCATGAGTTACATTTCCCTGGTACTACTGTTTTCACGGTTTCCAGAATCGAGGAGGTAGACATGAAATACAGTAGGAAGAGAGGAAGAAAGAATTAGTGCGATGGTTTAACCGGTGAGTTCTCGATTGCCAGAAAGAAATGGGGAACCGATCCATTGAAAACGAACTGTATCTTACATAGTACACTTAAACAATAAGGTGTAAAACAGGGATAATTGCTTACTTCTTGACCACTGCACGCATGAAGTTCTCGATCAGCTCGTCATAGCGTTCATCTTGGATTCGTCTATGTCGTATCCCGGTATAGATGGGCTCCTTCAAACAAGTCCCAGGAGCAGATTACAAGAAAAAACAGAGGATTAGGAAATATAATATTTGAATAAAGTGCGCGACAAACAATAAGGCCTTGATCAAGCTCACTGCATACTACCACTTGCTTAGCCAAAATATACAGATCTGATGAAAACGGCCACACAAAGGGCGCGCCAAGATGGAGGAAAGAATCTAATACTATGGTGCACAAATATGAGAATGACTGAACAAAAAAGTAACGGGTACGCATACCTCACTAGCGGCAATAACAGCAAAGTCGGTCGTGTTTTCGCGGAAATTTTGTTCAACCATTTGTATACGAAACATAAAAAAAGACAAAAAGCAGCTAACGACAAAATCGGTATGAAAACGGAGGAGGCAAGATGAGTTGAGCGCATCCAAAATTCAGGTGAAAGTGAGAATGTCAAGGGAATGCAATCAGTGCTCACTCGCTCAATGCCTCTTATGGAACTCGGATTGGTCATTTCAATTTCAGGCGATCTTCGCAATGAACCTATCATTGAATGACAAAGTTGAGTTTCTTCAATGAACTATGCTTATCCTTTGGAACCATGAAAGGTTCAACCAACTCGTAGACTTAACTTTCGCAATGTGACCTATCATGAAGATGGAATACAGCTTCGTCTGAAAAGAAAACATGACACAAAGTTGGTCGCATTTTGAGTGTTTTTTTCAAACTACTCGTGAAAAGACATGCTTCTTTCCATTTTCATCTTTCAGTCATAGAATGCAAGATGAAAGCACGGGAGATGCAAAGTAAGTCTTGGAGGAGAAGTGATGCTGCACCAAATACTCAGTAGAGAACTGACGATTTGCTTGAACAAGGCTAATTCGATTTTTCCAGTTGTTGCCGGTCTGTGGTCTGAAGGGCGCCCACGATGAACGAAACGCTCAAGGAAAGGGTGCACAAAGCCGCAGTTCGTGGTTTTCTTTACAGTTACGAGACCTGGCCTATCCGTATTGAGGATGACCAGCGACTCTTGTGGGAACATCGGCTGAGCAACCACTAGATAAGTCCTCGTTTATTAGGTGCAGACAGTCGTCCTCCGACTAAACTAATCGTTCTCCATCACTTTCGGTGACTTGGACACGTATTGTATATGTCTGCGATCTCCTACCATTTCGTGCTCCTTTTGCACGTGCTGAGCAAGGCCGGAAGACTCGACGCGGTGATCAGACCATGACTTGGAGTAGAGATATAAAGAAGTTATCTTCAGTTTTGGTCTCGGTTGGTGCTTTCTGCCTTCCTGTTCGAGTTCCAAGAGATAGGGATTGTTGTTGGTTGGCGACGCTGAGAGATAAGGTGGCGCGAATGCTCCATAGCCTGTCTGTAGAACTTGTGCGTTATAAAAAATCCCCGAAACAAAACCAAAAGATTTACAAAACATGCACTGTGAAAATACAAAAAAACAACTGTTTTTTGGCTGTTTATCATTTCCCCTCTTGCATCAACTTTCTGCAGAATTCAATTTCCATGCCGCTTTGGCAGCATGTTTTTCTTCAAACCGGTAGACACTCAGCATCAGCTGAATTCGGGATGTTCTCAACTCGTCTTACCTCGTTTATTTGTACTCCGATTCTCCCAAGAACCACAATCTATGAACCCATGGATGCTCGTGATGAGCACGGTCCAGCCTGGATCACTGCATGACCCAGTGGAAATTGTGGGATACGACAAAACTTCAGATCATTTAAGTCTTTCAAATTCAACTGGGCCACGTTAAATTGGTGCATGATGACGCAACGTTGACTGAGCCGTGGATTTCATTGTTGAGTGTGTGTCAGACAGAAAAACAAAGTCAGATTAGGGATTTTCGTTCTACTCCAATTTCAGACTGCTACCTTTAGCTTGGCGCATCCTGCATACAATGCAAGGTGGGATACTATTTTTTTAAAAAAAGAACTAATAATTTTGTTGTAGTTAGCACAGAACGGCGCTAGCTATGTAGTTACTGTTTAGATTGCAAATATTACGTGGATGAGCGGACTATATTCCCCCAAATCACCTGACTGGTTTCGTGATTACTGCCGCCCATTAGGTGTACGAACCCTGCACTATCCTGTCCAAATATCATTCTACTAGCATCTCCATATGTACATGTCATCAGAACTTAATGCCTAGCCTAGCAGCACTGTTTTTGTTTACAGAGAATTATGAACGAATCTTACTTGTGATTCTTCGATAGACTCCGCAACGAAGAGCTCCCGTGCATACTGCTGACAGTACAAATTAGACTATATATATATATATTTGAGGAGGGAGAATAAATGTGTACGGATTTTGTGAAATCGTCTTTCTGCTTGAGGATATGGACACATCTTCGTGGCATACGTTTTAAAGAGATATAATTATTCCTTGATTGGCATTCACCCATTCTTGCATGAGCACGGTTTCTAACTTACCCTTTGATCATATCTTGAGGGGATTTTTAGCCCATTTAACTCTCACCTGCAGAACGGTCTCTATGGCCCTCAGGGCTGCCAATTCGAAGCAATCCAGATCGATTAGCCCGTATTCTAACAATACATACTTCATATCGGTGGGACCGGATGCGGAAAATTATTGCCGTACAGGTAACAGGAAAAATAATTTTCCGCTAAAGGAGCTGAACGAGAGTTTAAAAAACCTTCTGAACTAATAACCAGAATGAGCTAAGCCAACATGGGGCGACCATTTTACCGTCGATATTCTCGATGCACTGCTCGCTCCCCATGTTTGCTCGAGCGAATAACGACACGATTCGTCGCCATGTGTTGAGAGCGGGTAGACAGCCTCTAGCCGAAACAATTATTCTATACCTCCTCCGGTGTCTTGGGTACGGCTTTTGTATACGACAATTACCATCTATCTGGTTCTGGGCACGGCTGGAAGAATCTACGTTGCAATCGAATTACGAAGAGACTTACATATGCGGAAATGCTATGGATAACACTCACAAAATCAGGGTACCGTTCACTCACATTGAGGAGAGCCTCATTGTTCGTTCCCACATCTAACAGGATCGGAAGGCAATGTTTGGGATGCACTCCGGCCAAAGCGGTGTACAAGGACAATTTTCCGATCGGAATACCCATCCCGTAGGCGCCGAGATCACCCAAACCGAGAATCCGTTCTCCATCAGTGACCACAATAGCCTGAAGTAGTGATGTGATCCGGGTAATTGGAAGCGAGAAGAAATGGGCAAGAGTTAATTAGTTTTCAAAAATATTTGCTCGCATCTTGTGACGCACGTATTTCACATCTGGACATTGATTAATTCCTTGAAAATCTCCACTGAGCACATTGAGAAAACACAAGTTGGCGAACAAGCTCGTTTTCAGTGATTCGTACTCATGCCATTACACCGCTATATATTTGGAACAATTTTCCTTAGGAAGGATTGGATTAACCAGATAAAAATATGGGTAGGGAAGGGATGTGTGGTGTTACATGCATAACCTGAATACACAAGAATGTGTTGTTTATTGTTTTGTTGTCTAGAATTTGCATTGGGACGGGGGGTGGGCCACGGGAGTTGAAGCGCAACCACAAATTGTTTTCGAGAACAAAGTGGAGGATTGTGAAGACGGATTGCGACAGCTTCCGCAGTGCTCAAGAGGCGACACTTTGCCAACCTGGATTGTTGACCTCTGACCTTATACAGGGTCCGGAAAGATTGCGTCACATTTGCGGTGTGGTTAGTCTGCGCTAGATGTAAAACGACTGCCCTATTAAGTGACTTAATTGTTCCAGTGCCTAACCATGCAGGGTGGTGCACACGGATGCGTTCAGACAAGCGCCTGGTCGCGGGGTCGATGTACATTATCCCACAGGAACTTGTGGTTGAATAAGAAGTAAACCAGCTGCAAAATTAGAACCTTTGTCTTTCAACAGTAACGATATATTAGCACGGAATTTGTACGGATTTCGAAACTTGGATGCGCAAAATGTCTTATCGCCAGCGTTAGTCAATCTTCTTCTCGCCATCTCTGCTAGCATGTCGTTTTTGAATGGCAGAGATATGCTTACAGGCCTCCCTGGGAACTTCCCTTCCTATCTCCAAATCCACATCAGTTAGTCTACTTGGGAAGCCATTTCCAACGAATACTCTTCTTACCGTCCGACGTTCGGCCTCAAAAGTATATTTTGTGCTTATTCCTTTTGTTCTGACAATGAGACATCTAATTAAGTTCCCCTTCAAGATAAGAGGTGCAAAGTTGGTGTAATGTCCATTCCATGTGGCTTCCCTATGTACTGATCGCCGAATTGAACCATCTTTTCGACGACATAGTTGTACATTTAGGAATGCTATTTCATTGTGCAACTTCATCTCTTGTGAATTTCAAATTTGCGTGAGCCCAGTTGAACTTATTCAACAGTTGGTTAGTTCTCGTCGAGGGGTTGAGTACACAGATGTCATCCACGTAACGTTTGTATAAGTAGAGTGCTTGCATTGACGACTCGAGTGACCCACGTTCCAGCTTTGCCAATGAAAATGTCGGCTAGTAATGGACCAATACAAACCCTTGACAACAAAACAATTAAAACAACATTGATCAATATTCAGTAAAGGCTGTAGAAGATTTTGATTTAAGAGTATCTGAATTTCTGAGGTGGGAGGAGAGGTTGATGCTGTCTGGATGACACAAGGTTGTTCCGATTTGGATACCAGCTGACAGCGAACCTTGTAGCTAAAAACACTCATGCATATTAGGATTAGATGTTCGGAGAATTTACTAATGACCATACATCATTGGTCTGAGACAATTCATAACATCAAACATACTATACTTCTGAGGGGAACCAGTAATCAATAGCCTTGACATTCACGCGTTGTTTCTATGGCCTAGGTGACAACGAACCGGCGGGCTGTTGCCTACCATACGAATGACGTGCGACACATGTGCAGTCAAATAAACCATCAGTGGTCAATCAAGACGTCACTCATGCACGCATTTTAGTCATAATTAGTGCAGGGAATGATTTTAAGACTATTAGTTTTTAGGCTTATTTTCTGTTTACCACCAACATCGTCTTATCTAGGACGTTGAAACTTTGAAAAATTGTCATAAGTCATGCTTGTTCAGCAGGTTAACCAAGGAAACTGACTTAATTTGAATGGAAATCTGAATATTGCAGATAACACGACGCTTTTAAGACCAGTTCAAGTGTGTGGTAAAAAATAGTCAAATTCGAAGAAATATTGGTTTAGTCAGTTGGCAACCTGTACGAGAAACAAATATATGTGTGAATTCACAGAATAATCTTCAAGGTGGAAAACGTCTCATCCACCTCAATTGAAGGTGAATTAGTTCCGTTAAAATTCTATGGAAACCACTAGCAAAAGCCAATTTCCTCTGTTTCTTAAGAGCTAATAAACAGCAGAAGTGGAAACCCGACTATCGACCTCGTCCAAATGAAAGTGTTCGAGTATGTGATTTGCAAACACTGATAACCAGAAACAAATCGACCCAGTGTGCATCGCTGTCAGCATGACGTCCCATTATGGTATTACTGACCATTGACCGAGGTTTCTAGGAAAAATTCTGTTAAACTTTAAATAGAAACGTACGAATACTGTGTCACATTGATTGATGTTCATTCATAAATTGCAAGAATAAATATTTTTCGCTTCTCTTGCTTCCTAGTTAACTAGAACTAACATCTTATCTTCATTTTCATTCTCATGAGCGATCGCATCTCATATTTTTTCTAATGCTCGTTTCGACAAAAAACAAGTTTCCAATAAGGGTATACAGAATCGGCTGTTTTTATAGAGTGGGAAACAGAAAACATTTTTGTTATTTGGGAAGAGTGAAGATTTTCCAATTGAAAACAATATATACTGAAACCGAAGTGGGAATAGATGCGCCCTAAACAAAACGGCTGAAAACTTTTCGTATATCTTTGTGGTGTTCGTGCGATCCTAGCGAGTATGTAACGAAACACTCGACTGACACACGTCGATATTTACCCGTATTTCCCACTGTCTGCAAGGAACAAAAATCCTCGTGTTATGATTGCCATAATGCAAACAACAGTGCTGTTGAAAGGTGTTTAAATTGCCCAATGTTTCGGTTAGCGTGAGCAACTTTGCAAGTCAAAACGTCTAGATTGTAAACACTCCTTGAATTTGAACATCTACCAAAAACGTTGTTATTGATAACATAACATTAATAACAAAAAACAACGCACGCATCGATTTTCAGATGCACTCCTTACATGATTTGGTCCGGATACTTAAAAAGATACCCACAACGTGAACTTCGACGCGAAGACAGATTAAGTTGTATTGATCTGTTTCAAAAATGTAATCAACTTTGGCTAACAAGTTGTCAATCATGCCAAACCAGCCGCCAACGTTGTGCTTTACTAGTTCCACCGAACGGGCATGATGAACAATTTCTATACATTCAACATGGCATCCAGCAAGCGATAGTCACGCAAAATTTCAATCTGTAGAGCAGAAGAATCTCTTATAAATCAGACTAACAGCAGGTTAAACATGTGAAAAAGCGAAGTGAGTCGATTAAACAACCGGTGAGTTACGAATGGGTGCGGTGTGAAGGATGGGAAAGACCTACCGTCCCCCTCTGTTGGGCTAAATAAACACTCATTATTTCGCTCAGGTTGGATAGAATTTCATAGTCACGTGAACGGGCGTTAGTTCATCTGTAGCTTGTGATAAAAGACCAGACCTGTCATTATCGGGGCAAGGAATGCACTGAGAAGGAACGAGGGCCTGGACATATGCAAAATTTCAACTAAAAAGAAGAAATGAGAGCATCATTGGAAAAAGAATATATACAATTAATCAAATTCCTCCGCCCATTTGTGTGCTAGGGAATGAAGTGCGTAAAAATCCACAGATAATAACTGTTTACAAATCGCAGGGGAAGAAGAGACGAAAGGTGATCAACAGACGAATAGAACTAGTCATCTAGCGGGCGAGTAATGGAAATAAGTAGGCTGAGCTACAGTAGGTCGTAAAAAAGGTTTTGGAGATAGTTAATGAGAATAGATGTGTAATGAGCTCAGTCCCTTTGATTCCGCGAGACTACACCCAAAGGCAAGTAACACAAGCTTTAGCCCAAGAGATAGTCAGTATGAAACACAACAAACTATAAAATCAGCGCAATCGATCAATCTACGAAACGTCAAATGGTCTCCTATACCACACTTTTGACTAAGAGGTGACGAAAAAATATGATGTGATGTCCTTTGCTCTAGGTTGCTCGATGTGATGGGTAGATGAGAATTTCTACTGTGAAGAGTTACGGAAAGAATGTGTCCTCTTGTTGCTTATCCTTTGCTCTCAGGTTCCTATACTGATAAGGTTTTGGGTTCAAAAATAAGGCTTTTCGTGTAGCGTGGTCAATCCCCCGCAAAGCAAATTCAATGAACCACTTGAAGACACAATGACAAGAAAAACCAACAGAAAATTAACTTTCAAATGATAAGCTAAGAGGCGCTGTGCTGAATACCAGCAGCAAACTTTGTAACTGTGTCCAAGTCTGGTCGGGAGAGATGCCAACACTTTCCTATCGCCTTATGATTTTTTTTCTCTCCCGCTCGCGTCCGGGTAACTGGAGGATCGAACAAATCGTACGACTTTAAAAGCATTCTCTTTTGGTATTGATTAGCTGAGTTACAAATAAATGTCAAACCCCAGCAGAGCGACAGCAGGTATAGGATAAAATAAAATGCTCGCAATCACTCGGATTTCTACCTAACAGCTGACCCGAGTGATCGTATATGCACCGGCATAAAGCTGGGTCAAACGTGTGTGCACGAAGTGCAGACAAACAAACTATGGGGTAGCATCGACGATGCGTCGTAGCTGTGTTAGTATTCGTGGCCCACCCGATCGTGGGCATGTTGAACTACACAATCCCGATCGATTATCGTCTTAGCGTTCCCCAGTTTGTGTGTGTGTGCGTGCGTAATATAGGGACTGGTGCTGGATGAATTAAGTTTTTCCCGTGCGAGGCTGGGATAGATGAACAGTTCACATCATACAAAAAAGATTGAAGAAGAAAAAACACCTTTGAACTGCTATTTTCCTTACTACGTATCTGAGTCTAAAATGATATTAAGCTTGCTCAACGTCCTTTTGAGGATAAAAGTAAATTGTCAAACGCTGTGTTAATGAGGCCGGCAGGAGGGAATAGCATAGATTCCACCTCGAAAACCACTGTGATCTCACAGGTTGAATAAAGAATAAATAAAGCACGATCGTTTTTTCGTCCAAATGTCAACACATCTCGAGTGTGGCCTGATACGAATCATCTCAGAGATAATCAGTCAATCAGACGGGCTTCTGAATTGGTTACCAAACATTATTCTCCGAATGGTCAAAAATTTCGCACTAGTGCGAGCGCCTCCGATTTGGATCCATTGACCTGATTCTTCTGCGCCCAGTTAGAACCGGTTACTACTACGAAGATGCTTATGCGATTGACTCCAAGTGTGCCAGCAAGCGTATGTTCGCCGATCGCATTGTCCCACACATCTAGTGGTTTTACAATAGCCACCCATCGTCCATCATTATCATCAATGTTCAGCGTTAAACAGTATGACAAACCCACTGACCGCTGCCTTTGCCCCAGAGCTACATGTTTCTACAAGAAAAGTGGATGTGTGAGAGGAAAAGGGAGTGGACCTACAGAGGGGAGGGAATCCCGCAGTGGCCAACACACTGAACATTGTTTAACTGTGCAAACGTACTTATTCAATCATTCTAATTCGACAGAAAATGACAACACGATCGCTACTGTTCACGGTTCACTGTCGTATCCTTCAGTGTCTCCGGCCACCTAGTTGACCGGTCTGTCGGACCCCGACCACAAAGACCTGAGACACCGGTACATTTCCTCATTCTCCGCTACCACCTCATCTCCTGACCCCCACATGGCTTCTACCACTCCGTGGGAGGAAGGGGAAAATAGGGCACGGTGTGATAGACGAGTTTCTGTCACATGCAACACGTCACTCAACCAAAGTAGTCCGTCTTCCAGTGCTCAGTTCACACGCGTTAAGCCTGACGGAATGAAGCAACGCAGCTTACACACCGCGAACTGATGAAGGGGCATGTAGAATTCAGCCTCATCATCGATATCCGCTGATGCCTCTCGTTTTTCTGATTGGGAACCGAGAGATCAGAATTACCACTAGCCAGGGACACTGACGAATTATTTTTGCGTTTCAGTGGCTTATGGTGTTTTGAAACGCAAGAGAAGGGGCGTCTGCTCTGGCTCCAACCGGTCAATCGGCAATCGGTACTATCTCTCGATCCCACTAAATCTAGCGAGAAAAACCAAGTCAAGCAGACAAAAGATCGTTTATTATTCAAAACCAAATCCTTTACATTGGTCTTCTATGGCTGGCACTCACTGATCAATTCTTCCGCTGGTTAATCTGGCCCATCGTTATTGGCCAACTTTCATATGCGACGTTTTCGCTCAGATTATCGACTGACGTAATCGGTGTGACGTCACTGCAGAATTGTTGATGATTGACTAGGGTAATCGATAAACTGAATCAAAATCCACCAGTCTTACATATGGTGCCTGTGGTCGGAAGGTAACCAAACTGAGAATGACTGTAACTACTGAAGACGCAAAATAATGAACCTGGCAGGTTATAAGTTTTATTGCATTTTCCATTGTTAGTGAACGGTAGACGTGTTTTCAGCCCCGTAAAACGGGTAGACCATATAGGGCACTCGGTGTTGTACAATGTTGTGATGCAAACATCAGTGTTGATCAACCGATAAGTAGAAGGTAGACTCAGTACTGGTCTGTTTATCAGCTAAGATAGTTTATTTATAAACGTGCCACAAAAGGGGGACAAATATTTTGTTGAAAACAACCGTAGAAAATTACCGATTAAAGTGTGACACTTGAATGGCTGCCATTACTTTGTCATCTCACTTAAATAAAGCATCAGTAGCGATAATTTTTTACTCCTTTCATTTATTATACAACTTCATTTTAAGTTGACACGTTTAAGGAACACAAAAACATTGGTTATACCTCGATACTCATGTTGCAAATCAATTATTGACTAAACTAATCTAATTTTTTCATGAAGTAATTCACCATGTGGTATCATCGCTCAATCTAATTTGAAACATCAATCTGTTTAGTCTCTTCCAAACAGGTTTCTGGTATAGCATTGCCATTAGTTACACAGAAGATTTTGCTTGTTGGAACTTCCCGGCAGAATTTGTTGTGAAATTTAGCAACTCCTGTCATTTTTATTTTTTTCGAGATCAACTGGAACCGTGTTTGAACATACTTTCTTATTTCTGCGATCGACAACTAGCAAAGCCGAAAGATTCACATACAAACAAAACGACTTACCTTCTAGGAACTACGTGGAACTACGTGAGAACCCAATAGATCGGATATAGTACTACCTTTTGCGTGTAAACTGTGGAAGAGTGTACTTTAAAGCTTTTTGGGCTCACAACGCGGTAAGAGATGATCGGAAATCATGGTGCTCACACTCGCAGCCAATAGGGAAATGCGTAACTTCCTGTTCAGATCAGCCCTCGAACGATAGCATCGTCATAAAAATGTAAAAGCCACAATAATATACCGAAGCAGACATCGAAAGCGGACAGTGGAATGTCAACTAGAAGAGTGATTTTTATCCTTCGTTTCACCGTTGATAACCACGAGGAGGCAGTAAAGAAATATAATTTAACAGATTAGTCAATGAAAAAGACAGATGAATATGAGGTTATGGATTTTACAGTTACAGAACACAATTTTTATTTGCTTGCATGAAATGAGATGGGAGACTCCCGTTCCGGTTGAATTTACGACAGGCAAAAAATCAATCGCGCAGAATATGACATTAGGTGCACGCAAATTTCAGTGTAGCTTATGAACAGGTTCACTCGCATGACGGACTTGTCAGAATGAGAACAAAAATCGATGAAACGACTGCGTACTTGATCAGTTTTGTAGCGAGAATTATTTAAAAAAAACATTAAGAAAACAAAAAATGCGTCCTTAAAATAGGACTATGTTAATTGAGTGTAAAATCTACATAATTAATGACAACGATGTGGAGAATTCCGTAGATAGTCGACGGTTCGGTTATCGCGGGTGACCTTTATGAAGACCGGTCATTTTGTACTGTTTGGTTTGACAAATCAGATTTGGAAAACTGTGCATGGTGCAGTGTCTGAAGTCACACGTCGTGTCCAACAATTCGTAGTTGAAGCTTCGTATACAGGGAATTTTACGAACATGTGGAAACTGAAATTATTAAACAATCTCTCATCACGGTGTGCGACCGTATAACTTGTTTAGTGTATTAAACAGTCTGATAGATATCCGGTATCACAACAGCCAGCCAGGTCGATGAAGCTGCAAAGTTTAGTGAAACACTCATGTTCTTAATTTCTGGTCAACTTGAACTGACTATGATGCTTGCTCACAAAATGATTTTTAAAACGATGCTGTAAAACTTGTGCTGATATAGTCTGTGTTAAATTCGGATTTGACTGGGATAGTGGAACATAAAATTTTCTTTCTAAAAGAAGAAAATCCATCGAGGGAAACTACAGAATCTGTTGATGACAAAGTAATCTACGGAGTTACTAATGGTGTAACGACCAATTCAGAGGATGATAAAGTCCTAATATTCGTGATATATATATATATATATATATATATATATAAGATAGGCTTAACCCAACTGTCAAAGAATTATCAACGAATCACAGTTGCGGTTCTTCTGGGGACTCTTCGACGAAGAGCTTCCAGGCACACTCCCGACGCCACAAATTCGATTCTGGTGAGACACCAATTCGGAGTGTACAAGTATAAATATGTTTGGATAAGAGAGTACCGGGTACGCATACCTGAAGAGCGACAATAACCATGAAACCGGTCGTGTGCTCCCGGGCAAATTTTGCTCGCTCATCCAGATACTACTTACTACTTGTATACATATATATATATATATGTATGCGAAAGATGTACCATCGGAACCACGGCGAAGGGAGAAAATAATGAGCAAATGGGATGAAAGAAACAAGAAATGTGTGTGGTTCACTACATATGGTAGCTTCTCCTTCCCTCGCTTCTATGTCATCCTCTATCCTTACGGATCCAAGGTTGCTCTGCCGGGGTCTGATAGTACTCCGTTGCCCAAACCGACGTGGAAAGTTAACTCAATGGACCAAATAGTCTAACCCACAAGATAACATGATGATTCGAGGACCATGTAACCCATTGGGGACCGGTAACTGGTTCCTCAGTCCATAAGCCCTTTGGATGAGGATAGACATCCAGAGTGCCCAGTACACCCCTCCGTCACAGACAACGATGAGCATACAGCCGCATGCTTCATACGCTACCCGTGGTTGGTTTAGAACCAGGGTTCAGCTATCGCCCTAGACTGATTATCAAAGATCAGTCAATCCGATGGGGAGCGACGGATATTCGCTTTCGTCTCCGCACTTGATTCTGAACATCTCTGCCACCAGAAGTCAGTGCGTAGGACTTTCTCTGCAAGGGATATTTTAGACGCAGGTCACTTGGGGGCATTTCGAGCTGTCTTCAAAGGTAGCAGTCAAGTCGAAGCGTGAGGCACCGAAACCTGACCATACTGAGGTATTTGGAAGCCGCTCGTGATGGAATAAATAAACGACGGTGAATTCGATGGAACTGGGGTGTTGGGATCACGGTTATACGGAAGCTTGCCCAAGGTTGAAGCTTGCTCTCCCCATTACTGCTAATGATGCCTACGTGCACTTGCTAGGATGGCCAAATAAATGACGATGTGGTCTGTCACTGTATCGTGTGCGATTAGCCTTTATACAACCACGGTAACTAATGTACACGGCGCACGGTGGATTGCAAATGTTCTATGGATGTTGCATGCCAATAGCATACCTTCCATTAGTCTACTTTTGTGTTGAGAGTATAGGCTGGAAGAAATGATATGGTATTCAAAGTAAAAGTCGGTGTCACAGTAGGGAGATGCCGTTGGTATCGGTGACGATTTCACAAGTGTATATGGGATGATAGATTTTTGTCGTCGACACCCTTCTACTTTTGCTCAAATTGCTATTTGAGTTGGACGGGAAACAATAACCATCATCGACCGATTGATTCTTAATTCAAAGGTCGCTTCCATACGGTTGCCTTATTCTTGCTTTTGTGAATGTGAGACTAACTAAATTATTCCCTACTACATGGACATATCGTGAAGGAGACGATCTTTAACCCGAACCATTCGATAACGCGGTGGGAGTCAATGATATGATCAAAATCAGTATGTACAATAAACACAGTATTTGGATGAGAAACCACCCTGGGATATCTAAAGACAACAAAAATCACACGGACACAGAGTGACAAGAGTTCTAACCAGTATTAACTAGCTGAACAAGCTTTTTCAAAACCTCCATAGTCTGGTTAATACATTCATATAAACAGGATGTTGCGAACGTTGTCTGTTTTACAAACGACAGACAGAACAATTAGTTGGGTGTGTTAATTAAAGTGTAGTTTCTGAAGCAAAACACGGGAGAGTAAAGAAAATGAACTGTGCTTTTGATCGGGCTCGATTATTTCCGGTTACCTGATTGCCTCATCTGATGCATCGAATCTCGGACGAAGGCCAATGTTATTTTTGGGGCTACGACTGTCGAAGTGACGCGGCAAATCAACTTTGAGAAAAAGGTGGGTCTTAAAGCCCGACAACCACAGAATTCACTGTCTCGGAATGATTTGTCCAGAGAAATGTGCTAGAGGAACTTTGGAGGTAACTTAACGCCCGAACATCTGATAAAGTGGTTGGAAAAGATCATCGTTCGCGCGCATCCAGTGGGATGTTTGAGCAAATACTAGAATGAATTATGAAACCATTTATCATAACAGATTTCAATGTCTGTTCATATTCTACGAGCTCTGTAGGTCGCGCCTCAAGGTTTTCAAGAATAACTAATATGTAGTACAGGTCAAGTTAAATCCCATCCTGTGTTGCGTTTTCAAAGCCACAACAGACTTCAATTTCCAACTAGACTATAATCGGAGTGTTTCCTTGCCCGTGGTCAAGTGGATTAAGCGTTCGTCATAAAAAAATCGGAGGTTCGAATCCTAGGTACGCCCGTCACTTTCGCGGCGTACGGCAACTCATCGTCGCCCGCCCTATTACCACCTCTGACCTATTGAAACCTTATGTGGCAATATGACACTCTAAGTTTCAGAATCACGGGTGCCGGTTCCTCCACCTGCCCCCTCGTTTGATCGGCCCTAGTGTGCATAGGACATGCCTCTTTCACTACACCCATGCGTGATGCATGTAATACGAAAAACAGTACCAGCTGTAAAACAAAATCGTTGAAAGCAGTCTGTCTATGCAAATGCGTAAGCTGGACTATGAGTTTCACAAGCTTGTTCACTACTTCAGCTTGTTTCGAATGTTACACAATATGTTTTCAATTGACTTTCGGCTTACCCGAACATCGTCCTCTGGCCAGTTTTGCAGCATGGACATGATGTGATGTCGATCGTGAACCGTGATATACAAACCTCTGAGCAAAAAGAGGGACGAAAACAGAGATTGGGTAAGCAGACTCGTATGCCTCTCGGTCTGGCAAATACCAACAAGTTGCTAAGTTTTAATTCAGACAAAAAAGACAAAATATCTCAAAAATGCAACTTTTAGGCTTGACTGACTAATAACACCACAAAATAGTAGTTGTCAAAGTTATGGAAATGTTACAATCGGTGTAATTTACTGATAAAAACAGAGAGGAACACCCTCGCTGTCACGGAGCTGAATCATCCTTCAACCACAACTATATAACCAAATGAGCATGCCCCAAGCTGAAAGCAAATCGGTTTATCTAAACCCATTTTATAGTCTACGGTGGCAACAAAAAGCATGGGGAAAAGATGGTTAAACTACTACGATGGAGTACTTCACAGAGCAAATTAATCACTTAGAACAGGCTACACTGGAGTCGGACGGGCGGATCGTATAATTCCTAAACTTCAAATGAACCGTTTGTAGTTTTAATGGGGTTTGTTTAAGTTCTTTGAATCGGGTTCAACTTCAACTGCAGTCACCGATGTCGACAGGATACGTTCATTTGTCCAAACTGTATCGACACTGATGACTCTTGTTTGAACATCGGACTGGACCAGACAGTTCACGAAAACTTAACTTGAGTTTACAACCGGGTGGTCTTGCTACAGTTCTTTTGACTATCCCATGCGTTTTCAATTCTATTCTGTTTTTCCAGCCGCAGACAGGATAGCAAAGAGGAAAAACTGTTATACGACTACTAATCGGGTTACAACAGCGGTCACCTAAATGAGTGGCGGAAAGAGAGGACGAAAGAACGGCACTTGAAGAATATCCGTTATTAGTCAATAATTTAGACGATTTTTCTCCAAACCTCGTGTTTTTGTTACGTCCATTAAAACAGTAAGCAAGCCAAGCTAAAAAAAATAACGCAGGCACCTAAGAGAATAAAGTTCATGAAGTGGAAGTGATCTCAAAATGAAATCGAAAACAGATAACCTAATACGTACCTAACAGATGTTGTTACGTTGCTCAAATAAGATGCACTACTAAGTGGGAGACCGAGCCAAAATTGCGCTAGACCATGCTCGCTTACAAGCTAGCGCAATATGTACAAATATATTAATCCGGACGCAAATGTGCTGCAAAGACCCGATAGCGATTGACCTTGGTTGAATAAATGAACAATTTTTATGAAAATCAACACGACGGGAGTAGGAAATAATCTATTTTGGAAAGTTGTGGATGCAAAACGACTGGCTGCTTTGAAAAACTCCGCCAGTGGTTAAAATCCGGTCCCAGTAAAATATATTCCCCTATTTCTAATCCTGTCACTCCACTGACACCAATGCCATTTCGTTGTTTCTCCCAATAAAGGACAAACGTTTGCCGATCTGTTTGTCTAGTGGCTTGAGCCGAAATGGCGTTTTTCTCGGCCTACTATTGTACATCAACAGCATTGCACAGATTTGTATTCATTGCGCGCGCCTGCTCGGAGGTTAGACAAAAAGTGGGGTGATTCATTTAGCAGATGGATGGTTTGTGCAGTCAACTATTTAATTTGGCCCATGAACACCATTACTGTTGTAAGTCACCTTGTGAATTCCCCATAGCGCTACGTTTTGGTGTACAAACTATTTTTTGTCCTATTTGATCTCCAAGGAAGAACCCAACAAAATGACCAAAACAAAGAGTAAAAAAGTTGATCATGATAATGTCATCTATGTATGGGAATTCTGGATGCATATTTTTTATTTGAGCAATCCCTGAAAGGATTATCAGTGATAATTTCTTAAAGACTGGTCCCTGTTTAACAAAAAACAACGACAATGAGATCGCAAGATGAAAACTTTGATATCAACAGCAAATAACTCGTTGTACAAAAAGTCCCAGTGGCAGATGGCCGGCTTCTCGGCTCGCGCAAAGATGAAGTGTCGAATCATAATCGTGGCTACTTAATGAACGATCCAAGAACTAGCCTCCATTACCGCTCCAGGTGCGTAGGGGATTGTTATGAACAGAAAAAAGCAAGATGATTGGATAGACCAGTGTTCGCTAAATATACGCGAAGAACTGAGGCAACCATCGCACTGGTGATGTGCATTTATCTACCTATCTATCTATCACATTCACTTCAACATCATTTTGTAAGGGAGTACTATGAGATAGGAAGTGGAGGAAGGAGGTGAGGAAGTTTGGCCAGTGTCGAACACCTTCTGCGGAGTATTCGAAAAAGAACTAGGCTACTTACAAAATCTTTGCAAAACTGCTGGAATGGCGGAAATAAGAACCACACGAGTGTAAATTTCAAAATAGAGTTTTAATCAGATTTTCGGAACAAGGGTTATTTTGAGGACGATGATTCATAAGTAGTCCACGAGTATATTTTTCATTTCATCATCCTCAAACCACTCAGTTGACAATCCAGATTGTTGTCGCGATCGTCGTTGAACAATCACATGCTAACATGTGACACAATGTTTTCCCCGCACACTATTATACAGCACTATACAATGGCTGAATGATTTGAGTCTCACGTGTCAGGCTAATCTGAGTATCTCAGTGTTCACGTGATTTTGGCGTTAATCGCCCAAGATTCTTCTTTCGAGTTGTACTACTGTAAATCCACCTGAATGCAAGATCCGTCCTTCAGTCCCATTAGGTTTGCATTGCAGGAAGTAACACAGATCTGTACACATTTGCACACTGAGTTCAGTACTCCTAATGACAAAGCTTCGTGCAGTAGTGCGTAATCAATGCTGGATAATCAACGACAATGATGGTTACAACTGGTTAGGTAAAATCAAATGAGGGAACAATTATTTTAACATGACAAAGTCAAACAACTTTCGTGTATTTGTTATGCTTCCCGGAACGCCAGCCGACTAAACCCCTGTCATTTGGTGACTTTCACTGGATGACAATCAGTCAAGGCGGTTCCCATCCAAACAAGAGATTACGAAATAATGGAATTGCGAACCGATAAAGAAAAATCTGCCAGACTTTGTTGGCACTCCGATTCCCACGACAGAAATCATGAAAACCAAACATGAAAGCACACGGTTGATGAAGCGATCTCACGTGGATTTTGATAGGGTACATTCAAAGTGAAAATCAAGTCTCTCAAGCGCCACACCTCTCAGACGAGAAAAAGTGCTCCATTTTATAATCTGCAATTATTTACAGTTTCGGTGTCTCGTTGGTACTAACACAAATGGGATAGCAAACTTCGTGAGAACTCTTAAAATTTATGTCGAAAAGCACTGTAATTTGAGCCAGAAATGCACCCACACTAAGTTAGATAAACACGTTAGCTAAGTTCCCTTACCTCCATTAATAATTCAACTGTTCACACCAGCAATTTATTCCAGTCCAAAAGTCCAAATGAAGCTTTCTTTTCTCTATCCTTTTATTCTCCTGATTAGTGATATGAAAAAGTGTAAAATCTTAAGGAGTTGAGTAGGAGTCAACTGAAGGTTATTTAATGGAAAAGTCCTCTGGCGATGGAAGGATTCGGACTCACTATGATTTTGATCGCTTGGTCATACCGGAGCAGAGAGAAAGCGGTCATAAGTCCATACGGATGTCGTCTCTCATAAGTGAGGAAAATGTCCTAGTTCTAATTCGCATTCGAAATTTCAGCTGTCGTCCAACTGACATTCCTACTTAACGGTTTCGCAAAATTTCACTTTCGCTTGTCTGGAGCTCCTGAGGCAAGGGCTTCTGGTCTTGTTGGCATAGGCGTACCTTTCGGTTATTGGTCTAAGGCTGTACTATTTGACTGGATCCCATTAGACTGTAGGCTTTGTGTAGCGTGACTTAGAGGCTCGTGCACAGTAAGCAATGGTCGCCCCGTTAGACGTATATCATTTTCCAGCTCGTCTTACGACTTCACAGATTGTGGTCCGGATGCAATCAAAGATATATATTCTATCAAAAGTTGCATGGCCTCATACATAAGGCAAACAGTGCTGATATCGTGGTTTTAACAAGAAACATCTATGCTAGTGTAGGTCGGTTGTCCTTAAATAAGGCTCATCTGGGAGGCTCTTTTAGTCCTGTTGCTCAGAAAATGGGGAACGGTTGCTGGCTATTTATTCAGATCACTACCCATTTCGTGCAACCACAAATGCCAGGCGTTCAGATCACCAGTATGTCACCTGTCATTCGCTCTTTTCGAGTCGGCAACGGGTCCAGATCGACAACATCGCAACTAGATACAAACGACGAGGCTGTGTAAATGACTGCCGGTCTACGGACACGCGTTTATTTGCACTAAGCTGCTCATTGGCTTCAGAAGTCATTCCAAACGCATGATGTGACGGTGGTTAGCCTGCAATAAGTTAACTGTATCTGCCTCAGAATATCGACCAGCACTGCCGGTTTATTAGGGGTTCCTTACATTTTGCTGGTTTAGTAAGTTATGGCATGGCTCGTCATCACATGATATCCCGGGTCTCTGTTGTCTCTACATCTTCATGATACACAATCCATCTCGGCTGATATCGAACATAGTAGGGCATGATTCGCAACGAGAAGTGTACTCAACACAATCCTGGACAGGGCGTACGAATTCTGGTGGTCCCACCGTACATCGGAGTTGTAACATGTTGTCGACAGTAGAAATTCTGAAAAGTCGTTTAAACTAATCAGACTAACCGGTAGGAGGACATTAAGTTTGAACGAAACGTCTAGTAGATCTGATAGTTTGTCCATTTGGAATTAACAGCGGCGGGACACTTTAAATCAAAGCTTAGCTGGTCTCTAGCGTCACTCCCTCTGACTCCCAGGTGTTCCGGGGCATGGTTTGAGATATTTTTTGACAAATCCTTCTAATGAAACTGAAATCCGTAAGGAAATCTAAGCCCTAAGGCATCATAAAGCTTCGATGGTCTTCCATAAACTCTATTTAAAGATGATATAATGAAGCTCATTCGAGGTATTCAGGCTTGTTCCCCAAGGTCTGGCGTTCTGTGCAAGTCCTCTCTTCATGGAGGGAACCGATCGCTTTTTCCACCTTCAAGAATGGCTGGTGGAATGAGTGCACAAACAATGAGGATATAAACTTAATCTCGATATCATTGAAGCTATTAGCATGTGATATCTTTCACGGATTGTGCGACACACGGACGAGGAAAATCAAAAGGAACAAGCTGGATTTCGTGCTAGCAAGGGATGTATCGACTACATCTCCAACCTTCGACAGTATTTAGAAGACTGATACTCATTTCAAAAACCAATGATCATTGTCATTTTAGACAATTGCGTGGTCTTTGACTCTATCAATAGGACTGCATCATGGCACTGCTTGCTTTGTGTGTCGTTCCTCAAAGAGTTGTCCCGTCAAAACTCGAGTAATGACTCATAGCTGCAATCGCCATCCTTTGCTGCCTCCAACAAAGTACGACAAGGCTGCCCAATATCTTCGTTCCTTCCCAACTTTGTGTTCTGCGGAATACATTGTTTGCTCCAACGGAAAATGAAGTTGATTTCTTCTCAGGGAGCAGTTTTTGACACAGAGATTGCTGGTGATATCACCATTATCAGCAAAGATGCACAGTCGATTCAAATAGCTTTGGATTGCTTGGCGATTGAGGTATCTCGACACGGTAGGTGATTGCACCTTTAAATTACAAGGTACTTCTTTAGGACTGTTAGGAGCTTGCACTTGCGCTAAACCTCTCCATTAGTTAACTACTAATAGCCAATAAACAAATATCTTGGGAACTTGTTTACAGCTACAGCTGAGATCACATCAAAAACTGTGGAAGTTATGTTAACCATTGAACACATAAACAGATGCATACAAATCACACGCTGTTTACGCATGCGAGTTGTCTATCCCCTTGTTACGTGAAAAACACTCGTTTGTTGTATCAGTTTATACTTATCGATCACAATCGCTCGATGTAATGTAAAGATGCATTCAGCCATTTGGTAAAGGACCTACTCAGTGAAGAGTTACCCTCAGTCTTTCAGTAGTGACTTCATAGCAACTTTCGCTCATCTGCGACACTAGTGGTGCCCCTTTGAAAAGATTTTCGTTTCAAGGGAAAAGTGTAAAATGTTACAGATCGCAATTTTCTAGACTTGGTTCCATCCGCTTTAAGAATTTTTGGTAGCTTTCTGTGTTCGGAAACCGATAACTTCGAAACCACATCTGATGGGAACGTCGGATGAACATTGACGAAGCGCATCGTTGCGTGTTGAGCGTAGGTATTCACCATCTACCTGGGATATGAATTCAACGCATTGAGTGGATTGGGCACGTTTTGCGCCTACTTGGCGATCAATTAATTCCCCGTGAACTTTTTGCACGTGTTGGGTAGGACTGAAGGAGGCTCCCCAGAAAAAAAGGCTATGAATGACTTAGCGTAGGTACAAGGAAGCTTTGGTTGGTGCTTCCTGCCCTCGCAAATGGGGCCAAAAGATGGGGTTTATCGCTGGTTGGAGACGCTGAAAGATACGGCTAAGAATCGAGTTCAGCAGTGCAAATGCCGCATGGCCCGGTTGCTGATCTCTGACGATCCACAGGTAAATGAGAAAAAATACATCATGAAATATGTATGACAGAAACATTAAAAGCACTTTGCTTTTAGTTCTTTTCGTCGAACTGTTTACCCCACCAACCAGCCACTTTTCAGCATTCTTGCGCTGACAGCACGGTTGTTCTCGAGTCGGTGCAATATATACAGGTGATGCATTTAAAAATCTTAGTTAGTACCCTTAGAGTTATAGTACTTACGAAATATAAAGAAGCATCAGCAAATATCGTGAATTTATTTACAAGCTTTCCCTGTTGTATCTGTTTGCAGACTGAAAACATGGGTGACCTTGGTTGTCTAGGTAGATGCGTTTGAACGTGAGGAATGAAATTCTACCACAACACGAAATCTTCGTAAACGTTTTTGCGAGGGACATGGGATTTATTCTTCTAAGCATCCATTGATGCTAACAAACTTGCTTGTCCAGTAGGGACAATTATTTAATCGAGTATTTTACCCACAATTACTCCCGTATATTTAGGCTGAAGTCAACTATTTCTCATTTGAGGTATCATGGCTGATCATGAGCAAAAAAATTTTCGCTTGAAAATCTTGATTTACATCGAAGTCGATCTTGTGTCATGGCCACTTGAGCGTTCTGCACCAATCGCTTACCTTGGTATCGCGACAGTGAGCGAGAAACAGTAAAATCCTGTGATACCACAAAATAGAGCATAATGAACTGATTAAAAAACCCTAGTCAATTAAAAAATTTGTTTAAACTTTTCCAGCGTTTTAAGCTAAAACCCCCCACCATTTACATCATATTACACGAATAAATTATGCCCAAAACGTGCCTCCCACGGAGGAAATCGATCATATATATTCATATTAAAATTCTAGGACGGGTCTTTTCTCAGGTGCTGATGAAGATTATTATCAGTAGTTCATGCATCGTTGTTCAGGTAGAGTTGAATAATGTCAGTGGATGTGGACTATGGATTCACCGGGCAATGAAGCAGGAAATATAATTATCCTGCATAATCGTAGAAAATGCTGAGCGACTCAAACTAAGGACCCATTGATTTCGCAGACGGGTGTATGGCATATGACAAGTTGCTAAACACTCACAAAATGGACATTACTAGAAGAAAATTCTTCGGAAAAGTTATTTAGCTTTCTTAACCTCGTTCAAATTGTTTATTCTTAAAGGGATTGAAATAGGGTGCCCCAAAAATAAGATAAATCTTGTCGCTGCGTTAAGGAAGATAGTTCCTTGATTCTAAGAAACCAAACACTATGAAAAATGGCCAGGTGTTTCCGGAATATAGTAAACGTTATCCCGAGGTATCGTAGTTCCCTCCCAGCTTCACGCAATCTGAGTGAAAGCACACCTGGATCGAGGGCATGCTTTATATAAAACCATATCAGGGCTTGAATCTTGATACTATCCAAAGCGTTTCATATTTTGACGTGATAATTAAACGAGGTACCTTATCAGTGGGTATTGATTTGAAAATTCTAAAACGTTGAAGTATGAGGTTAAAACAATTTCATACTGGATGCCACATCAAAATGACCAAAAATTCCTGAAGGACAGTGGCGAACCAATCAATTGCCATTGTCTGTTGATGCTAAACTAACAAGAATGCACACATCAAATTGTTGTAAATAAATCTCACTTTATAACGTGTCACTGTTGAGATATGGTGATTAAAATGCGATAAGGATTATTTTTAGCATATTCGCTTGATAGATAATACCAAAGCACGTGTCTTATTATCGAAAAGGCTCCCCAGTTCTCGCTGAACAAAAAAAATATAAATTCATTTATTTATTCATGTTGTCGCCTGATGAGGCGGAAAGAGTTCACATAAGACTGATTCCGAGATTTTATATATATATATATATATGAATATGTATATAATGCTACTGGAAAATCCCTTACATACCAATGGGTCCTTTAGTTCTTTTATATTGTTTCCCATACTCCCTTCTGACGTAAGGTTTAGTCTCTTGAAAGTCAAAGTTTACTACTGTCATGACGAGCATATCATGTTCGTGATGTGTCCTAATGAACTAAAGGATGATTCAACATATTCAGTCCCTTAAAAACTAATTTTCGTGTTCTTCAGCGTTCTTCTATTCCCCGTATCTTTTCCACTGGTCCACTTGCATGGTTTTCTAACCATGCGAACAATGTTGTGTTGTCAGTCCATCTCCAGAGAGCGGGGCTTTTTGATTACACGTATGATACTATGGCTCTGCAGTAGTATTTCCGGATCGAACTTAGAAGCTTCTCCCGTAAACGTGTGAATTGCAGATTACTAACTGACGGTGCTGAGTTCATAATCCTTATTATCGTTCAGTGTTAAACAGTAAGGCAAGCCCCGCCGACCGCCGCTTTTTTCCCACGGTTACATGTTTCTATAAAAAGAGTGAATATTCAAGGGGAACGGGAAGTGGACCTATACAGGCGGGAAAAGATAAGACGCCGCCGCAGCAGTCAACTCACGGAACACAGTCTAACTGGATAAACACACGTTCTTTCAATCATTCTGATTCGATAAAAAATGACAACACGATTGTCACTGTTCAAAGTTCACTGCCATATTCTTCCGTGTCTCCAACGGGCTAGTTGACGGGTCATTCGGACCCCAACCGCGAAGACCTGAGACACCTACTTTACTTAATTTCGCTGTACATTTTCTCATCCCACGTTGCCACGTCATCTGTTGACCTCCACATGGCTTCTTCCACTCCGTGAGGGAAACGCAAAACAAGGCTGAGTTCTGATACCAGGACACAATACAGTAGTAGATGGCCAATACACCGCATGATGAACGGAACAGCAGGCAGATTGACTAAGCTGACGTGTATATTTACTACGCAAGCGGCCGTCGTACAAAAAATCTACTTGAGTAAACGTGCACTAGCCGTGCGCCAGTTACCCCCAAACGTGCGCCGACGGAGTGCGCGTTCAACAAAGCTATGATCAAGCGGAAAAGTCACGGCAACGGGACGTGATTGACTAGATCTTGAATTTTCCGATCACCATTCAATTCTCTCTGATCTGATAGCCTTCAATGGCTGCGACGACCGTCCGAGAATAGTGCACAAATGTACGGTAAACAAAGTAAGAGACCACCATTCCTATTCGGCGAAATACCTGTCGATCGAAGGTCCGGACGCTATTGCATCCAGGGCAGAAACGACCTAAGCGACCTCGAGTCATCACTACCGCGACCAATTTGTCGCATAAACCATATAAACTACGAAATCTCTTGTCTTTGCTCAATACCACAATGCGTCCAGACATTAGATGACGTGTCGCGTGAAATGGATAAACAAAACAGGGTAGCTTAACCAGTTCACAGAGTCAAAACTATGCGTGCCAGTGGTTCACATTTTATTAACCAAGTGAGTAGTCGCTTTATGAACGGAAAAAGGTGGATTCATATACTCCTATAATGTGCCTGTGGATAAAATAATGCAGGTGTGAACTAAATAAAGAAAACAAAACAAACGAACGTTTAACTTCTAAGCTGTTCCACAGGCCTGACGAAACATAATTTCGATAAGTGGAGGCGTGAGTAAACAGGAGCTCGAGTTTGGAGGATGTAGGGATGTCAAAAATTAGACAATCATAAAATGAAACGGTCAGCCTGAAGGTCTTCTTGATCAGGATCGCGAAATCAGAATGCACACCAACTTTTCATTACCAATTTCGGGCTTTTAAACGCTCAGAATACTAAATAACAGGCGTTATTAGAGGACTTTTTCTGCTCACTCAGGTGTTACATTCTGGGAATTCATTTCTGCAGTAATTAAACGAGATTTTCCCGGACAACAGTGAGGATGTTTTTAAGTCTGCGACCTTTGATAGGGCTAGCTTCTACAGGGGAAAAATCAATGGGAAATATACTTTTGGTACGCGGTTTAAAGAAATTGGGGTATGTTTCGCAACTCACTATTCTCTGGAAGTGCGACATTCCATAAACTCAAATGCGCCATCAGTCTGTGTCGTTCCTTGGAAGAATCTGTCGACACTACGTGATACAACGAGTATCTTCTGCTTATTCCAAACAGAACATCATGGATAACCAGCTGTTGTTGTAGAAAACTTGGTTACCTAGCCAATGCTCACTAAGCCGCGGTCTCCACTCCGTGGATTTCTCCGGAAAATTGGTTATTCAAGTTACAGCAGCTTCGTGGTTTAGCTATGGATTATTGAGTGAAACTGAATTCACAATATTTTTGACCTGTATCGTCTGCATAAGTTTGATAAGATTGCTATTCCAATCGTGCTATAAATACACTAATGTCAAATACGATCTGCTCAAATGAAGCGAGAAAGAATCATTTTGTGGAGGAGACTGCCACGGCAAGGAACTAAGAAGGGGAAGGGGTTAATCGATGTAGTAGAGATCAAAATGAATTGAATTGATATAGAGATGCAAACCAGTCAAGGGGGCGATCCAAAAAGGCAGTAACAACGTTGTCAAACGCATTGCGTGACGGACGAACGGATTTTTCTCGACAGTTAAGCACAATATTGACTCAACCAGAGTGAAGTCCAAAACATAGTCTGAAAGTTTTCCGCAAACGCCCGGTGCTAACATGGAGTGCTCAGTTAGTCTGCCTGTAAGTCGTTTGGAACAGTGCAATAAACAAGATTGAAAGTGATTTTCAAAACCAACTTGCTCAGCCGCCCAAAAAACCTGTGGTTCATTCGTTTGCTTTCTCTCTGTGAATTGAGTGAACACAGCGAGCTAGAGTAACTTTAATGCTTTGCAACAGCGCGCGGTGGATGGGCTCTGAGAATGAAACTGAACCTAATCATTTTGAACAAGCAGATCATCTCCCAAGAGTAACAATAAACAGATGGATCAGAAGCAAAATAAAAGCGTTGTTTACGGGTGGCATGAGTAGTCGAATTTCATGTAGAATAGAATACATGTCTACTTGTTCCGTGCCCAGAGGTGGACATCTCTGTAGGGTAAGCGGAAGATCACCGTCTAGAGCCCGCTTCGCAGCGTCCACTTGTGGATAGGAAGAACTCACGTGGAATACCCACAACATAGAATCATTTCGAGAACATACTTTCGGATGTATTTAGGACTGAGACTACGACAATGGGTACTAATTAAATAGTACAAAATAAACGGATCCTTTGGACGTGTAACTCGAACTTGGGGACAAAGCTACGATTAGACTGACATATATGCGTTCGGAGCCACTCGGGAAAAAAGCCTCACTCCTTCTGATGTGCGGACATGTCACGTAAGATGTGTCATGTCGTGGGTTTAAACGCCATTGTTTGGTAAGAACTAATATCCACTGCGCAATTGAATTGGTATTTGCCAGTCGTCGCAAACTCATCAGCAAAAGGCGGCTTTGAAACTTATGACTACAATGTGATCACTGAGCATTGGATTATCGACGAGCGCTGACGGATCCTCAGTAGTCTGAGCAAAACCTAAGTTCAATTACACCCTATAGCCCTGGTAATTCAGATTGTCTCTTGGTTCTCCTGATCAGAAAATTCTCGTAACATTTGTTGATTCTTATCAAAATCCGGGCGAACGTGTGACACGTTGGAACTGAACAGAAATTGCTTACGAGACGAAATTTCCACATAGGCGTTCCCAGCACAATTGTGCCAAGCGAAGCGAGATCACCGGAACGGACAATGAAGCAGCCGTAATTAACTCTGTTTGGATGTACAGAAAACTTCGTTTCCTCGTTGGATTAAACCATACACAATATGAAAGCACAAGACGTTACACAAGAGCAAGATAACACAAACGCGGTTGAACGCTGCGGCGCAGGAACACGAATTGGAATAGTCATCGGTGCACTTCACACAATACGAGGGGATGCGTAGCCCCTGGGAGTGCAGTAACACAACACATGCGGTCTAGCAGAACACCAACATAAATTAACGTAGAACACACAAAGAGACGGGCTTAAGCCTTGAAGATCCGTAGTCGCACAACGCGAAGGAATGGGCTAAAGGTTCCTTTGACTGGACAGTCATTCGGAAATACAGCGCGATATACAAACGGTTATCTCGCCTTCTAACAGAGAGAAAAGAAAAAATATAGAACACAGATGCGCGTTTACTGGTGACCCATCAATACACGTCATGAGCCAAGTGAGCTCTAGTATCTATATAACCACGAGCCACTGTACCATATAAATTGTTATCCGAAGGTAAATAAATTGATATTGCTTGGAGTGGAGAGTGGTTCTGGCAAAACCAAAATACATCTTAGAGAGAATATCCATTGTCGACGAACAAATGCGCCTACACCGATCTTTTTAGAACCTTAACTGATTCATTCGAGAGAACAGTATGCAAGAGTCAGAAATAGCTCGGAGGGGCTGAATTAAAAAAAAAATGCAATTTTAGAACTTCGACAAACACACCACTTGAACTATAAGGAACTAATGCTTCTTTGATCATATTAATAGGACAAAACGAGGAAAGCTGAGTGTACTGTATTACCAATTGCGCAAACATAAAAGCCCACTTTCTTCTGGAAGTTAAACAAGCAGCTCTGCCAAAAAATCACACCCAAATCGCATAGCACATGATTGTTTCACGATGCTTTATCCGCGTAACGATGAAATAATTTAGGCACGAGAATGAAAACTGCCCAAGTGAAAGCAAGCAATACGGCTAGCTTACGGACAATGACTTGAACGGTCCCCGTTGTATCCGGGTAGGATCAGGGTTACGTGATAAAGTGAGGATGAAAGACGTGACTTGTCGCGGCTACCAATTGTTTGTGCAATTAGCCAAACGACTGGAGGATAGACAGCGGTAAATACACTCTCGGAGAATGCGAGGAAGCACACATGGATGAGAAATTTTTAGCAGGCGCAACACAAAAACGGGTAGGCGGAATGTTAAAATCCGAATAAAGCGTACTGATAGAATATAACGAGCAGAACAAGCAACAGAGGAAGATTGAAAAAAAACTAATAAAATATTCTAGCCGAATTTTGACCGATCAGTTCGAGGAAGTCTAAGGACGTCCATCGTGCCACTGAACAGATGAATTCTATCGGGAGTATCGAGGAGCTTGTGGCGTTCGGTAGGTGACCAGAAAAGTCATGCGGTCACTGTGCAAGTAAAACGGGAGTCAAAACGACATCAACCGTCTGATCGATGGACAACCGATTGAAGCAGGAAGTGAACGAGTGATGGTGTTTAAAAACCAAGCGCAAGCGAGTGTATGCACAAATTATCACATTCACGATTGGAATTTGCTTTATCCCTAACTGGAGGTATGCAGGGATATTACTTGGAAGAAGTGTTTGGTGAAAAGAGAGAACTGAGTTTATACAATCGGAAAACTAACTACTCTGACTGGATTTGTTATTTATCAGTCGGGTATGTAAACTAAAAATGGTGCATAGCAGAGATAAATTACAGGAATGAGGCTGGGATGTAGAATGGGGGAAAATAGGACCTCGATCGGGCTAGATGCGAAAGTGTGTGCCGCATCGTCTTCTGATAGAAGATTCAAAATACGTAAGTAAAAAAACCCACGATTTAGGAAAACAGCTGGCGAGCAGTGGGAGAGATTCACCAACCGGAAGAATGCATTCTGAGAAATATTATCGGACATTATATATATATATATATATATATATATATATATGTATATTCCATGTTCACCCCTGACGTCACAAATTAGATTCTGGTGGGACATACCAATTCGAAATGCATAATTATAAGGACTTTTGGACAACATAATACCGGGTACGCATACCTGGCGTGCGACAATAACCGCGAAACCGGTCGAGTGCTCCCGGGCAACTTTTGTTAACTAATCAAGATGCTACTTTCAATATATACATGAGTATATATATACCCACTGTAATGCGTAGGACTTATCTCGTACTGTTCACAGTCAACAGGATAAAAAATGGATACTTATTCAAAACCCCTTATTATCTGTACATATCTCTGCAGCTTACTTCTAGATATGACGAAATATCACCATAGAACAGAACGAAATTTGAAGCTTTTGCGGTTTGATGCGGATAAGCTGAAGTATTTATGATAAGTACCCAGTGCGCTGTGGCAGAGAAAGCAGTTTATAGGAAAAGATCACTTCCTGCGTTTAGTATTGATTTCTTTGTTATGACAAAAAGAGGACAGCATGTCTGAACAACAAGCCTCTCATGCCACACAGCCCTAAAAAAACAGCACATTATATCATCGCTAACCTTTTAGCGTGCTTATTTGACCACACACCTTAGTGAATTCTGTTGACATAAAAGTGGTGGCATGATTGCTAAACGCACTGTTAAACACAAATTTGATCTGAAGTTGATATCAGCCTATTTGTATTGACGGCGGAAGAAATGATCAGACCCCATAGCGAGACCGACAAAGCACGGCTGCCCTATGGGCAGGAGTCGCGTGATGAGCGGAGAGGCCACGTGATGAGATCCGTGTTTCGCGCATATTATGCCGACCACCGGGGCCAAAACTGACCTGCCCAAGGTTATGCACTTTTACGGCATGCGCATGCTAATTGGACAATCGCGACAGCAGGACCAAATTGTGACCGTGTAAACAACAGGTGATTCACGGACAGTAGCTTTGAGTTGGTCATCAGCAGAGGGTTGAAAATCGCGGCACAGCTTCGCCTACAAAACTTAAGGCATGGGAACACGACACCTGCGTACTGAAATGGACTGTGAATATCAGAATATTAGCAGCCTTAAGGTAAAGCTTGAGAAGGCTAGTTATTACGCATCCAGGATTGCTGACTAGAGACGAAAATCACACTTGGAAGATTACCCCTATTTATATGGTTTACAGCCAGTACGAGATGGATGTCCACAATGTGGTGGCGTCGGAAACGCTTATTGGTTGGTCTGAGCAAAGCAATGCGGAGTGGTAATAAACATGCCACCACTGTATTTTATATGACAGAGAATTGCAAGAAAGGCATCCATCAGAAAAAATGCCTAAGCGTGTGAATGGATACTGACGTGAAAATCTGAAGACCCCGACGGGGTTCGAACACGGGTATGGTCTCGTATTTCTTCTAGTAGGGTACTTGTGATATTGTTTGGGTTCGCAACCCAAATAGGTTGAAAAAAATTTCACACTTGGATCAACTCAAAACTTGTCAAATCAAACTGCATATATATATATATATGCAGACTTTGGGGGCGGAACATAGTACCCACCTCACAGTGCCATCGCAGTTTCGTGGCCTTTTTGTAAGGGACGCGTGCTAGGCGAAAAACCACCACATCCTCCGAACTGTCCCTGCTTGTCCGCGGCTGCTTATTCGGTAAGCATGACCCCAATATACTTACGTCTTACCGCAGCTTGTCGATAGTCCTCCAATCCGCGAATTGGGGACGTGCCGGATGGCATACAACTCTACCGCGCTCTAGTTTGAAGTTTCCCAAGCATAAAGATTTGGCCGTCGATTGGTGGGCATTTTTAAGTGCATTGAGTTATTATTGTGAATGATATAATATTAATAACAGCGTTGTTGGTAGATGTAATGCGCCAACGTTTCGACTACCGTGGGTAGTCTTTCTCAAGGCAAGTTTTACAATCAATTTACAATCATTTTGATTGTAAAACTTGCCTTGAGAAAGACTACCCACGGTAGTCGAAACGTTGGCGCATTACATCTACCAACAACGCTGTGTTATTAATATTATATCATTCACAATAAAAACCAATACATGGCGCATCGATTTTTCGATACACTTCTTACGTCGTTTGGTCTGCATTGAGTTATCTTTACGACAACAAAAAAACCAATATCACAGGCATTTTTGAGTCATAAAGTGAACCCTCAGAAAAGTCTGGCTTCATGGGATTTATCAGATATTCCATTCCTCAAAAAACAACTCTACAATGCAAACCTACAAGTTAAATAAAGGGCCGCATTTACATGTAACAACGCAACGGTTACGGCTCTTCAGGATGTGCGACGATGCTCAACTAGTTATTCAAAAGTGAAAATGTTATCGACCCATTCGTGGCCAGCACGGAACCCGGATCCCAATGTGCGAGACTGATCTTCACTCGTCAACTCCAATGTTCACAGATCATTGTGGTAACACTAAAACTTCCCTCTCTGCGAAATGGATGAGCTAAGGTAGGCTGCGAGAGTTACCCTTGTCCTCAGTATGTTTCACCTCAGATACAACTGTAGCTACCAAAGTTCTTTGTCGAATCAGAGCCCCCCCCCCCCTTAAGAGGAGGGCTTTAATTAGTAGCCTCACATTCCGCAGTGGCTTCTTCCATCGCCCAGCTAGCACCTAAAGATTAAAAAATCGGATGTATACATCAGTGTCCGTAACCGGGTACACCGGTCGACCGGGATGATAAACCAAGTTCAGAGTTGCCTCGGACTAACATCTTTGATTAAGTGGTGTTTGACATGCAAAGACAGCTACTCCTAAGCGAGGCAACGAGGTATGCTGCTTGGCCTAGTGAGCACAAAGACCTGTACAATCAAGAACTCCCGGGCCGTAAACGCTTCTGCCGAATGACAAACTAGCTCATGAGGAGGCACCGTGAACCAGGTATCAAGATCACACAGGATGCCTTGGGCTTCCTAGATTGGTACATGATAACAAAAAACGTATGGACTGTTCGAACGATCATGGAACATCAACAGGAACTTCCTGCTGCCCGATAGGTAGCACTTGATTTCGCGCAGGTTAAAGATATAAACTCGAGCAAAATACAAGTGACGGAGGGTCCGAACCGTTTGTCAGATGGTGTGGCATTGTCGAGGCTAAAATCTTGGCCACTTTTGAAACTAAACTAATCCCAAACGATAGTTACATTTATCATAGCAAGCAGTAGACACATCTTGTGGTCAACATTCCACTTAACTCATTAATTAAAAACTGCGGTCAGTAATTAGCTACCAAATAGAACTTTGTTAATTAAAAATCCTTTACGCACTTCCCTCTCAAATAAAGCTTTCGCTTTTTAGCCAAAGTAACTCACCTGGGTCTACGGAACACCGCTCCGTACAGTTGGCAGGCCATACCCACAGTTGGTGTGTAAATCAACGGCATACAATATTCCACATTTTCGATGATTAGCTGCAAATTACGAAAAAGGTCCGATGGGGGGCTGAATTTAGCGGAGGTAAAACATTTTGTAGTGGATGACACGCTTGTGCACTTATTGAGAATCTGGAATATCTCATTTAGGGCAGAAAATAACATGGAAAGAATAACGGTAGGATGACAGCTCGTGCCAATTCGATAATTATCATTATTATTTCTTTTGATTATATTCATTATCAAGTGTCGTTTCGAAATGTCTCATCGAAATAACTAGGTAAGCAATGTACACATAGCTCTGCTTCCAAATTTTTTCTCTTCTGTGTTTTTGTTCAATATATTTTGCAGTCGATCTTTTATTATTCCTCATCCTCTTTCTTTCGTGATTGGTGTTGTGAGGTGGAAACCAAAAGCAGAGCACGCTGGTGCAGGGTTAATGGTTGTCAAAACGGAAGTGAACGTAGTTCTGTCCCTTACATAAAGGAGGATACTTTAGCTATCTCATTTTCATGAATTATTGTCAGAGAGATGAACTATGCATCTACTCATCTTTTACTAACTTCTCCTTTAAAGGATCCTTACTCTAGCTACGGTAGAAAAGAAATTAGAGTAGTTATCATCAATCACCTAGAACATACTTATCGCAGCAAATAGTTGCATTAAGCACTAAGGGCTGGTTCATCATTCTCCTCACAAGATCCTATTTCTGTCTACCGCATTTGTTCAATGTAGGAAATGAATAAATATCACGTCCATAAGCCTACTGGATAACAAGACTGCTATACTTGAAAACCTCCCGGATATTGTCGCATTTTGGCTCTTTTTCAAACACTTCACTTACGCTCATGCTCTAACTTAACACGGTCGGATTATGTGGCCGACACCTAACGGCACCAAGCAAAAGGGAAACGGTGACGTAACCTAACAACCATTTTTGACTTAAGGTGGTCAGTTATACTTCGTAAAAGTTGACTTAGGGCCTTAGATCCCAACCCATCCCCTGCGGCGAACTGAGTGGAATAATTTGGGACCACCTGCCTCGAAGATTTTTTCTCATATACGACGGTATTACCAAGAGAATGAAATTACCAAAAGTATATGTCCGCCTAAAACCCATTTTTTGTGTAATGTTTAGATAAAATCCAGTTAGAAATGTGAAGAAGACATTTTTCACGATTTTCGGTGAAGAAGACGATGAACGCCGTGCGCAAAGTGATGTAATTTTCTACCTCTCATAGGTATTGCGTAATCGAGAGCGTTGATATGGTGAGTGCACTTCAACTTTATTAGATTAGGCCCCGTAACGCACAGGATTGGTCTTGGCTGGATTTTTTGCACAATTACGGGAAATACTTGGAGACGAATACAATTTACTGTTCAAACTACTCGAATCTAATAGGCATCAAAGGGAGCGCTGAGATTGGTGTTCACATCGCAGACGTTTCATCACAAGCCGAGGTGACATCATCAGTGCGTAGGCAATGACCTCTCTGTTTGGCTGTGCTTACAGTAACGGTCCCCCAGATTTGATCTTGACCCCAGAGTAAGCTTGCCTTGCAGGTTGTCATGGCCTCGACCTTGAACTAGTAATGTTACTAATTTTAGGAACGTTACTAATCTTGACAATGCTATTGATCCCAGTAATGTAGTTGTGAGACGCTTTTTAACTGAAAATGGTGTTAGATATTGCGATCTTGAAATGGCTCCACTTCTTTCGGACTTCAAAAATTTGACACCATTCAATCCAATTAAATCCTGCACTTTAGTAGATTTTGCACCTGGTCTAGTTCAGTTGGTCGACGAGTTTCAAGTTTCCAGAAACTCTTTTGAATATCCTGTGTCCGCGTGGTGCACAATGTAAACCCTGTTCACATTGAATGTATTTCCTACCTGATTCGCGTGAACGGATATTGGTGAAAGAGAATCATGTCTTCTTGTGGCAAGCTTGTGTTCGTGCATTCGTGTAGCAAGTTTCCTTCTAGTTTGACCGATCTATCATTTATCGCAGTCCTGACATTTGACATCTCTCCTGACGTCCGTTGAGTTTTTCTTTAGAGTTTGAAATGAATCTTCTTATAGTTTTGGTGGGTTTGCGGACGACTGTGATGCCTTGTGGTTTGAGCAATCTTGCAGTCACTTGACATAAATTTTTGATATGAGAGGACTGTTTTCTTTTTGGATTTTGCTCGTTCATTTTCCTCCTTGTTCATCCCGTTTACGATTGTTCTGATAGCCGTTTCGTGGAAACATCTTGAAAAGGTAATTTTCTTTCACTTTTTTTTAGTCCCCTTGCGCTACAATGTTTTTGCTCTGTTGAACAGTGTTCGCATGTAGGTTACTTGTGAACTCTGGGATGGTTACTGTGGAAGGTTAGAGTCTGGTCCGTATGTGTAGGTTTGCGATAAACTGACCCCTCCAGGGTTCCGTTGGCCTCTGAATTCTAGCTCCTTCATTGTGCGCACTCGCATGTAGGCTGGCCAACATACGTGTTTAGATTTGAGAACGGAGTCATTTTCGATTGATGTCTGCTGCGTCAGTGAAACAAATTCAGAATTCCATTATTGTAATTCAACCAACTACGCCTAATACTTAATCAAGATGTTTCCTGCGAACCTAAGGAGATGAAGCAGCTCAAAACTGCGCGTCAACGCGTTGTAGGAATAGCCTTGAGTGAGAAGGCCGAAACCGCCCCCTTAGACTGGATCATGGTTAACAGTTACTTGTGCGCCGTGAAACTAGAGAAATGAGTCCGTGTGAGAAAGGATAGTTGTGTTAAGCGCAGCTTATTTTTTTTTATCTTAGCATACCCCCAACAGACTACAGAGAAAAGGGTGAATTTTACAACGAACTCGTCATTCTTATTTACAAGATCAAGGGCTCTGATATTGTGAGGGCAGCAGATGATTTTAATACACACGTTAGAAAACTTAGCGCATCTGGGGCCTGCTTAGGTGGGCGCTACGCCTTGTCTGTTCAGCAAACAGATAACGGCAAAGGTTTCTCCAATTTTGTGCGGACAATCATTTATTCCTGTCTAGCACGAATTTTCAAAGCAGTTCGCATCGAACAGCGATATGGTGCTCTAACTTGATGGGCAGTCCAAGTCAGATCGACTATATTACAGTAAGCTACCGCTGGCGCGGTTCTGTCTAGAACTGTAGATCGTGCTGCACCACATACTTTGAATCGGACCATGAGTTAATTTTAATCCGACGGCCATCGACACAGGCCACAAATCCGACTGACCATCGAACGTCTGTCTGATTTTACTGTTTGTACCAGCTATGAAGAGAAACTAGCCGACGAACTAAGAACCTCGACTAACAAAAAAGTAGATGAGCGCCAGAATCAAGTCACACAGGCGACTTATTTTGCAACAGCTTTCGCCTGTGATCTTAGATCAAGCGTTCATCAAAGACACCGGATCTCACAGGGTTCGCTGGGCCTAAAGGACCAAAAACGCTAGCTCCCTAATTGCAAGAAGATGAATAAGGTGCATCAACAGCTACAGCGTCAAATGACGATAAGCCTTAAGAATGACTGTCAAAACTGGTGGGTTAAGGTAGCCGAAGAGATGGAAGTAGCGGCCGCTTCAGGTAAAAGTCAATAACCGTTTAAGCTTATACGTGACACCGAGGGGCGGTGAACTTCGGTTAGTGAAGTCGTGTGCAATAGAAATGGACAGCCCATCCGTAGTAAACAACAGAGGCTGGACCGTTGGGTTAAACACTTCAAAGAGCCATTTAGCTGGCCGCACACTGATGTAGTTGGTACGACGTCCGCAGCTGCGAACCACTGTAAGGTGTTCCTTGACCCCTCGACGGAATTTGGAGTAGAGTCGAATATTCGACTTCTGAAGATGGGAAAAGTGACCGGCCCCGATGAACTCCCCCAGTTCTCTTCAAATTGAATGATAAAAGTACTTATTTCCATGATTCACGATATTTGGAACGAGGAGCGTGTTTCGTTATTTCAGGGTGAGTAACTGATTGCACCCGTTTCCAAGAAGAGGACAAGGAGCGACTGTGGCAATCATCGTGGGATTACTTTAATTTCAACAGTTACGAGAGTTTTAGTTTCGACAATGCCGCGCCGTTTGACATCAGTTCACGTGAGTATCAACCGAGAACAGCAGGCAGGATTTTCCCTGGGTCGAGGTTGCATTAGCCGGGTATCCACTCGTCGGCAGCAACTTGAGACGCACCACACACCGCCGTCCTACGATCGTAGTTTTCTGGACTTGAAAGGCGCACTCGAATCGGTGGATCGGGCAGCACCATTCAGCGCTCTCCACCGGAAGGGTATGCCAGAGGAGTTCCTAAAAGTGTTGTGAGCATTGTACTTGCATACCTATGGTCGCGTGAGGGTATACGGTGAACTAACAAGTTCATTCGAAACGACTAGCGGTGTTTCATCTCACCACTTTTGATCAACTTCGTCATGGACGAGGTGATGAAAGATGCTTTAGGTCTCCAGGATGTAGGGGTCGAACCGGCAAACGGAGAGGTGTGTCACCTAAATTATGCTGTTGACGTCGTGTGCCTGTTCGAATCCGCGGACCACGCACAGCGTGTGCTAGGCAGACTCTCGAGGTTTGTAGCTCGGTTCGGCATGTGCTTTGCACCTTCAAAGTGTAAAGTACTGTTACAGAACTGGACGACAGCAGTACAAACGTGATACTGGATGCAGAGGAACTAAAAATTATGCATTGTTTTCCTTGCCTTGGCAGCTCCGTGAAGAGGAATGGTAGCACGGCAATAGAGGTGAGCACGCGTATATCCAAGGCTCGAGTGGGTTCGGCCTGATATTTCACTGAAGTTGAAAGATCGTGTGTACTGTGCCACGGTGCGCTCAGTTCTGTTGTATGGTGGCGAGACATGAAGTGTGCGTGTCGGAGATGCTCGTCGCTTGGAGGCTTTCAATCACCGATGTCTACGTATAATCGCCAGGGTTGAATGGAGTGCCCGGGTGACTAATGTGGTTATGAATTTAGTATTAGGTGCCGATTTCGGGAACACCTTATCTCGGCGTATCAAGCCCAGTAGACTACGTTGGTGGGGTAACGTGTTGCGTATGGCAAAAACTCGTCTACCATACTGTGACGTATTTTCCGTTCCTCCCACAGAGTGAAGGGAGCCATGTGGAGGTCAGCAGATGACGTGACAGCGGAGAATGAGAAAATGTACAGTGAACACAGGTAAAGTTGGTGTCTTACGTCTTCGTGGTCGGGATCCGAAAGACCGGTCAACTAGCTGGCTGGAAACATTGACGGATATGGCATTGAACCGTGAACAGTGGCGATCGTGTTGTCATTTTTTATGTCGAATCAGAATGATTGAAGAATTGTGTTTGTACAGTTAGACTGTGTTCAGTGTGTTGGCCTAGTTCTTTTCTCTTCCCACTCTCTGTAGATCCAATCCCTATAGCACTTGCATATTCACTGTTTTATAGAAACACGTACCTCCGGTAAAAAATAGCAGTTAGTGAAATTTGCCTTGCAATTTATCGTTTGACGATGATGATGATGATGATGATGACTTCACTCATAATCACTGCTTGTAATCGTTGTTTGTTCATCAGGTTTAGGCGGTCAATGCTTCTACATGCTCTATTTTGTTTTACGAAAAAACCTGCAAAATATTCGGAGTACAAGTGTGCTCCCAATCAGTCCAAGTTTACCCATTCCTTCAATATGCAACGTAGAATCTCGTGCAACTAAACTCAGCGTAGTCATCCATTTCGGTTAAAATTGCCCTATCTTCTTGCCGTCATGAACTGACCGTCGCAACTCGTCTTCCAACTACCACATGTGTCGGGAAAAGTGTGCATTAAGAAGGCGTATTTGTGAACACTCATGAGGCATGACATAAACACGTAAAACTTTTTGGATCAACTGCTCAGTGAATGCTGCCGGGTATGAAAAGTCCCAATTCCAGGTAATCATCGATGACAAAATGTTCCCGTCTTATATGGGTAATAATCCAGGGATACCGAGGCCTGCATACTGGTAGTCTTCGCATACTTTCCATTCAAAAAACCCACGATCCTGATCAGTATTGGACCAACCTTTTGGATCTCTGGTGCAAAGCCAGCCATTCGAATCGGTCAAATCTAAACCGGCCTTTGTTTATCTTCCATTGCATATTTTATGCATCAATGTGTGGGTATATTTCGTTCAATACACGACCATACGACGAAATGTGAATGACTACACAAGTCAAATTATTTATTTCGTTATTCCATATCGGAATAAGGTTCCTTTTGAGCCAACCAAGGCCGGTTGTAAAATTACAAAACACATCACATGCATCGACGCATTACTGTTCAGATTGGTGTAGAAACGGTGAACCCCACTTGAAATTTCGCTCAAAGAAGCACAATATTTTCTGAATTTTCTAAGCCAGAGAATTTCCGTTTTGAGGCAATATCAATTCTGCTATTCTTACGGGACCAGAGTCACTTCAATAATCGTCTCAGCTAATCAGATGAAAAGGAAAAGCACTAGAGAACGATCCTTACCAACAGCACTTCTTGCGATGAACTTCGTCAAAACATCGCTACAAGCAAGTTTACTCACACAAATCATAGAAGAGAAACGAGATTCCTCGGTGTGCATTTTGCTAAGATGCACCATGAAATCTCATCTCGAACAGGGTCGGCTGCGTCGCGCGTCACTTTCAGAGCAAGGAACATAGTGATTATTGGTCTGCGGAGGACCTACCTGTGTTTCAAAGTTTGTCGCAAATTAAAAATGTGGATGATATAGCCTGATTGAACCCAGCTTAGCTATTTCCCATATGTCAACCGCCATTCATCTACCCTGTTAAAATCTCGTTCGACCTTAAAAGTGATTCATCTCGTAAGGGCACATGTTGCATACGTAGTAGGTGCATTGGTTATCTGCATGAGTACACTTGCAAGATGTTTCTGTATAATTTCCAATATTCTTGGTGCAAGACAAATAAAAGCTCTTCTGAAAAGTGATAAGAAAAACCATTTTTGTCCAGCAGCTGTATATCGCTGTAGGATACGTCTACCTGACTAACTTCTCTTAATCACACAAGTCACTATTGAAAATGAGTTACCCAAAGTGCCTAGTTCAAGGTCCTAGCAGCTATGCTGTCTGGTTTGCAATCGCTCACTCCGGGTTCACGTCGCATTCTGGGCGACAAGGGCATGCGTTGCCGGTGATTACTGAAAAAGGCAACGTATGTGTATGGGGACTTCATAGTTTTTGGTCATGGACGTAGACGCTGCCACCTTGATCATCACCTGACTAACATCTAGTTTTCAGGAATCAATATTTTTAATCAAACCATGTAGGTTACGGCTATTAGCACTTATTACCGCCCTCTTTGACACTTCGCATTCCGTATTCCACCCCGATTGTTATCATTTTACAGACGCTTAGTCACTTGAGGTCCCCAGGATTTCCGAACCTCGCCGGATGTTGTATACGGAGGGATCGATCTGCAAACATCCGAAAGAATAACTGCTTCCTAAGATATGTGTTTTGCGAAACCAGTCGAGGATAGTTTTGTGTAACGTAACCAGGACGGTCTCTTTGATCAATTCCTGGCTCTCATGGGGTGTATCCGGTAACTGGAAAGAAAATCCCAACTAAAATGCAACTCGACAGTAATTGTAAAGAATTCATGGCATATTAGTGGCTTCAATGTGGGTAACATTAGGGCTAGGCATAAACAAAAGCGATTGAGTATGTAGATGGTTTGAGTTCACAGATGTATGCTCGATTGATCTATACCAACGGTGCCCAACAGCAATATGGCCAATCTGAGTCCAACGCTGCGCGGTGTATACGCGTGGCTTTCTAATGCAGAAGTTTGTGGTAACCTAAAGTGAAATTTGGTTTAGAAAAGCCACGGAATCAAAAGATCGATTAGATCGGTTGGGATAATCAGCGGGTCGCCGATTTTTCTTCTCAACTTAACCAGACGGAATGCCAGGGAGTTAAAATCATGACTATTGATTACAATTCTAGTTGGAAGCACACGTCGAGGAAACCACGGAGGATCCC
Organism: Fasciolopsis buskii; assembly: GCA_008360955.1. NCBI lineage: Eukaryota > Metazoa > Platyhelminthes > Trematoda > Plagiorchiida > Fasciolidae > Fasciolopsis > Fasciolopsis buskii. Next base: position 175,683 of record LUCM01000451.1, on the reverse strand, counting down.
GTTTTCAATCAGTGGACGCAAACATACACATTAAAACGTTTTGGGGTTTAAACATATTGCTGTTGGGGAGTATAGAACCGTCATACAGAGATGCACACAAAGTAGTATCAACCGACATCCAGTATAGCACTGCACGAAGGATGAACAGTGAGATGGGGTGTTGAATGCGCATTTCGGAAACTCGTGATTAGTCTACTACAAAATTCTCAAGGCGTTGCTTGCTTTATATGAAATGACGTATAGCCACCGAAGGGCAACTGTTCATGGCAACTTGCGCTATTCATAGATCAGAGGGATGGAAGTCGGGCAGATTACTCAGAGAAAGGGTGCTAAAGGTGTCTGCGGGAAATGTACTTTGCGACCGCCTAAAATACAGAAAAGGGTTTTTTCGCGAACCTTAGCTGAAGCGTTTGGCTAGTCATTATGGCCCATGTTTCCATAAGTAAACAAGGCCAACCCAAAGGACGACATTGCCAACCGACTTGAGGAGTCAAGAGAAATGACAGATAGCTATAGGCTCTATTATCAGCCATCAGGCCAAATCGCTCATCTTAAGTGCATGTGAAAATGATTTCACCCAGGGAGACCATCTCTATATCTGCCACCATCAGTGTAGACTGTAGAGGGGCGTAATTTATGTTAACTGACAGTAGGATGATGAATATTATTCGACCTGTCGACCTCCTCGTGGTAGTATAAGGAAAGAGGAGAAACTGACGCAAAACGACACAAATGTTTGCAAGTAAATACAGCTACGTACAACCCAATAATCTGATTATCAATTATGAAATATCTTCAGTTTGACAGGTCTCGGGCCTCAGAAGTTACAGTATGGTTGAGGATAGGAGCATTGAAAACGGTCATTCGGACCAAAGTAAACAAAAAGAAAGCGTTGATACTTGGTTCAAAATGTCCTCTGGTTATGAGGTTGGCGTGAAGGACTAACAATAATTTCCTAGACTCGAAATTAAAGACCAGTTGGTACAATCGCTTACCTTGTAGAACAGTCGTTCATTTCGATCTTGTAGACCAGTCAAAAAACTGTACCGCTCCAGGTCACCACTCAGTTTTACCAAATTGCTCATCATTTTTTCTATTTGCTGTTCCATGGTAAGTACCGCCGGAGGAAGCAAACCATGGATGCCCAGGAGCTGACGTTCGCGCAGGGTAAAAGCTGTCCCCTTGAGATTTGAATGCGACGGAAGTGAATAAGCGCTTCATAAATGGAAAACTGAAACAAGTTCTTTACGGATGCTGTTCAGTTTTCTCGTGGATAAGTCAAATATCAACATTTATAGGCCAGGCATTGTGGATGAAGTGCTCATCATGCAAAGTACACTGTCCAAAAATTCTATGCACAATCGAAAAAAGCCGTTTCAAGTCGAAGAGGGAAAAACCAGAGCAGTTGAAAGATAAAGCCCAGGCATGACGTTAATACTATTTACGCTAAGTATACAGATAAGAATTTTTGGTTTATGAACTCACCAAGATCGAGCACAATTTTCAAGTCGAACACGGAACTTACGGGCAAACTGAACACCAAAGCGGAGCCACTAGAACTTCGACATGGTTCTCTTATTTTTCGCACTAAAGGCTAACGTGCTACGGCTTTCAAAACATTTGCCATCAAACACACGATATCGCTCGAGTAGCGATAAAACGTTTTCGACTTAAACGGCGAACTCAGCCATCAAAACCTGACGGAAACCATCAACCTGAACTAGGGCCAACACCAATTTACAAAGTTATTTAGATTATGAATACTGGGTGGTTTATTTCGCGGTTATTATCGCTCGCCAGGTATGCGTATCCGGGTACTCTGTGATCCACACATCCCTATACTTATGCAATCCTTTATTAGTTCCTCATTAGAATCTCATTTGTTCGCTGGGAGCATGAATGAATGATAAATTCATCTAAGAATCACACAAAGATTCGTCGGAAGTTCTCGTCGATTAAGCAAGGGTAACATTGAGAAAGAGGACACAAGGTCCGAAAACATTGGAATTTTGTTCTCAGTAGTGTTTTGCATACGAATCAATGATTCTTAAATGGTCTCATCATCCATTCATGCTCTTAATGATCCAAATGAAATTTCAGCAAGTAGGAAAGTACCCATTTTTTACTCTTTTCAATAGTCTTTTGTCAGGTTTCAACAAATCACCCTATGTCGTTCCATGTCAGTCCAAGTTTCAGGGTTACGATGGTCGGTTCCCCCACCCCCCCGTAGTGAACCGTAGTAGGCATAGGGTATGCTCCTTCAACTACAACCATGCGTGGAGCATGTTAGGAAAAATCGCTTTATCCCATGCTTTGAATAAAACCCATTGTGTCGAGTCATTAGTCTACAAAAACTGGGTGATAACTGCAGTAAAAACGTTCCAGAAAAACTCCATATGATTTCGGAATGGATTAACAACAGGTTGCAAGCTCTTACCTTATTGGTGCTAGGATCTCGCATTACATCAATCCCATGGACTTTGGGGATCTCTTTCACAAGGACGTCACTTGCCATCATCCTGAGATTGGTTTGCCTTGCCAAATACCCGATTTGGCAGAATAGCTGCCGTTTCATTTTGTACTGAAGTTAAACAATAAAAGAAAGGATGGACACGAGCGTACAGTGTGCGTAAAATGGCGTCTTTCGCGCGACTACCCTAAGTGGTGACTCTGTGACAGAATGAAAATACAATCACCCATCAGAATTCATGGAATAACCGTTTCATGGCTTTCCTGAAGAAGTTCTATCGTGAATGCTTGGACGGCAAGCTTTAGCTATGCCGATTGATGGCTATGTCTGCTTTTTCCATAGAAAAGTTATGGCTTTTGTATTCACCGATACAAAAACACTGGGCTGTTTTACCACCGAATATTGATTGCATCATACTTGTCCCTTTATCGAACCATCTTATGACTAATTTTTATAGTGACTAGAGATCAGTCCTACCTGTTTGTGAGTACATAAACAACTAATCAATTCGGCTGCTGACCTTTTCCTGACGCCGCAATTCAGATGGGTCGCCTGCAATACCGATTTACTTTTAGCTCTCAGATTACAGATTCAGATTGGACTGCAACGTTATATAAATAAACAAGAAAAATGACATGAATGGCTAAGCAAATGGTTGGATTAACAACAGTGTCACATGGCCGATGCAGTTTAACACCGTGTAGGATCGAAACAACCCTTATTCTCAGCATGAAAACATAACCGGTAAACCTCAACCAACAAGGCACACTCGAGAATCGCCATCAAACAGTACAGCGCTGTTTGAGCCACGAATCATCTGTAAGCGATAAGGTTTGTTGTAGAGATTTGATCGGTGCAATTAGTAGGTCAAACGTCACAGGAAGTTGTTCATCAAGTGTTACCAACACTCTTTTGTCCCGGATTCGCGTTCCAGTCCAAACGTGATGGGTGCGAATTGCTGATGTTCCTAATCAGGGATAAATATCCGTAATCTTTCCTTGTTTGCCTAACGGTGAGATTAATGTTGCTATCATATGATGAACAACTTCGTGTGTTACCGTCAAAAAGAGACTGCCTGGACGCGCTATAACGGTCTGCGTGCTTCCACCACCCAACGACCCTCACGAGATGGCTTATCTTAAACCGAAGGCCCAATTATACCTGGGATGTCGCTGGATGAAGGCCTGACAAAATAAACTCCTGGTGCTACAGGTCGGGGGTTAAAATAAGTTCCAAATTTAGCCGGAAAATGAGTGGGAGAATAATTTTTCTAAGCGAGTGGGCTTCCACTCAGCCATTCCCCACTGTTTTGTTAGAACCAAAGGTGTTGTCTGGGAATCTTAATCGCTCTACTTAGAGGTTGAACTCCCCAGCAGTAACTGTCCACTATCCTCAGTGAACCACGCAAGGTAAAAGAACTGCGTCGGCCCTAGTGCAGGATAATCAGGACCACGCTGCCCATTGCATCGAGCGGCATGTTTAGGGTTCAGGGATCCCGAGCGGAGCAAACCTCTCACTGCCCGGTGGGCCAAACTTCTGAGGGTTCCAAAAGAAAAATTCGTAACCGCGAGGCGTCGACCGCCTAAGTGTCTTCAACGTCGTTCCTATAGGAAACCTTACCAATTCTTGTTCTCTTGATATAGGGATCAGGCAGGATGCCATGAAAAATCGCGGTCGATAGACTTATCTGACGGTAACACTAGAGAAAAACATGTGTTAGAACGCAATACTTAAGCCTGTATCTATATGAATTGGCTGCCTTCACCCTAAACCAGGTAGAGCAAAAGCTGCCCTAGCTATGAGCCTTGAAACTTCAAAAATAGATACATGCTACAGATCCAAAAAGCACATACAGAATCCTACTTCCATGATAAACTTATTCGCAGCTCAGATACAATCTTACTCTCTCGTTTTACTCTTTGCGCATCAGATGGTCCGGTTTCCAATGCCCGTGGCTATGCCGGTGTTGAATTCACCGCAAGCGTGAGAGCAGGGTGTCCACTGTTAGGTTGGATTCTAGCGAACAGTAGTTTGTGTGCAGCTCGGTTGAACTGTCAGTATAAGGATGTTTGGACAAGAAAGTACCAGGTACGCATACCTGACGAGCGACAATAACCGCGAAACCGGCCGTGTGCTCCCGGGCAAATTTTGTTTACTCACCTAGATACCACTTGCTACTTCTACATATATATATATATATATATATATATATATGGCATTGGCTTGTTCGCTGAGCTGGGCAATTTGATTGCAAACGTTTCATCACCTTCGACAGTGCACTGACGAAGTCACCTCGATAGGTGTTGAAACTTTTGCAATCAAATTGCCCAGCTCAGCGAACAAACCAGTGCCATCCTGCTGAACCTAAGCTATATATACATATAGTGTGAAAGTGAGGTGTCACGCGCATCTTACTCTTATCTACTGGGCAGGTTGGAAAAGCTCGTGATCAAAGGAATCAAGAAAGCATGTCGTGTTTTGGAATGAAACCAGGAAAATATGTAGGTTATATGGAGTGTGGATGGCTGGAATGAATATGCCGGAAGTAAAAGGAGCCTGAGGAGAAAATCATGAGGCTTTAAGGCCCATTCAAAGACTTCGCCAACGAAATGAGCAAGGAGCGGAACAATCCAACGCCAGATGAAATGCACTCCTTTTAGGCTGATCGACAAGCCACTAAGTGAAGGAAAACTAGAATTTGCAGTGTCGGTGTTGCATGAAAAGAGAGCGACCGCAGGAAAACAAGCGTATACTTTGTCGTAATTCTTTACGCAATCGAAAGTTAACTGAGAGACTTATTCTCAAAGGGGCTGGAAACGACAGTAGAAGAGCTCACAATGGAGATCAGTGATATAAGATATGGATATGTTCGGGTTTCCGGTAAGAGGTTTAACTTCCTGGTTATAAAAGATGATGAGCCTGTTGTTGGACAGGCCAAAGCTATATGCAAAGTGGATGTTATAAGGATAGGGATCGTCTTAAGAATAGCCGGTCTAAATTGTGGTGTGGGGACCTAAACGAGTGCACAGGATAGGGCCATGAAAACAATTAGGAATAAGGAACCTCTCGAGTTCTGCTACGGTCTGTGAATGCGATCCTCCAAGATCAGCTATTGGTGAGAGAGAATACGGCATTGTATGAAATGAGACGTGAACACAGCAATGTATTTGACTACCCAAAAGGTCATAATCTACCCCACAAAAGTTGCCAGCTTAGGAATGGTTTGCAAGTATTTTAAAAACAGCCCCAGCCAGTGGATACCCAAACATCGACAAGAAATAGTGCCTCGGAACAAGCGTAAGTCACCACCTATGGATAGGGAAGCGTTTGAGGTCATATAAATGGGACTTGGGTTAGCCGGCTCTCAAAGTACAAGCAAGCAGCCTAACCCAGCCCACCCGCAATAGCGGCTTAGAAGCGCCATTGCAAAGGCTGAACAATGAAGGGGAAGACAACTGAAGCATAATATAGGCAATTCAAGATATTACGATGTTTGAAAAACCACAGCCTAACTCAGATACTCCACTCGAGACACTTATTCACAAAAAAACCGTAAACGACACTGACGATAGGGCATTGCCGAAGCTGCAAACGGCATTGGTAAATCAAAAGGCATTGCTAACGCGGCGAGGAGATCAAGAAGTGGTGGTCTACACGAATGCGTGTAGTATTCGCAATGAATGTATGAGGTTGGTCGCGTTCATTGATGAACATGAAATGTCGACCATCACAGATACCAAGATGTAGTTGTCCAAGGATGATCACGTACCCTGAATAGCTCGACGAAAGTATACTATCTCTGTGCAGGACAGGCAGGATGAATGTCCGTAAATTGGGAAGCCATTCCCATTAACGAACATAAACCATTTCAAATCAAACGGTTCGGGCATGCACTGCAAATATTCAGTTATACATAGTCACACTTACAAGACCGAAAAAATATGACCGAACTGGTCCGTGTGTACCGCTCTCCGAGTGCGAACACTGATAAGAATAGTCGACCTTCCAGGCCCAGACGGACATACTAATTGGTTACGTGAAGACAGTGATCATGAGCGAGTTCACTATACGCGAATAACTGGGGAGTTGGTGTGAACCCAGAAGACTGGCGATTGGAAATACCACATCAAAAAACAAGTACAGAATTAGATATACAGCATCGTTGCGTCTCAGTGGGACTGCACCTTGACGTGGTGTGACGGCTTGAATCCCTCCGTGACGCAGCCAATTATACGAAATGGCTTATCCCAGGCCAGCGATTCCGTCAATCCTGGAAGATCAGTTGGTGCAATCCTAACGAAGTAGTCTCCTGGTCCTTTAGGTTGATTTGATTTGGCAACTCAGTCGGAAAAACGAGTAGAGAAATAACTGATCCGAACAGGCTGGATTTCATTCAGAAAGCTTCCATTGTCTTTCGGGAGGGTTCTTGTTAGAACCGAAGGCTTCGGTTGAAAATCTGAATCTCCCTTTTACCCAGTGACTGGACTTCCCGGCAGTACTATTCCACTATCTATATAAATATTTCTGAACTGCATTGGTCGCCGCGTACAAAGATCGGGGATGCGCTAACCATTGCACCGAGCAGCATGGGTGGTGATACGCACGTTAATGTTCAGATTTTCCTCCCTTTTATTCAACTTGTCTCCTGACCCCAATCATCCCCCTTCCCTTCTGTCCACGCATAATACCCCAACGAAAACATGTCCGATATTTGCAACAATTTACTACAGAACAGTATCACAGTTGACTGTCAACCTAGTAGCTGACATTTTATCAAGCGTCATCGACTTCCGAATCTCGGCTCCTTCAACGTGCGCACTCTCATGCGGGCTGGTCAACAGGCGTGCATAGCGCTGAAAATGGACCCAGTGGCGATTGCCGTCTGCAGCGTCACGAATTCGTGGTTCGGATAGTGTAACTCAACAAGTCGCACCTAATATCACTCTAAAACATTTCCCGCATATTTCAGAAAATGAAGGAGCTCACGCTGCTGGCCAATGTAGTATAGGAATAGACCTAACTGGAAAGGCTGAAGTGACCCTTTCAGAGTGGATCCCGGCCCACAATCGTTTTTGTGCCACAAAGCTCCAGGGATCAGCTGGTTTTCGAAAGAGTAGATCTCCTGCGCCTAAATTATTTGTCATCTTAGAATATGGTCCAACAAGCCGCAGTACCGATACGTAAAAAGATGAGATGCATGATGAACTCGCTCCTCTTGTTCACAGGAGCAAAAGCTCTGATTTTAATCCACAAACTGGAAAACGTCATCGTCACCAACATCGTTCAGCGTTAAACAGCAAGACAAGTCTGAATAAGTACTGTCTCTTCCCAAAGCCACACGCTTTATCACGGGTGAGTATCGACGGAGAACAGAGAGTGGAGCTACACATGCGGGGAAAAGAACGGTGCACAAATAAAACCAGGCATCATGAAGCATAGTGTCTGCAGACACTCTCCATTCCTGTTAGTAGGCACTCTGCTAGCACAAACGGTGAAGAGAAACTCTTTTCTTACCATGTGCAATCAGTAGAGAAGAAAAATGAAAGCGTCAAATGATTTTATTTTTGTCCGCTGATTTCATGAGTCACCAGCTCCTTTGAAATCTGCCCCCTCCTAGAGAACGACTCTAAAAACAAGTGATAACTTTGCGCCATGGGGCCGCTACTCATAGTAAAAATAAGCTAAGGCGTGAACCAAAAGGTGGAAATAAACTTTTCACATTATTTTACGTCACTTGTACCAAGTGGGAAAGCTGCTCTCTCCGAAAATAGTACGGCGCGAGAGCCTCTTCGCTTTGGTTCTGATACGCTGCACCAGAAGGAAGTCTTACAACTTGACTTGGAATTTATTGTTATCCTTCTCAACAGATGAAATGAATACTAATGGTTGCGTTTTGGTAACGGGCATACTCCCTTGCACAGTGAAAAACGAGGACATCTTACTGTTTAAAAGAATCAGTTTTGTATCGTGATTACCGGAAAAATGAAAGCGTCTGAGCGCAATCCCAATCTTCAAATATGAAGCAGATTCGAGGCTAAATAGCCTCGAAGAATTTTATTCAGCTGGGACGGAACTTGGAAAGTTTACTTGGTTCTATTTTGAAAAAGATATCACGAAATACTCCCAAGAAAAGGAAAACAATGCCTGGAGTAAGTAACAGTAATGAATAACGAACATCAGTAAAATAAACGCCCACTCGGATTACCCCACTCGGACGACGACCTTGAAGGCAACAGTAGTTTCGAAATCCCACCACAAACTGAATGAGTTTACGTGCATATAACTAAACTTAATTCAGTTCACTCCTCACAAGGCATGTTTTGGCCCACTCCATTCGAGTGTCCATAATTGTTTCGATGACATGCACTCCGATTGAGCATCTACTTCTCCTGGGCCTAATCCACTGGGTCCCGCTAAAGAAAACAAAGATACGGAATATCTCATCTCACCCAGACGGCTAGAGACATTACGTGCGAAAAGAATCCACAGTTGAAATCAGGAACGTAGAAAGAACAGACGAGGCCTTACAACACCTTAGTCTCTAATGCCTTATCTCGGCATGAAGCATCCCGTTTCTTATCCAACTTTTGCTCAAACGAAACCATGCTCGGCATGGTTATCAAGTTCCCAGGTTGTCGGTTCCATATATCTGCTAAATTGCAGTCTAACTAATAGTCTTGATCGTGGTTTTAATGACTACCTCACGGCCAAGTATGAAACAGTCCATCTGCTGTTCGGAGCGAAGACCTGACAAGCCGGGTGCGATCCTAATGGTCTCCATCATGTATCCTCGATGTCTCCTGTCCAGCAAGAAGAGGTCTTATTTGCAAAGTCGGCAATCGTGCGACCTCCCATCTCTTTCCTCACACAATTTTGTAGTCAATCGTTGCGCCCGTTCAGGACAATCGGCGCCCTTCTTGAAGATGTGAGGCCAAGCCTGCACTCAATATTCACACGAGGTCGCATTGGGGCCCTATGAAGAGCTATAAAAACCCCGACTTACGGTAAGACAAATCCGACTTCGGTTTAAGTAGTTAGTCTCTGGCCTTTTCGGCTACCGAGACAAACAGACCCTCTCTTTTAAGTTTGATTTGATGACTAGCACCAGGTCCATCACCTTACTAGAAGCGTCTTTGGTAAACAGTCCCTGGTCACATCGTCCTATGAGGCTCCGGGTACTTCGGGATAAAATATGACTTGCACTCGTTTAGGGCAAATTGTTGCCTGTAATCCCAATCTGGGACAATCTCTATATCGTTTCTTAGGTCTCCTGTGGCCATGGAGTCATACCAATGTCGGCGAAGAAAAAGGCGGATGAATTTTTGGCGAACGCAAGAACATATCACAGGAATGCTCCTGAAGCAGGCCTTTAAGCTAGGCCGAACGTACCTTGGTGCTTGGCTGAGCACCTGCCCGTGATTCTGAGGTGAAATATCTTCCTAAAACTACACTTATCCACCCACTGGTATGCTTGGCCCAGAAAAACCTCGGCAAATCATTATCCAGCTTTGAGTTAAAACTCGAAGCCTCGTGCCCAGAAAATCTCACTGCCTTTTATAATTTTGTCAGCAAAAGCGTTGCATCGCATGTCTGGTTTCTGCTTTACGTGTCTGCATTGTGCCTTCCTTGCACAAATTTGGTCTTGCTTTGCGCATGACTGTCGTATGTCGAGAAATATACACTAACTAACTAACCAACTGCGTTAACTAGGTCTCGCTAAGTGGTTGAGTACTCAGATATCATCCACAAAACGTTTGTGTAGGTAGAGGATTTGTATCTGCGATTCCAGTGTGCAAGTTTTCCGTTTTGCAATGGAAATGTCGACCAGTAACCAGTTTGCGCATTTATAAACAACTGTTGAGTAAACTTGTTACGAATGTCCTCAGTGTCATCACTTCGGATGTCGGTGGCTTTGGTCCTGGAGGACAGTGAGATTCGGAAAGTTGAGGCGTTGCCATCCCGGGGGTAGTACTAACCGTGGTTCTGGCCAGTGGGGAGTTCAAGGCATTCACCGGTGTGGTTCGGATTATTTATGCCTTACAGGGGCCGGCATCCGGGCGCCGGATCTGACTGGCAGCGTACTATAATAAGTAAAAAGCCAGTACAGTTGGAGTTGTCCGTGGGAGAAAGGAACTGGCAATAGCGCATAATTCTGTGTGCGGGATTTGAGAGAGAATTTTTAGAGGGAGAATTTTTATGGCTTGGATAAACTCTTAGTGTTGTGGTACTCAAAGAACCGAAGTAAGATATATTGAAAAAAGGGACTCAATCCGATCTGAGTTTGATGAGAAGGTCAGATTGCGAATAATGCTCCTATCTGGGGATCATTGGCAATGACCATTCATGGATTTTGGACACAGCCGTCCTGTAATACTAAAGTCAGGTTAAAAAGTTAAGATACGTAACGGTGATTGAGCAGTTAAGGTAAACTATCCAGCGTCAAAGCCTTAAGTCAACTCATAGATGGGTTTTCATTGATGCATGCAGCTGACGCCCTATTTAAGAATGAGGGCAATGATGTGGTAACTTGGCCGGGGTCAGTCTAAAGTCAGGAGGAGTATAGCTGTCAGTACGATTGTGAAGGGAAAGCAATCCGGCTGCAATAATTTGGTTTTGCAGTTACTAGCTTGTTATGTGCCATTTTAAGGGTTGGCATTTGTGGCGATCAGCCCGCCCTGCGCTGCTGATCCCGTGAAACAAATAAGGGGACTCGAAATTAGGCACTACTGAGGTCGATGCCTTGAGAATGAGAGAAGGATGCGGACTACGGCTTAGGTTTGTCTATTTTCCTGCTGGTTGACTGGTCATTTTCGTGGGGCTGCAGAGTGGATGGTATTATGGATGAGTCGCCGGTATTAATAATCATGAGTATTAACCTGCTAGTTGCGAAATAGCAGCGTGCGGGCAAAATGTTATTATTTTGACGCTTCGATTGGTAACTAGGCCTGACTTATTAAGCGCAGATTTTGGGCCAAACGAAAGATTTTGTGGTTATCAGATGCTGTATATTCGACGCCGCTGAGCCAATAAAGAAGATAAATGAACTTGAGAAGAGCAGATAGTTGAGGCTTTGATGATGGGAATTGCAGAACGAAATAAAGAACTGGCCCAGTGGGCAACATTACGAGTGGGGCAGTGTTTATTGGTCCCTTGAAGTGGCAATGAAGGTACGTTCGATACAATGAATAGAGGAAACCCGGGGAGGCCTGAGCGTGAAAGTGTGAGATAGCGGGAATAAAAATGTTGGGACTATATTCGTAGGCTCACAGACGGTTGGCGTAAAAAGTCTTGGTCTTAAACCATAATTTTAAGCCGTGTTCGTAGGCCTCATCTAGTCCATTTTTAGCTTGCGCCAAGTTAATTAAGAGCTGGACCCTAGAAGCTTTACCAACTGAGCTTTAAACTAGGCTAGAGTAAGGCATGACGTTAGCAAAGTGGGTGGCTTGTCCCATTGCTAGAGCAAGCAAGTGTGAGGAGTTTTGCCCTCATCGATAGCCTAGCAAGCACTGCGTTCAGCGCGCAGCATCTACTGCGAAGTGATCTTTGTCAAAGAGGGATTTTTGTTAATGCAACCTGAACATTAGGAACGGCACTCATAAAAACTAAATGAGCATAGCTGTGGCGGAACAAATCGATATAAGTTAAGCATACTGGGCAGCGGAGAACTAAGTCAAGAGAATCATGGACTGAAGCGCATGTTGATAGAACAAGCTTGGAGGTTGATGAGCTGGGTATCAGAGAACTAAGGAATGGGGATTTGTTATCGTTTGGGGTGGGAAGGTGCAGGACTATTGATTGTTGACCTTGTCAACGCGAAACTGGCTGTCGAGGGGATGATAAGTTGGCTTTGGTTATTGCCGACGAAGAGCCGGCTATCGAGTACGTGCGGGTGTTTTTGGGGGTGGAGGCCATTTTTAAAACTTGCAGGAATGAGAAGAACGATGACTGGTAGGTGGAACATTTGAGTTCTGCCTTGGACGAGAATGGTTGAAAAAGAGATTCATGACACGTCCCGCGTCAGAGGGAGAAATTCAGATATATACAGTTTGCCAGGTAGATAAAAGGGCGACAAAGCTAAATGCTGCAAAATTATTTGGATAAAGTTATTCGAGGTGAGAACCTGGGGTACAGCAGTAAGAAAAAAGTGTGGGAGTGCGGGAATGCATTGAAATATGGTGGCCTAGTAGGCAGATCGAATTAGGGGTGGGCAAGTTGCTCTCTGTAGATGTGGGGGGCGTTGGCACTGTCCCAATAGTTAGCAGCGGGGTTCCAGAAGGAGGGCGGGATGCAACGGGTCAGCCACTTGTAGGTGACTGCAACTGATGGTTGATTGGTAGTCGTGCTTTTGAGGGTCCTAAAAGTTGGCAAAGCTCAAGCCAAGATGGCCCGCTCGAGTTTAATGTGCCTAGGGTTTTGGAAAATCGTGGTGTATAGGCAAGTTTGCTGGCGGGAATAACAGCTTCTGCTGAAGTGCGGCGTTGCTTGGTTAATTTTTTGGGTGACCCTGACGCTTTTCCTGGGGTTTCGACTGATCTGGGCTGAGTGCCACTTTGTTGTTTGAGCGGATGATGGGGTATATGCCAGGAGGGCATATGGTAGTGGCTTCTCCAGCGCTCGTCGAAACAGCAATAACCCGCATGTTTATACAATCTTTAATGCTGATTTGAGGTATCACAGTTGGAACAGTTCGAGAAAGAAGTTTAGGGGATGGTTGGACTGACAAAGACGAGCGGTCTTCCAGGTCTAACGGTATTGGCTGCAATCATCGAGATGAAGTCTTGCGTTCACTAGCTTTGCAGTGGATTTACATGGGGAGGAGTGTAAATAGCACCGCAGAGTTCATCCTCAAGTGGACAAGTAACCATTTTGTAAGGTAGAGTTGGACAGGAATTCAAGCGAGCTATGTGCTGAAGGGGCTGTTTGTACGGATTGTTTGAGGTTGTAACTTTTGAGGTCTGTTGAGAAGACACCGTCTAGAAGTAGGCCCCTCAGTGCTCACTGGCCACAAAATAGTTGGAGGGTAGGTGAGGTGGTGGAGTCTATCGGAGGGAGAGAGCAGGTTATTCAATACTACGACGATAGGCTCCGAGTTTGGCTCGTCGGGAAAACCCTGCACTGGAAGCTTACTATTCTCAGGAGCAGCGTCCGAGGAAGCCAAAACTTTCGTTACTTTAGAAGTTGTGATACGCTCCTGTGACCGCAGTATATCCCGCTGGAACAGGGTTTCATCAGTAGATGCTCTGATATCTTTCTAAGGCTCGCAGTTGGAAATGGTTGCCTCTTTGCTTATGGATTCAATAGCCAATAGCTCATGAATTTGCTGGATGTTTTCCGGGGCCCCGGGGCAAAGGCAAGGGTGATGGGTAACACTAAGTTCTCTGAATATGGTAACCTGGGCCAATGGCAATGGGAAGCGGTCCTTCATATTGAAAACAACTGCACTCTTGGCAACTGCAATGCGTTTGTGGGCTTCATTAGTTATGAAGGGAAAACGCGCCACCTTGCAGCAAGATTGCTGGCAGTGATGTCGTTGGATAAATCACTGGGACAGGCTAACAAAGGCAGTTCAGAGACAGTTGCTCAGTTTGACAGGCAGTGTTTTCTAAGTGCCTTAGTCTCTCTAGGACGTCCAGGGCTTGGAAACAGATTTATCAAATATATAGATAAGCGGGACTGAGCATGGAGGAGTTTGAGTCAGAATTTGTAAGACCTTTTTAGGTCCAGCGATGCGGCACTTGCGTTGCTTTAGCTCCGCTGCAGAAGGCGACATTAGGGGTTGTCTTAAGTCAACAAATTCTAGATGGGCAAAGAGGTTCCATGAAATTGGGTTAACTTCTAAGTGGAGAGAAGGATGGTATCAAGATATGTAGGAATCTGCAGATGAAAAGATAAATGGGCTGGTCAATAAGTAGATTTGCACCCAAATCAAACAGGCGAATTGACAGAATTTGTGAAATATAGGAATATAGAGTGTTAGTTGGAGTCGAGTTATAGATGGAAGAGCAAAGTCATAAACCTGGAATAAACAATGACAAAATGGTCAACTAGAGATGGAGCCAAACTCTGGTGCTCTGAAAAATTTGCGGAAGTTTTCTGAATAGCAAAGGATAGCAACTCTGCGAATAACATCCTAGTTTGCGGATAACAGCAAAGATGGTAAATGAAAACGAGGAGCTGTACGAAGCAGTGAATCGGTTTCATAACTAGCACAGAGTAACCACGGTGGACTTCGCTTGAGATTTCCGCACACTGTGTGGGAACAGGGATCAGTGGTCCAATTTGGCAGAAATGTTGTCTTGAATACGGCGGAATCCATTGCAAACCTTCCTCACAACCCCCACCGTGCACTTAACAGTGGATTCCTTGCCACTCAACTTCCGTTGCTTACCATCAACCCAAATGTAAATCTTACACCACAAGACAATTATCACAACAGACTCATCTATATTTTATTTGTGCGTGTAGCACTACAAATCCATTCCCTACCTATATTTTTATCTGGCCAATTCAATCCCTCTCAGAATTCTTCGTAGAATATTTTGCTACAATGGCCTGTATACGAAGCACTAAAAACGAGCTTGTTTGCAATCTTACGTTCTTCTTAATGTGCGCAGCTTAAATTTTTATGGAGTGTCGTGTATCGTTGGGACGTCGTTTTTCAGTAGATCCAACGTCGATAGGTGCTGCCCATCACAAAGTGCTGTTGTCTTTTAAGCCTGGAGCACGCTCCTATAGGCGTGCACTCATATCAACAATCTTATACCATATCTACTCATGGTAGAACTTTTTCAACCCTGTTGATTTTAATTACATCAAAGTCTCTGAAAACGTCAACAAGGTATCCTCTGAACCAGCTCCTTGGAGGCCTTGGAGACAAAAATCCACCCACACAAGCCACTCACCCAGACGAAGGCAACACGACAATTTCGGAGTAGCAAAGATGAATAAGACAGACAACCGTGTGTGATTTGTGGGCGGGTGGCAGCAAACTCCTCCCTCAACTCTACCGTAAGTTCTGTCCTGCCTACAGCAAGCGAAGATACCCGAAATAACTTCAGTGTTGTCTTCCCCTGAGTGATAGCCATATTTATCCAGCCGTGGACCCTTGTCAACAATTTCTTCCACTTACTACCCAAACTGCAGTATTATGTGCTGCAAAGGTAGGAAGCGTTTGCGCGATTATTGTGAAACTTTGGGCCTTCGTCATCCCCTGTGCCATCGGACACAGATCCCGAGGCGTGTTTCCGTATTTTGCCTATATTGATACTCGAAAATCTGCAGGTTGTAATTTCCTTGACTTTGGAAGCCTCGCTATAACACTACTCGTTCCCTTAGCATCTCATTTAATCTGCCGTTGTTGTTGAATGGGAAATTTACCTGGAGTCCTCATTGCTCTTTGCAGTCCCGTCTTGGACTTTCAATGCTGTTTCGTTCGTTATTTTGCCCATTTGACATTGAAGGCTGTTTTTGCCATCAGGCTACTTATGGCACATTTGATGGCCATGCTAAGCACGGCGTTGGCTGCTTGAGACCCGGTCTCACTATCGCAGGCTTTGTTTCATGCGTCCCCGTGCCAGAAGCTGAAAGGAGGATTTTGAATGATTTGTTTACGTCCTTCTGTCTCATGTGCTCTCCAGACGGTCAATCATAACAACGGGTTTCCGATATGAATGACGTCGAACTCAGTGTGGATGGCAGCGGTATCCTGTGCATCTGGCCTCCCGGGATGCTAGTTTTATGGCATTTAATAAAACTAAGGTTCTTAAGAAGGCCGGTTTCTTCAGAACGATAGAACCATGTATGTGAACGGACTTTCTACTTCCTTTTAGTTTGCCGGCCATTAGCTGAACATATTTCTGAGGTGACGTTCTTCTGCATTTCACCACTATTTCTCTGAATAAATTGACCCTTTTCTGGTCAATCGAGTGAATGTTTGACCCTCAATTTGAGAAAACCTCATCAGGTTTCACTTTACTCCGTTTTTGTCTCCATCCTTTCTAGCCTTCTGCTTTTCGGTGGCAGTATCGCGGTAACTTTCCTAATCAACAAACATTGCCCATATGTACCTCTGTAATGACTCCCTATCCTTGTTGGACCCTGATAGCTTCCTAGATCCTGTGGACTTATAATGTATGTTTACTTGGCATGATTGCCCGTGGGCGTTCGACGGACTTTCGTTCCTCTGCAACAGCAGGGAGCTGAGGTTTGCGCAACCTTTGAAGTTCACTGATTATTCAATTTAGTAAGTTAATAACCCGTGGGTTAGAGTCAATTTGATTTTGGGTACTCATCCGTTTGTCCAGACGCTGCCTGCATATCTCGAGCTGAAATTGTATATTATTGAGACCGTTCGCTTTAGCTGCAACGACTTATAAATACGAAGGAAAGAATCAAAATCGCTGCGACTTGAATAGGAGGAGACTAGTGTCATAATTGCGGTTTGTAATGATTCGACAGACCTCAGGTCTGTCGGTCCGGTCAGCGCTTTTTCACCTGCAAATCTGGAAAGCGTACATCTCGAGGATGTCACTGTGCGTGAAGTAAATAAGGCTGATCAGCGCAGTGAATTAAGACAATGTTTGATGTGATTGGGTTTAGTTGCCCTAAAGGATACTATCTACTTTAATATTTGCATCCGTTTTCTGGATTTGCCCTTAGCACCACACTTTCTGTCCCGTATGTCTTATGCAAATTCTGGCGCAAGTATGCCACTTTATTTTGCACGTTTACACAAGTTATTCTACGGATTAGATGAAATGTCAACGAAGGAAAAGTCACCAATTAGTTTGGGCGAAGAGGAGAAAAGTCATGGCTCACTGGACTCTTCCGGCGCTTCTTCCTTGAGTCTTGTTAATTTTAAATCAAGTCAATGATAAAAGGTAACAAGGATATGGCCTCACAATTACTGCAGCATTGGAGAGAGACGGGGATTCCAAGTACCTGGCTGGACATTTGTGGACAATCACTCTTCTTTTCGCGTGAAGCCGGCTTGTACCAATTGGCTACACCACAAAACATTTCTAAATAGTGCTGCATTAGTAAACGGATCACCAAGGGTAGAAAAATGCATAAAAAATGAGATAGATGACACGAAAAAAGTGTTCTCCTTGCAGCTCAATCATTAAAATGTCTAATGATCCCTTGCTTTCAGGATAAGTTAATACATTTTGATAATAATCTTTTGGAACACCTCTTCATCATCGTATATTCCTCCCTATGGAATAAACTGTCCAACATACAAGAAGGATTTCTCCTGCCTCCGTTACCATAAAAAGCGAAATTAGGAAGGCACTAACCGTAAAGCATGTTTTAAATTTGCACGATCCTCACACTCCAATATAAAGAGCCCATGAGTCGAGCCTAGGGTATTGAGTGTATGTAAAGCCCGAGGTCTTATCTCAACCCACTCAACATGGTCTATCCACTTTTATTTCCGGTGGTTTCTATAAGTACGAGTCATTGTAGGTATAGGCAGAAAAACTCGGTCAATGAAGCCCGCCAGCGCCACTTTTCACCTAAAGTTTTATCTCGTTTAGTGCGTATATAGCAAGGCATATAAAAAGACATATGTACTCATATCACTTTCTCGCTTACTCCCAAACTGCTATCCACATAAACCCCTTCTTCTGCATGCATATGTCAATTAGACCAATTCAGGTTAGAAGTTCGGCATCATTTAATGCCTCATTTTATATAAAATTCGTCACTTCTCGTTCTTATATTTGCACGCACTATAACCATCAGCTCGAATACCTCCAGGTTGCTATCTCTCCCTTTATCCGTTCCAATTATGTGCGTTTGTACTCGTGTCTTGCCAATGGTCTATCATCCAGTTTCTGGCCCCATCCTGACTCGTCTCAACACCCCGTGAAAGCAAGCTGACCGAAGGCTCAGATAAACTATCCCAGGAAGGACAAATATGATCTGCTCCACGGTCGCGATGAAGTGAACATTGCCTCTAATCCGCATGAATCACCAAAGTAGACGGATGACCCTGTTGCACGTCTGTCTAGATATCGAAGCCACATTATGTAATCCACAATGCTTGCGATCCTTTGAGCAGACACGTCCTCTCAATTGTACAGATTTACTACTGGAGCTACCCGCCCGTGGCTAACATGCCCATCGTGTTGACATCCAATCGCCCCGAAGGCGCCCACACTTAGATCCCTTTTCCAGATGCGGCTATCATCGTCTACCGCGAACCTCACCCCCAATTTTCTCCTCGACATCCGCGGCTGTCTTTGTACCAGTAATTGCTATCAGCTAAGCCCCAAAACACAAACAAGAGAGCAAAGAAATCGATTTTCGATTCACACTGGCTTACCAGCGCCAGATATATTATTCGGTGCATATCATGTCAATCCTCACTCCCCTTAATGCCGACGACGCCTCCGTTCTTCATGTCTTCGAACAATGATTCGCCAAAACATTTGCCAGTGTTCTTCGTCCCTCCGAATTTTCAAAAGGCTTTTGCTTATTTTCTTGGCTCCAGGATCCATGGTAAAGTGACCGACGTATTTTTTTCATATCCATTATGATGCAGGGCGCATATAGGCCACCAGTACTCTTCCCGCCAGCTGATTTGGTCCGTTGACAAGTTTTTACCGCGCACTCAAGGTCTTTGAAGACTTTCTTCATGGCAGTTTAACATTCATGTCCATTTTATAGACCCGTTAAATCCGAATGCTTCAGACACCAAGCCCGCTACCACTGTCCAGTTGAACTCTGCGCCTGCAATGCACATCATTGGTGCGTGTAAACACCATGTTCCTCTTGGTATGCCAGTTTTTTTTATTTCCCCTCATTTTGTACTTGCTTGTTCGACGTGACCTGCAATATCTCTTTAACACTTGATCATGCAATCAAGCGTGTCTCTTGGATTACCTGAGAAATATACCAATATAAATATCGTTTAAAGACACGAAGAGAACTATCCGGAGATTTCCACTGGTGAAATGGAGTACTCATAAGAGGGGACCGTAGTTTTGTTGCAAAGCCCGACTGAAGAGAAAAGGGAGGCGGACAGCATCAGGCGGTATCCGGAAAATTGTTGCGACTTAGTCACCGATGTTTAAAACCAAAATAAATACCGCTTTGTTTCCTTTCCTTCTGCATTTTTATTATTGCTGATAAATTTACAAAATACTCACGGTATGTAAATGTTTTTTCTCTTTTACATGTCCGCATCCGTTCGAGAGTACAACGGAGATTTCCTCGCTGCCTTGCTATCTAGTAGTAAGGGATCTCAAGCTTTTTGGATAACGCTTCTTATTTAGATAAATCATACGGTAGCATAAGGTACGCACATGCAAAGAATTTTTAAACTCCCCTAAAGAACGGCAACGTGCGTTCGCCTCATTTTGCTGAGAATCAATGTAGCTTTCGTTTCAGTTCCGGGTTAAATTGCAGGACTTTACGGCGAGATGCCTGATCGTCCAGGTTCTTGCACCGAGAGCTCGTTGGACCTGGCGAGGCTTCGACAACAGGGGGTGGAAAACCCTTTTCATTTCCTACAAGGGAGGAAACAATTAATGGGATGCTTTCCTCTCGACCGTTTCCACAACCCTAAAATTCACAGACTGTCCCATCCAAACACAGCTATCCATGCATTGCCCGGTCTCCCTTTGAATTCGCGTACCGACACTACCCCCACCACATCCTCTGGCAGCTTGTTCTAGGCATACACCACTCGTATGGCAAACGATTTGCCTCTCAAACCGGTGGTTACTTCTCTCGCACAATTGTTTTTCCGTTCCGTCTCAGTGTATCCTTCCACCTAATCTGGGATAGGGCTCCACGGTGACACCGTATCTCGGCCAGACCCTTAGTGATATTGAGAGTCTGTATTAAGTCGCCTCTTCCTCTACGTCTTTTCAAGGAGTATCAGCCAAGCGCCCTCAGCTTCCGTTCATATCCCATAAGCCTAAAATGCCCAAAGCACCATGTAAAAACGGGTTGAACCTGCTCCAGCAGTTTCATATCACTTACCAAACATGGTCTCCAGTCCTGGATACAGTTTTCCAAGTGTGACCGGACAAATGCCTTGAACAGTGGCAGAAGAGCGTTAGGCTCCCAAGATCCTACGGTCCTCTTAAGTTGGCCTAGGGCACGCCACGCCTTCCCGGCTGCATTCTCACACTGCAGACTAGGTTTGAAATCCGCACACAACCATTTTGAGGTCTCTTGCTTGCTGAGTTTGTTCCGTCGCGACCTGAAGAACAGGTGGACCCTTGCGGCTAGGGGAATTTGCTTCGGCTTCCATGAAACGCTGAAGTATGTTCAAGTTCAATGGAAGATTCCAGCTCAACGACCACCGATAAACTTTATCCAGATCCCTCTGGATAGCCTCACTGTTTGCTGTCTCTAATAGTTTGACGTCGTTAGCGAACATGAGACACGGATTTTCCAATTCACTAGCTATGTCGTTGATATGCATAAGAAAGACCAGTGGCCTTAAGACAGATCCGTGAGGCACCCCGCTCTGTGGTAATCCTCTGTCCGAAAGACAGCCCTTCGACTCTCACCCTGAAAGATCAGCCCCTCAGACTTTGTGCTATCCAGTTATTCACTTCAGCATCCACCCCGGTGGCCCTTACATTCTAGTCAGGAAGCCTGAGGTTCAAGGAATCAAAGGCACTCTGAGAGTCCAGATAACAGACTTCTACCCCTTCGCCCCTGTCAATTCTACATGTTACTTTGTCCAGGAAGCTTATTAAGTTGGTCAGAAGAGAACGTTTGCGCCAAAATCCGTGCCGATCTCTCATCATTATCTTGGTAACCTCCAGACAATTGACTGTCTTGTCGCGGACCCTTTCAATAGTTTTCAGCATGATGGATGTCAGGCTCATCAGTCTGTGGCTACTACAGTTGTCTCTGTTCACGTCTTTATGCACCATTGTGACTTTTGACGTCAAACAATTCACGGGAAGTCGCCCTTTGTTCGTTGATGCATTGAAGAGCCGGGTGCAAGTTTTCACCAGAACCTCCGCTAGCGGCTTTACTATCGCTGAGTTGATCCCATCAGCCCCCTCTGCTGTCGTCGCGTCCATGCTTTAGGCTCTCACACTTCCTCCTTGGTGATTGCTCCATCCGGCGTCTCCACCAAAAGGTCGACAAGACCTAGTGTTGTTCCTTGTGTCCCTTGACCCCGCCTGTATACTTCCTGGAAAATTCCAACAGACAGTCGGCCTTCTCCTGACTGTCGGCTGTTCTGGTTCCTAGTGTTTTTACCACACCTACAGCCTTTCGAGAAGCAGCGTTAGACTGCACGTTATTGTAATAGGCTTTGTGATTGCCTTTAGCGACTCCAGCGATCTGCTGCTCGTAGGCAGTTCGGCACTGCCGTTGGATGCGAGACACTCTCTTTCTGTCTGCTCTGTGCCTCAGGTAATATTGGTGGCTCTGTGTCCTTAAAACTCATGAAAGCTCTGCGTATCCGCTTTCTGGCTGCCGTGATTTTACTCATCCACCGTGGGGGCAGCCTCTTTTGATCGATTCTGTGGAGGGGTGCGACTAGGTCTGTTTTTGCTAACAGGTTGCTCTTAATTGTCTCCCAATGACGGTCCAAGAAATTTCTGCCTCTTCCGAATTTCCAATGAGCTTGGAGACTCGAGTCCATCAGTTTGCTTTCATCCATTCCCGGGAAGTTCCCGACATATTCATCAGGGGCTACCAGTCCCTGCAGGCTCAGTGGCATGCGGATTACGGCGTGATCGCTCGTAAAGATCTTCCAACTGAAGGATCCCTATATCGTTTGGTGTCCCAAGTAACAGCAAATCAGGGGTTGAAGATGCTTCTCCAAATCGCTATCCAGTCGCTTGGGTGACGTGTCGAACCGTCTCACTCTTGTGCACGAACTGCAGGAGTGGATGCCGGAATTTCCCCCTCGTGGCTGCCTCACAGTCTCAGGGGCGTTGAGGTCTCCCAGTACAAGAAGCTTGCCCGCAGACTTTGCAACCACAATGAGAGAGATAAGAAGATCCCCTTCCTCCACTTGGATCGACCCCGGGCCACGGCACACTTACAACTGGGATCCTGGAGCCGCCAGTTGGAATGCTGACGTCCAGAGCCTGTATGTTTGGGGTATGCAGTTTGTGCCGTCATGTGGCTCGTACTCTTCAGCTACTAGTATCAGGGTCCCGCCTTCTAGTCTCCCATCAG
Source organism: Fasciolopsis buskii (assembly GCA_008360955.1). Classification (NCBI taxonomy): domain Eukaryota; kingdom Metazoa; phylum Platyhelminthes; class Trematoda; order Plagiorchiida; family Fasciolidae; genus Fasciolopsis; species Fasciolopsis buskii. The sequence continues at coordinate 153,050 of LUCM01000451.1, read as the reverse complement.
CTCTCTCCATTCTAAAGAATGAGGAATTCCGGGCCATTGAGTCATTTCCACTTTCCCCCGGCAGCAATTAGGTCTCAGGGACAGCCACCACATCTACATTCAGAGTCGTGAATCGTAGCTGCGGCAAATTATTACCCACACTTGCAGCATTTGCGTAGACCACCGGTATAACTCTCGCCCTCCGTCCTTTTGGCCGCTGAACTGCGGGGCTGTCTCATGTTCGGGTCCTACTCCCCAGGCCCTTGCCCGTTTCTTCGCATGGTAGTCAAGATCCCGCCCTCACCCACCCTCGCCCAGCCTCCTTATTTGGGCTTATTCGGCGTATGACAGTCACGGGTGTCGGGTCCAGACTTAATGGCCCAGGTTGCACCCTCCCGCTGCGTTCACCTCCAGCCCTGCTGCACGGAGTGACATTCGGCTGCCCTCCACCCAAATTTTGGATCCTCAGTTTGGGGACTTGCAGCGGCGGGGCATTAAAGCCTGGCGAGCCCCTTTTTGCATCCTTAGCCTTGGTCCTACTTATGGCGGTATCATACGACACTACGGAGATCACTCCTCTGGTGATCGTCTCGATTCTATCGGCCGACGCCGAGAACCTGTCCCTATTTCCCGGATTAGCGAATTCCACCGGCGTTGGCCGTGTGTCCCGGTATGCACAGTAACTGACTCCTTGCCATCTTCTCAAGTGAAATACCCGTCTGATAGCAACATGGTTCCGTATTTCCACCGTTCGGAGCAGGTTTACTGTACAGTACCCCACCGCCATTTCCATCTGCTCCTTCTCTTCCATGAGGGGCTTCGGGATCCCGTGGATGGCGGTATTGCGATTTCTACCCAGTGCAATGTCACTGGATTGTTTTACGCTCTTGAGCCCCCGGCCCATCTGGTGCAGGGTTGGCTATAAATCCTTCAGTCTTGCGCTTATTTTGGAGCATCCTGTGGCCATTTTGACGACTTTCGCCACTTCTCAGGTTTCTATGTTTGTACGTCTGCGCCCCCTTTCATCATTTTGTTTCCATGGGGCTTCTCAGATCCCTGGTCCCGTCATTGTCGTTTCATATTTTACCGATGTTGACTGTGTGAATACCGTTTTCCATAAGCGCAGGATTGAAGTATTGATCAGCCAGTTAATGCTCAATGAAAGCGGAGGACGCAAGAGGCGGAACGATTTTGTGTTGAAGATCAGTGTCAGGACATAGGTGGAATAGATAGTGAATGTCACACTTGTAAAGTACTTTGTTCCCCCAGCTCAATGGCCGTTCGTCTTACCCAAAATAGATTTATCAAAGCACGATGGGCGCCGTGGGCTGCACTGGAAGCTCATGAAGCAGTTCCAAAATTTCACTGAATCTGTGATACTGTACCCGGGGCAGAGGCTGAGGTATCTTACAAATTGCAGTCGAGGGTAAGCAAGGGAGCTTAATAATGGATGTTCATTGTTGGAGTCCGCTAAACGTTGTGCCACGCAAAGGAATAGTAAAAATATTTTACTTCCTGGGCAGTGTCAAGACATCCAGTGAGCATGATCATGACGTGCGAAAATAATGACAAAACAGGGGAAAATAGGAAAACAGGGCCTAAGTGCAAAGGGTGGGGGCATACGGTGGTAATAATGCACATTCCAGGTCACGTTAGCGTGATGAATGCATAAATGGTAACGAATTGTCGAGCGGGGAATTCTCGTCACCACCGCTTGGTGTCTACTTCGTGCATCTCGTAAGCCGCTAGAAATTTGAGATGGGTCGACAATGCCACTAGTAGTCTCATAGGGTGGTGGGATTCTTAAACAGTGGGACGAAATGGAACTGAGCATGGCAGAATGGGCAACTTATGGAGATACAAAACGCACTAAAGCAAGGAACGGAAACTTAGAGGCAGTTCCAAGCGGAATGCTTGGTCTGATGATACAATATATTGAACGGACACTAGCAGCAAAAAAGGGCGAATGTTGGAAGCATAATTTGTTGAGTGGGTGGAGATAGAAATTGTGTAATCGTACGTCTGATTCATGGGATTTGTTTTGGGCAATTACGATTTTAAAATTTCTGGTAAGTTCCACCGGTGGATTTAAGGTTGGCAAAAGAAGGGTGACCCGACTGATTTGAGGCAGTGTCTGGTGGACTCTTTTGAAGAAGGGTTACCAGCAGTAGCAGTCTGTTGCCAAATTTGACGGACCAAAATGCAGGTTCGTGAGAAATGTTTATGCTCAGCAAATTTGAAAATAATGTAATGCACGCAGACCCCCAGCTCACATCAGAGACTAGTAACAATCTCCTGTGAGCTCATCTTTAAAGTTTTGGAAAAACTTCGGGAAGGATCAAAAGTTATTCAGAAAAAATGGCATATATGAACATAGGGCCTTTCACCATGACAGTGCTAGTGGTTAGGGTTGACGGGTTGCTAGCCACCCAACCCGAAAACCCCTACGAGCGTCGAACGCAGGTATAATCCACCACCACCTGCATCCGTACACCACTGCCGCCGAGGTTCTCGCTCCATGTGGGCCGGCTGTAGCAGTGGAGCTGACCGCGCCCCGCTCTATTGTGATAAGGCAGGAGTGCTTGGGAAGCGAAGGAAGGAATGCGAATTAGGTGTAGGTGTGAGAAGCGAGATATCAGGTTTCAAGGATGGTTTACCCCAGGAGAGCCGAAACCTCAGTAGCCACAGCAAGAAGTAATTGTTTACATCCAGGTACAATTGAAAAGCCTGGAAAGAAGAAGAATGGGCAGAGGTCTGGCTTTGCTACCGGCTGCGGATTAGGACGCGATCAGTCGCAGGAGCAGCTCAGAAGAGGAAAGTACTAGAACGTACAATGCTGCCCAAAATATGGGGCTGGTGGCTGATGCTGACACCAGTCGGGAGTTTTGGGTGTGCATACATGGGTGGCGGGTGGGTCGTCCGCGCACATGAGTAAAGCGAACACGAGACGATATTTATAGGGATGGGCAGTGAACGACTGCAGTAGATATAGATACGGAACAACCTAGAGGGGCACTAGGGACTGAAAGAACGCATAGGTTGGGAATCACGGATTATAGACGAGTCAAGGAGATCATGCCGTTGAAGGACAGGATACGGTGGAGACTAGGGGGTCAAGGTAAATACAGACTGTCGCGAATGGAAGAAAGGAACAACTTAGGACTCCATGGTCGCGGAGGAGGTAGGGGTCCGATGATCTGAAATGGTGAGGGAGATTTCGAGTGGGAATGTGATTGAAAAAATTCAAACTGTCGACTTTTTTCGCCTGGGGAATGTCGTTTGGGTTTGCCAGAAACAAAGGTGATTCCAACGAGCAAAGTTCATCTACGTAAGAACAGGCTTTGACGGAGGGAAACAAATAAAGAGGCTAGTGCAAGTGGATATTCGGAGTCGATTGCCAAATAGGGATACCACACCCCTTTGGTAAAGGTATCCGAAATGTTTGAGGGGCAGAAGGGAGTGGTTTACGTGGGCATTTCTGTAGGCATTGTTGGAGCAATGGAGTTTGTGGAACCGAAGCTAGATTATTGATCGTTACAAATCGTTTTCGAAAGCAGAAGAGCATTAAGGTACACCTGTCGTGGAAATGCATGTATGCAGATGATATGCGCTAGTTTCGAAGCTAAGTTCAAAATTGGAAATGAGAAGGAAGAGGACGTGATTTTGTTTCATGAAAATGACAAAAAATAAAACAAAATGGAAGAAATTCTATGGGAAACCTAAGAAGCAGCACTCAGGACAGTGATGATGGAGGAGATAAAAGTTCTTAAATGATTGGAATGGACAGGAGCACATCGTGAGGCATGATAAAAAAGAATTCAAATTTTGACAAAGCTTCGGCTCTTCATGTGATGGTATGAGTAACAAGGTTTGTTTTCTTTTCCGCCATGAACAAAACGATAACATCGACGTGTACTCAAAGCTCAATCCAGTTTCTTACACTCGATCCTCAGGTAATTATGGATGACATAGGTGAATGAGAAAGGGTACAGTAGCCGCTGTACGTACTTCATTTTTAAAGGCAATAGATAGCGATGATGACGTTTGCAACTGCTGGGTAAGTTTCTTCCATAATTACAAATGTCTACCGATAAAAAATTGGCTTCCATCGGGTGTCCTTGTTTTTGTGAGAGTACTGATGGACTCCGCAGTTTGGAGAGAGCAAGGGAGTGGGTTTCTAACACCAGGTGCCGAGGCGCAGCTGTCGCCTACAATAATATTAACGAAGCGCACTCGATTCGCCCCTGCATGTTGGAGCCGTAAGGAATGCAAATTCAGCGACACAGCGTTCCATGTAATTCAGGTTAGCGGAGTATCCTATCAACTGTTTGGTAAAGGCATGAACAACGTTTTTAACCGCCACTCTGTCGCAGCGCCACATGTTCGAAAAGATTAAAAAGCAATACTCCTGAATAAGTCTGATCTGGGTTCTAAAAGTTGCAGTTTGCCATCCTCCAAATGCAGAATTCTCCGGAGCATTCCCACTAATTTATTTGCCTCTGCAACTTGGGCGAGGGCCTGCCCCGATAAGTTTAAGGTGCAAGAATACTTTATGTCCAGATCGCGAACTTGGCATTTAATGGGGCTTCATTTGGTTCCCAAGTTTGAACTCTGCTGGGGTACAGTGCGCTTTTACCCCATGATGCTGCTGTTTTCAGTGGAGAATTTCATCATCCAGTCGTTTGCCCGGGAGTTGAGTGACGCCAGGTCTTGCGATATGTCATTTATGGTAAAGCCCTAGGCTTTAGAGCGAAAGGTACAGATAGTTTTCATGTCGTCCGCAAAGAGGAAAAGCCCACCGTTACGAATAACGTCAAGGGCATCGTTGACGTAGAATAGAAATAGAAGGGGGTCAAAAACGCTGTCTTGGCCTTCCCTATCGGTCGCTAATCTAGGTTCAGATATGAAGCCCTTTACTTGAACTATCTGCTTTCTAAATGACAGATAAGATGAAAACCAAAGCAGGAATGGATCGATAATACCGTGAGATGCCATTTTATTTAACAACCTACGGTGTGACACCCAGTCGGGAGCCTTCGTCATGTCTAAAACGACTACAGCAACTGAACTTTGAGTGTTTATGAACTTGGTGATAAATTTCGAATAGTCATTTATGCAAGTAGCGCAGGACTTCTTACAGAAAAAGCCATGTATTCACGCATTAGCAAGTTCATGTTCCCGAAGACGGGTGGTAAGACTATTTCTAACGGAACGTTACATAATTCTGGAAACTATATAGGTGTGGTTTTTTGGGCGGCAATTTGCTGAGTCATAGCGTGTGCTCTTTTTGTGAACGGGGATTATCCTGGAGGTTTTCCACCGTGATGAGAATGGGTGAACCGAATGGACAATTTGAGGATGTTTGGTATCAAAATTGAGATACCGCTCCTACCCAGCGAGAAGGCAATTGTAGGTAGTGAATCAGGCCCACAGTGGTATCCAAATTCAGGTTTGCCAACAACTGGACTAGTTACTTTGGGAAAAGCACGATTGTTGAGTATGATTTGGTAGTCAAGCGCGGTTACCATGCGGCGACAGGACTGCCGTAGTTTACCAGAGCGGATGCAAACAAATCACCGAGGGTCTCCGCAATCTCCTGGGGCTGTTTACATAAATGTGCTTGTGGTTGATATAGGGGTCTTCAGTGGCTGAGGACCTGAAAAGCGTTGTTCTGCGCTGGGTTAATTTTGAAAGGATTGCTTTTATGGGTTGGGCTGGCATAGAGCAGCAGCATTAGCAGTTTGCTTTTGTGGTCCAGTGCCATTTCTGGAGCTCTATTTGGGCAGTTTATTTGCATAAAAACAAAAGATGCCTGATCTCGAGAAATCTCCGCTGGAGTTTAGCGGGCCTACAGTCTAATCGGCTGCATCAAGTTCATTTGGTGGTCATGTTTAGAGTACTGGACGGAGTAATGACATCAGGGCACTTGCGCAGGTTGGACTGTAATTGGACAGCAACCGCTTGCACTTCCCATGTTGGAAAAGGAGTCCCAATTGGAGTTGTCAACTAGAATAGGCAATCGATTCCAATCAGCTCTGAAATATGGCTTTGGATTAGGTGCAAGCTATCTTTTTCAGGACAGGCAATGTAAACGGACAGCTGGTGGTCAGACGGTCAAATCCAGGTGAACTTGCCCCAGCGTATGTTCAAATGTTTGGCAAGCCCATCGTAAATATCAGGTCAAAAACATTGCGATTCCTTGTTGGTTCAGTTGCGTGTTGATTCTAGCCGCCATGATGAATGCTTTCGAGGATAGGGAGCAAAAAATGTGAACCGGAAAGCATGGACCAGCGCATGTTCTCCGGCAATCAGCCTTAAATATGGTAAGCCAGACGCAGTGCTCGTTAGGTTGGTTATCATTAGTGTTATTTTGGTAAGAACCAGCTTGGCGCTAGGCGTCTCAAACTAAAAAGCGTTTGTTGGTAATCTCAGCTCTGACCCAAACCGAATCTTGGAAGGTCTTCAGCACGAAATCCTGATATAAACAGGGCAGCCACTTTTGCGCCGGGTTTGACGGCCTGTCCTGAAGGATTCATAGGCGGGAATGGCTATGATGCGTTCACATCTTAATGATTAGCATGAAATCGAAATTTGACGCGAGTGTGGAAAGACAAATACATTGAGTTTTCCTTAGCAAGGAGAAAGCATTTCAGAAGTGTGGTGAAAATTTTCATGAAGAGCCCCTGCCACTAATTGATGTCATGATGGGCGAAGCTCTGTTTCTCTTTAGTTGAGAGTCTTGGGGGAATCAACATTCGCACTTTCGACCAATTTGTGTGATGTTTCTACTTCTCATTAGTGGCCTCCTCTGGTTGGAGGGTGTTGCATTATTTTAGTGAGGTAGCGTTGGCCCAGTGCATTATGATCGGAAGTAGATGGTAGATAATCCGTCAGGAGACCTGGGTAGGACACCTGACGACTGATGGATAATTTATGAGCCGGGGCAAGGTAATTCGTCCTCATTACACTAAGCTAAATGGGACATCGCCGCCATGGCCCTGTTGGCCGGCCTACATCGAGTAACATAGGGAGAGTAGGATGGGACATGTGCAGGACAGATAGAAGGGGAGGAGGTATGTCTGGAAGAAAAACGTGTTTGACAGAAACGGCCCAGTACTGTGGGATGGGAGACTTGCTTAGGTGTAAGGAATGTACCGGTAGTCGGAGGATGCCATTGAGTTTGGCCTTTGGTTCATACGGCTGCCAGATTAGAACTAACTTATATTCCATGGAAATTTGGTTGGCACCACTTGAGATGGCAGTAGGGCTGGATGTAGTGGGGCGGAATGGTGCCTGACGGTATCCATGAAAGGCGGCGGGTTGCTAAGAGTTAGGCCAGATAGCTGTCCATTCGCAGGAATTCAAACAGCTGTTAGGGGGTGTGAAGGGTGTAATCCGGTTAACTTCTGGGATCGGGTCTGCCCTCGGTACCTTCATAAATCTGAAGTTCTAGGGTTAGTTAGTTTATTTAGTAAAATATTACTGAACAGTGGGCCAGATTTTCTTAGTTGTCGATTGAGGGGTGCGCATTGTGGCTCATTAGACGTAGTTTGCATCGGTCGTGTCCGTTATGTCGTCAACTTTAGGGTGTACAGGGTGGGTTGAGATTTGGGAATACGAGAGGCACTAAGACCAGTTTTAGAACTAGCAACAGCGTAGGCACCCTGGGTGCTATGATCATTGCCGACCGCAATGTTTGCAGGCTTTGCCGGGGTTTTGAAATAGGGATTACTTAGTACTGTAGTGGAGATTCGCATCCAGAGATGGATGGTCCAAGATGCAACAATTTACGTGGTGGTTGGAGGGGGTAAAGAGTGACTCGTCTAAGTCAAATTCAAATTTCATTGGAAGTTTTGGGGTTTGTGTTCCTGAATATAGGCTCGGTGATTTGAGAGGAGGACAGGGAGACCTAAAGATCTTCCCCTTGGGGGGGGGGCGGTGCCACCTTTTGGAGACCAGGTGCCTTTGGAGGATAGTGAAAGGAGGCGTTTGAACGTGGCTCGATTGGATAGGAGAGTAGGGACCATTCGGTGATGGCTGCCCTAGCTGGTGCCATCTGGGTTAAAGCGCTGGTCAATCATTTCTCCAAGTCATGGAATTTTCGATTTATTTCACGAAGTACATAAACCGGCTCAACCGAACAATTGATTGCTTTTAATTCTGGCAGGGGCCGTGGTCCGCCTGCTCTTCTGTTAGTACGTCTCACATGGTTTGCATTCGACGTGGTGTTGGAAAACTATCCAAGATAGAAAAAGGGCTATGAAAAAAAGACGAAGGCGTAAGATCAAAATGTAGGAAAGTTAGTGAAATGTTTCTGAGCTGAACATGCGGGTGTCTACTGAAATATATGTGCTCAAATTGGGGAAAAGCTTGGGAAACGAGCTTAGCACAATTTCAAACTGTGCACCGACATCCACGGATAAGCACTTGAAATTGGCCGAAGTCTTATTGATGGCCTTATGTCCAGGGGGTGACGTATCGAGAATCATGTTTATGTCACTCAGGTTCTAGTGATGAAGATGCCCAAATGCGCCATACTTTTGAAGCATCTTGGCTAGAGGCCCGACCTGAACGCAATGCTCACGTTGGAAGACGTCTTCCGTTATCTGCCAACGCTGTATTCGATAGGTTAGACAAGACAAACGCAGGCCATAAATGGGGGCGACTATGAGGCCATCTTTGAGGACTTAATGGATTACGTGGACATGCAGACAACAGCAGGAAATAGCAGATTCGCAAGTAGCCTGGGACAGTATCAGTCTATCAAATTCGTCTGTCAGCCAACTGCAAAATGCTGCCAAAGTCTGGATGCATTGCCAGAAAATACGAATGCAATCTTGGGGTGCAGCAAGGCGCTGGGGCCGATCAATTTTTTTCCCTTCGAAACATTATAAACAGGGCATTTACATGTTTGGGGACCCCATCATCGGCCTCCGGGATGTATGGTGCTCCTAGGCTCGTTCTCTTTGGCTACTTTTCGGTTATGTAGGAAGAAGATAACTTGTGTGGGGAAGATATTCTGACCATACTTAGGAAGATTCTAAGGTTGAAATTTCCGCGATGTCTGCATCCGATGGATACATAGTGTAACGGGGAGCAGTTCATTTTTCCACATGCATCGGAAGAGGAAAAAGTGGAAAAAGAAGCAGGCCATAGTTTAGCATACTTGTGTGTACATAAGGCGACGGCAGGACGGATCTGCACAACTATCAGTCTATAGAAAGGCAACATGGAACGGACAGTACATACATTTTCACAGCTTTGTGCCGTTACAAGCGAAGAGGAACCTAATATGCTGTTTAGTTGATAGAGCAAGAAGAATATGTACGGACGACACAATTGAAAATGAACTTCGTTTCCTGTGGAGCGTATTCGTACAAAATGGATACCCCAAAAGATGCATAAATAAAACTATGGAAAACAGGAAGTACGACAAAATGTAATAGGACCAGTAAAGAAACCCGTATACGTTCGTTTGCCTTTCAAAGGTGACACCAAAGCGGAAATTATCCAACGGAGACTGTCAAGTTCAATCAGTGGAACATTCTTTGCTGCACAGTTAAAAACTGTATTTACATCCAAACCGATCACGCGTTTCCAACTAAAGGACGGACCGCCAGATTCTGCAGCCTCATTCTGTGTATTCATTCACCTGCTCCCGTGGGACCAGGTATATTGACTGCACGACCAGGCGTCTGTCAGATTGCGTTCGAGAACACCTCCCGGCTTGGTTGAGCACAGGAACAATTAAGGCAATCACTAGCGCGGTGTGTTCACACCTTGTCGAGTCAAACCACTCAGTGAATGTGACAAGTGCTTTTCGCACCATCTACAAAGTTAGGAGCGGATAATCAAGAACTGTCAAGTGTCGCATCTTGAACACAGCTGAAGCCGTATCTATCCGTTTGTGTAACCCCCCCTATGTGATCAGAAACAATTTGTCCAGATGCTTAAACTTCCCTGGCCCACTTGTCATTGTCCAACAAGTGGTCTACAACTTGATCGTGTGACAAATTGACCAATTACACATACACACAGACGCATTCTTAGAGTTGTGAACTGATGTGAATGCAAACGGACAATATCCCTTGAAAAATCTCCAGACCATATCTAATGTTCTTTATTGGCATGAATACGAATAACTGAAACGAGCTTGTTCGCCACGTTGTGTTGTTCTCAGATCGTTATTTGCCTGATAGACTGATTAAATTCTGTCTAAGCTTTGACGCGAGGCATCCCGTCATCCTGATGGCACGACACCACCTCCGTGATCTGCTAGTGCAAAATACAAATTCTTTGGAGGGCCATGCAGCGAAGTCCATGTGCTAAGCGTTGTACGAGAACAGTTTTGGACCTTATACATTTGGACTTTTCTCGAAAACATCGAGAGGCAAGCCTGGTTGCATGATCAAACATTACACGGGAATTACCAGCTGCACGGAAGAAGCAAGTACGCAGGTGGGGGTAAAACGAAAGAGAATAACAAAAAATAGCGTTCCTTGAGGAACGAGGCGTTTATACGTACCAGTGACGTGTAACGCAGGCGCAAGGTTCAGTTGGGGGATGGTAGTGGGCGTAAAGATGTCCACAGCTATCGGATTTAACGAGTCTGTATAAATGACATGAAATTTAAACTGCAGTGCAGGAAGCCTTTAAAAACTATGAGTACGGAGTGAAAAATTGTCCAAACACACCAAAACAGCCGGAGGAAAAACTAAAGACAACCGATAGATGCCAAGTTTTAAAATGGGGATGAAAAAGAACGTCAGGCATTCCACCCTGAATCCTGCAACCAAGAAAATAATTAAAAGACTTTCGGGAACGCGGAGAGACGAAGAACAATGATGAAGAATTAAGGCAAATCATTGGTTGAAGACATGAGTGAGGAAACGTAGACAGCAGTGAGAGGAGAATGATGGCTAATAAAGCGTGCGAAAGTGCAACGGTAAAGAGAGCGATGACAGAATGTATGCAATGCTGGAGACGCATGTCAGCAAAAGGGAAACAATTAGTTTGCACTATTCCGAACTGCGAAGTGACTCCTGGCTGATTGCCAATCAGCGACACTAGAACCGAATATTTTGGCCCCCGTGGGTAGGGTACAGGTGAGATACAGAAAAGTACATGCTTAAATACCTGCATGAATTACGGAGCAGCGCACCTCGAAGTTGAACATTCGGATTCGGTTCTGCTTGCTATGCACAGTTTCAAAAACAGACTTGGCCTACCACTTAACACCATGCTGTGGCAATGGCTCAAAATTTGGCGAAGCTAGTCGAAACACTTCACTTTGGAATCAAGGCTTAAAGCGAGGCACGCTGAAAGAGAGCGTGAATGCTGGGACTCAGTGGCACTCTAATCACCATGCGCTAGTCTTCCTGTTGAGGTATAGGAAATTTTGATCAGACTGGTTCAAAGAAAAATGCTTTCATTGATTAAACAAAAGCACTTAAAGATAAAATTTCGAGTACAGTGTAAACTGAAGGAGAAGGGACTACTAAACGATTGTCCAATATTACCGACGTTCTCAATCGGCGCCACGGATTTGGCTTTGACCCCAGCGAACCTTTAGCGATTCGCGTTTCGCAGTGGTTTTTCGGATGAAATGTCACGGTTTGAACCAAGACAAGTATTTGCTTAAGGACTTTCAGAGAAGAGGATTGCGCGTGTAAATAACGATTCTTCAAGCCTGGCAGGATTAGATACAGAACGAAAGGCCGTTTAAGGCAGGCGAATTTGTGCGGGCCTTTGGCAAGCAGATCAATACGGGCCGTGGTCCATCGGTGTTGTAGAGCAGGAGGTTGCCAGTTCCAGGGGACCGGTAAAGCGGTTAAAGTAAGAACTGCAAAGGCAGTTTCCTGCGCCTCTTGGAAGGAGAGGAAGGGGCCGATGAATTGGAAGTTTCCGAAAAAGGAAGGTTGGAGCATTTCAAGGATCACGAATGGGTAAATTGGCAAGCCCGCATGCATATGCACACCTGAATAGCATACGCCATTCCGAGATCAATTGTCCACTAGCAAGACACTGATGGATGAACGAAAATAGTTCTTCCACCAAACATTTAGGCCCGGGGCTTCTGCTGACCAATTTCTTTCACGTTGTAACATGTTGCGACCCTCGAAAACTTCCGTCCTTTAATTTTCATTCTACTTTGTGGTCATCATTTGTTAGCCACAAGACATTATTTTAGTAACAGAGATCTGGCTGACAAACCACATCTCCGCTCCGCCTTTTTCACTGGCGGGTTATACGCCCTTCCAAACAAATAGATCAAATCGTAGAGGAGGTGGTTGCCTAGCCTACGTGAAGCAGCCACACAAAGGTTCCGTTCTTCATCGCCCACTTCTTGATTTTATCTCTGACACCATTTGGCTTCTGGTATAATTACCCGAGCTCCTTGTCCACATAGGATGTGCAAACCGACCACTAAACTCGAATAGTTCTGATATTTCTCGTTTAACCCAAGCCTTCATTTATCATTCTGGTCTCCCCCAGCCGTAAGACAATTGCAGGTGACTTCAATGCCCCTAAAATTTGTTGGTCTTCTTCATCCGCTACCCCTACTCTACTCAACTTTGTTTCTGAAACGCACGCTGAAGGATGGACTCAGCATGTGACTGCGCCTACAAGGCTCCATAATATCTTAGACCTAGTTTTTACGCATAGCGCTCCTAATGTTAAGGTTTCAGTGATAAAACCTTTCCCTGGGAGTGATCGCAAGATGGTCACGTGTAGCTACCCTCTCCTTAACAAACCTTCATCACCCATTTGTACCCACAGCGCTGCCCTTTCTTATATGTCGACTCGTTGGGACGAAATTCCTAACTCCCTGCAAACCCTTCATTGGGTCCAGCTTCCTTTTATCGTCTGACCCTCAGAGAGCGGCAGACAACTTTAACGCAAAACTCCTTTTTACTATTCATCGTCTGTCCAATCCGACCACTCAACATAAACCCAAGAAGCCTAGTAGGGTTTGTCGGCCCCAGGCGAAACGTCTGAAAGCTCAAAAATTCTTCAGTAAAACGGGAGACTTCCCGCTTTTGGTTCAAGTTAATCGCTTGCAACAAGAATTTTTTATGAAGTCCGAACTAAGGTTAAAAAGGCAGGAAATGCTAGCTGTTGGGTCGCCTAACCAAGTTTGAAGGACTTCTCACATTTTCAAAGCTCGCTGGCAGCCGAAATCCTCAACCATTCCAAACTTCATCATATTTAATAGCTTACGCATCGAGTTCCCTGTATACATCGCAGCAGCATTCAATACATATTCCTCTTCTACTCTTAATAATGACACTCGGACACGCTCTAAAATCCACCCTATTCTAACTTCGGTTAGATTATCCTGCATCTCCTTCGCCGTTGCTGGCATCATCAATGTGATCAAATGTGCCAGGCCATCTCACAGGCCTGGCCATGATGGCATCCAACCAGTCCTATTTTGCACCGCTGGTCCAGATCTTCCTTTTGCTCCCTCTAAATCTGTTCTCGCTCTCTATATCCGGCGCTACGTTTCCGTCACAATGGAAAACATCCATTGTTATCCCACATTACAAAAAGGGTTTCATGCATGAATCTGAAAACTCTCTCTCCATTAACCACACTTCAGTTCTATCTAGGATTATGGAAGAGATTGTCAAAGAACAACTGGTTAACTTCCTCACTACTCACAACCTTATGAACTCCTCCCAACACGGCTTCCTCAGGGGCCGATCCTGCCTCACCTGTCAGCTTGATTTCTTAAACTTGATTACCCAAAGTGCTGATTCCCACCGGTCGATGCTCACAAAATTTATAGACATGTCAAAAGCGTTTGGCCGCGTTTCCCACTCCCAACTTCTGGCCAAAATTAGAACTCATGGAATAAGAAGTCCCATTTTATCTTGGCTATCATCCTACCTTTTCGATCGCTTTTAGGTAGTCAAAACTAAGGGCTGTTTTTCCCAGCCCTGCGCTATTACCCGTGGGGTAAATCAGGGGAGCGTCCTAGATTCTCTCCTGTTCCTGCTATGCATTAATGATATCTTTAAAGTTATTCGTCATGGCACACCATTCCTGTTTGCCGATGGCATTGAAATAGTCTACTCTTTTGAGACTGCTTCATTTAGCTGCACTCTTGCACTTATCAATGAAGACCTAGAGTCTCTTGATAACTGGTGTTCCAAGTGGCTTATGAATTTCTCTGCTGAAAAAGCTCTCTGATCACATATAAATGACATGTTCCTCCGGGCGCTCTCTCTATAAACGGCATGCCAATTGTTGTACCGCACACAGTTAAGGTTTTTGGACTTACAGCACTCCTGCTCTTTCAACTTCTACGAGCAGGCTCACCATCGGACCGCTATAGCTAAGAGAACCGCCACAATGATCTTAAGGGCATTCGGCACTAAAGACTGCAGAATTATCACGTTCAAGTCCCATGCTATGTCCCACCTCGAGTAATGCCCGATTATCTTTACACATATGCGTAAAGTCGATCGAGTCGTAATGGAGAATGTGCAGCGTGCATTCACTAGAAATCTTCTAGGTCCTTCGTCTAGCTTAAACTACAGGGCCAGATGCGAGCTGCTTGGATTTGAACCATTGTGGTTTCGTCGAGTTAAATTAAACCTTGCATTTCTCTTTAATCTTTGCCATAATAATGTCCACTCTACTACAAACGTCACACGCGACGCTGGTAGTCCTCCTTATCCACTTCGTAGTAGATACTACTCGTTAAGAATACCCCTGACTCGACTATCGCTCAGGGCCAAATTCTTCACAGCTAATTACTCTAAACTGTGGAGCAAACTCCCTAGTTCCCTGTGGTTGCGCCCAAATTTAGCCCGGTTTAAAGCCCGGATGGAAAAGTTACTGGATGTCCAGTTCTTTATTAACCTGACACGAGCCAACATTGGAGTAGACGATGCTTACGAACTTGGGTTAGAATTTTAGTTCGTGACCGAATCTTTGCTGACATCACCATCAGGGATTTGGCTTCATCTCCAGCTTCACTTTGTCACACGCCCCGGCTAATGCACTTTTCGACCTCCTTGTAGTGATGTACCCTTTTCACCAGTGGCTTGAGCAACTAACTCTCGAAATTCTCCCAATGTGGGCGGACGAAAATGTGAACGTACTTATTGTTGGATCCATGCTCTCATCACATTCTGTGATTTTAAACACCAGTCTGTGTACTTCTCTCTCTTCATGCCATCTTATCCTTTTTACTGGCTTGGCGGGGCTAAATAGGTCGTTCTTGGTAGCCTCTTACCTTCAACTACGCCTAAAACTGCTACCATAGCTCACTCTAGTCACCACATTTTACGGAATAGATGCAGTGTTGCAGGTATTTTGCCTCGATCCAATAATCACCATAACCCCAAGCTGACACCCAAGCCAGACTACTTTTCTCTTGCGTTTCGGATCTCGCATCCGCAGCAGACGCGCTGATAATGCTTTTGTTCTCGTAATGGCGATTCCAAATCTGCCACCCTATCATTCCTGTTAGGAACCTGTTAGCTAGAACTGGCACTCGAGTTCTGGCCCAGTCAACGGTAACTATGCGGATTATCGCACTGGATATCTCAACTTGCATTTTTGCAATCGAGCAAAACCGCGATTGCTGCTGTCTCCGGAACGGCTTGCGCATCTCACATTCCCCACCCGTACTGCTGACTAGGATCAAAAATGCGACAAAGTAAATGACAGCATAGAGGACATTCTTGGCTAGTGTATTTAGGGAGTATTCATACACAATTTCTTTTATCTGACGCGCCTTCCTGTACAGCTTACCGCCATCTGTATGTAAATGTAGTCACTATCCTTGGAGCTCCATATCCAAAGCTTTACGAATTTCCTCCAGATAGTTTGAGACAATCTTTTTCCTCTCTGAGCAGTTTTTGGCCATTTTTTGTCAACTACGTGTCTCATCCAATTTGCCTGACGTTCCGCCTGGTTTTCACCACTTCCATCCAATTACCGCATTATCACCGCCTGTCGGTTCTTTAGCTTCATGATTCCTTCCATTAAGTAACGCTCACGACGTTTGGGGTCTCTGGCCACATATCAATATCTACCGTTGAACTCCGTCCATGTTGTGCGCCAGCAATGAGCACATTTAGTGCGCTTAAACATGAAATGACTCGTAGTCCACTGTTTGTACGCAGACCCAGGCAACTAATTTCGGTATTAAAAATGAAGTTTGCCATTTTTTTTGCTTTATGCTGGCATACTTTTACTTTCCCGATTGCTTTGCAGTGTCTCATTTCACTTTCCAGTGAGCTTCTGCAACAAATCAAGGTTGCTCCCACCCGCTTATCCCATTCGTTTTCTCTCATCTACATTTCCTGTGGATCAGCCTTGTAAAAATTTGATCTTGCCTTGCGCATGCCTCTCGCAAATCGAGAAATATGCAGTATTATTATTATCATTTTGTTGCACACCCCTGATCGCGCTCTCAAAGAACTAGCGACCCGCATCCCCGCCCACACATACCACATACCTTCTGTGCCTCATTTTTCCGCCAATCCACTTCCAATGCTTGCATTCTAGACTAGGTGCATCTGCTGGTCTTAACAACCACCGATTAAAGATTACAAAACCGGTAGAAAGGAAACCGCTTTAAAGGTCATTGTTCCGTAATTCGGTCTGTAAGCAGTTGTCGAACCAACGGTGCATTCACTACAGAGATTAGGTGGGTAAGGATGAATCTATGCCTTAATTTTCAACCTTTGGTTTGTATGGTTCGAGAGGATTCCGGTGTGCGGTGAAAAATCCCAGGATAAACCCCTTTCGAATAAAAACTCATGAGATCACTGCCATACAAATTACTTCAGTGATCTCTCTTAAGCATGCTTTCATTTGCTTGATTATATTTTGTTCGCGCTCTTGGCGCGATTTTGGCACTCACTACTTTGGGATCCGTGTGATTCACATGCGCATTTCTTTGTAGCGACATCGGCCTAGTCTCGATTCCCTTTGACAGCGTGTTTGATATTCATTTGTTTGTATATTGATGGAATGTGTATTTCATTATCGTGTAATCTACGAATCAACTGTTTCAGCTTTGGAATGTGGATTGTCTGCGCATTAGTCAAACGGTGTTTACACCCTTAATTTTACGGGCATGTTTGCAGGAGCTGGTGATGAAGTACGAAAATTAAAGCAAATTCTTATAATTTGACCAATAAAATTAGACTGACGTAACCAGTGGTAGCAAAGTTCACTCCTCTCACATCTATTATGAGAACAAACACTCAGCCAGCGAGGGTCACACTAGTGTCGGACGGGTCAGTGATTCATCTTTTTAAGAAATTTCACGATGAGATCCAACGTTGGTCATTGCCATGGGTTTTAATTTTTCTAACCACAAAATGTTGGACCCGCTTAAAAATGAGCTCTGTGATTGCAATATGGCAAAACATCCCTGCAGCTTTTTCAAAGTGCGTAAATGAGCCTTGAGCAGTTTCTGCCTAATACGGTTTCAGTTTGTGAGTTCCGCTTTTGCCAATCAGTTTATGACTAGTCAAGTTTTAATGGCCTCCTGTTCTTCATTCAATCACAATAAAAATACCCCGGGCGGAGCCTTTGGTCAGAGGGAGAAGCTTGAAACGTATGCAGGTGAAACCCAAAAGCTGTTCCATTGAACGAAAATTTCCTCGGTTGACCTGGCAATTGTAGGAACCCCGATACCAGATCGGCCCCCATGGCCTCATCTCTGCCACGAACAAACGTTTACTTAGACAACTCGGTACATTCCACTTTACTCCAACCCCATAAACGTCCGCATGTAAAGTTCGCTTCTACTGCCCTCTCAGTATCTTTAAACGCTCTTCAGGCCCCAAAAACCTAAAACGTCTGGCACCTTCCGAGTCTCATCTTGCCGTATTCTGGCACCCAAAGCACTATACAGCAATGATGTACCTACGAACATGACCCCGCCGAGCAGCTCAGTACGCCCCAGTGTAACCACGCCAGAGATGAAACAGTGCAGACCCCACTGCGTCATATATAGTGGTTAATCCCGTCGCTCAGCTGCTTCCACTGTCTGGTTCTGACGTCACATAACTTATCTATCTTCCTTTTTCTTCATGATGATTGGAAGGTCACTAATGAAGTAATCCCCCTACCTTAAGACAAACAGCTTCGCCCACTTCAATTTACAAACCTGGCAGTGCGCCAACAACTCTTTGCCAAGGGCCTGCTTCAGACTGAAAAGGATTGCTGTTCATGGTTCGCGTTCAGCCGGCCTCGTGCATCAGTTCGGCAGCATCACCAAATTTTGTTTACCTACATCCGCACTTAAACACATGATTCTTTAGCTAAGACTAAAATTCATAGTGAAACCCCATATCCCATTAAACCTTGGCCTATCAGCCTGGAGCACCTCACACCTGAACGGGGCCAGGAATCAGTATGGTTTATTACGAAGGTATGGTCCTGCGTCATCCATCTAGTCTATTTCTATCGCCTTCTGTATCAAACGGATATGCAGATGCTGCTCGTGATCTATGCAACTAACCAATTTGTTTCCTTTGTATCAAAGCCCCAATTTATTGCCGGGGACTTCGATTATCCAGCAGTATGTTGATTCATGATTATTTCACCATCCTGCCAAGCGCCATTGATTTTCGCGTAGATCGTGGCTGATAAGTTCAGCGTGTGGTGCCAATCACCAAAATAACAATATATTAGACCTCATTTTCACAAGCACAAACCACTAAAGCATGGTATGATTGCAAACACGTTACCAGGTACAGACCACACAGCAGTCCATGGCAACACCTAACCTCATCCCTTCTCGTCACATCACCAGGTTCACGCACCTAAACAGCCTCGTCTTAACTGGCAGATCCCAATCTACCTTTTATGCTTAATTGACTTGGGAAGTTTCTTCCTGGTGACTGGCTAATATAGGGATGCAGAAAAGTTTTATTCTAAAATGGGTACCTGAACTCCATATTTAACCACCAACGAACAAGGGGTCAGAAGTAAGACTTTACGTATTTCATTCTTGAAGGCAGTTTGTTATCATACAAGAGTACTTTTCTCCAAAACATGTTTCTTCCAAGTTTATCTGCCTGACAAAACCTCTGAACTAAGTCAATCTTTACGTGAAAAGGAAGAACCTAAGGCACTGAGGCAGTACAACTTGCCCACAGAGCTCCTAAATCTGTGTAAGATACCACAATGACTAACCCACCAAGAGCTTCCCAATTTTGCCGGAGGATGGGCCTGCAACTGCCCCAAACCATATACCTTAGGTTTTCGGTCTATAATTTGCGTCATCTATGGCCCCAGCTACAGATGCTGATCCACTGCAGTTGCAGTAGAGGAATACCTTCGGTTCATCAACGGCAATCTTCGACGTTCACATTTTTGCATGCCTCCAAGACTAGTTGCCGGTGGCGTTCTGCGGGGTAGTATATTAGGGCCCCTGTTATTTTTCAATATTACCAATGAAGAACTAAGTTCTGTACCTCGCGGTGCGCTTTTTCTGTGAGCCTGTGAAAAGAAGGTTTGCTCTTTTAAGCCCAATAAATTTAGCGCTGCGGTCAGAGGAATCGATGCGCGTTTGGCTGCTATGGATGGTTTGTCCACCTCCTGGATGATGTGTCTGTAGCGGAACAAGGATTTGTTCAAGCGGATCGGCTGGTTAACAGAGCGTTGACCACCCGGTGCGATCTCCAAATATGTATTGCTCGTGGAGGCCCCGCTCGCGTGCTATTTGCAAAATATACTCAATCTCCTATCGCTTCCGGTTGTTTTTTCCTTTAACCGGTCAGATGTCAGGGCTGTCGGTATTGCAGTCCTAAAGTGGCGAGTAAGAGCGACGCACGAGTGGTCACTACGGTTGAAAGGAAGCAAACGAAGTACGAGATCCAACTTAAAACAAATTTTTTTACAGCCTATCATATCTACAAAAGTGCGATACCTACCTGTAGGTGACCGATACAAGTGGTTAAATTTGCCACGCGGATCTCTTGTAGCCGGCAGATCCACAACTGACAAAATTGGTCGCAATTATTTGTCCTGTAAATTTCTCAGGGAATGTAGCCACCCAGTCGGCCAAAGCTGGGAGAATCGTGCATCCGATCCTCCGTCCAATGAAGCTGTCCGACAGCGTTGCTTACACTTATAGGGCATACGTTCCACTGCGCTTCGATATAATCTAGCACGTAGACGTCAGACAGGTTTTCCGTGAAAGCATTCAAAGAAATATCACTAAGCGCTTGAGTGATTGGCGAGTCTAAACTACAAAGAACTTTGTTCGGTTCTTAATCTCGGACCACTTTGACAACATCGCACATAATTTGACCCAGCTTCTTTTTGCCTATCCTGGTAAATAAGCACTCCTTTTCTGCTGAGAAATCTGCACTCTCCTGCTGATCCCTACCCTCTTCGTCACAGGTCTTTAAATACTCCTATGGATACTGCCAAATCCGCTTTGAGTTAACGTTTCCTCCCCGCTGGTTATTCCACGCTTTAGAACAAACTCTCCGCTAAAATCCGCTTCTTGCAAACTCAGTCCACACTGAAAAGTGTCATAAAAGCTCACAAAAGCGTCACCAAAATCATTCAACTGATCAACCTCCTTGGATTAAAAGAACGTGCTTCTGAGGCAAGCATCGACTTCCAAAACTTTCCGCGTCACTTTTCTCTAATTCACACACTGTGTGATCAAATTAGAACCTGGAATTAGCAAAGGCGGAAACGGATTAGTACCGGGCCTTAGGTCAGACGTCGTCCTATTAGGTAGGTTCTTGCTGTGCACTGCTTATTTTCTTACTATTTTTGACCGTCTTGCCTAGCCATACTATCCTGTTTAGAAAAGCAGTGCAGTCAAAGGTAGCTTCCATCAGTTAGGTGTTAACAAAATTTTGAGTCTTTTCTTCCATTCCTCTCATGACAGTCATTCTGTCCTGCTTGCTTTCACACTTCCCAGCCTACAGGCACTGGGTAACAATAAGCCATCTTCCTTGATGGGGAAAGTTCCATTCGCCTGACCGACCTAAAAGACGTCGTGCTATGTGCAAAGCGTGGTTAGGCTTTGTAGTTGCTCGATCATGCACCGACTCATGTGCTCCACAACATCTGTTGTGATCCTCCACGTGATCGCTTATCCGCACCTTGCGCATCCATAGAACTGTGCAGAGAAACCTCTAGTTGTAACAGTAGAAAAACCATGCCTTGCGGACTAAAGGAAGGGACCGCCCAACCAGTTGTGAAAAAATGCCAGTGCGGGGAAAACGACAGCTGAGTGAAGAAGCTATGGATAATCCTTATATGGACTTAACGAAAAAACAGTGGAGTTACTAGGGAAGTGGATCATCTTTAGGGATGGGTGTGTCCCTCATCAGCCAAGAATCGATTCTATGAAAAGAGAACCCCTGCCCGATTTGCCACTGGTTCTTACGCTGCAGAATTGATGGAATATCAGTGCATCGGGCTTTTCATATATATTTTAAATCCCGTCCATCCAAGTTTCGCCTCATATTCCGCTGTCCGGCTTATGCAAACCAGCCGCATATGCACATAGGTCCTACAAATGTCGCCATATAATGAGGTATCCATTTTAACACACTTTCTTCTCCAAGTTTTCCGCTAGTACTCATCCACTATCAGATCATACAAAATAAAAGCTGCCAATGTGCCCCATCGCTATCATTTATTTTAACTCAGCCGCCGGTAAACCTTCTGGGTTATCCTCCGGTTCACCCTGTTATACGGTAAAATGTGCCAGGGGCTAAAGTAACCAAGGATTGCTTTAGGTCAACGACGTCAAGCTGCTGTCTGTCTCCTTGGTACTTCAATACCGACTGGTTCACTGGTTTCCTCTTCAATTTCCCCGTCAAATTAATGTTTTGGCATTCTCACTTTATATCAGCCTGTGCGATCTTTACCGTAATCCTTGAAGGCCAGATTTGACTCAGTCCCTATTGTAATTTCATTTGCCGGGCTGTGAGGCCTAGGGTTCAAATGTCCTCTGATTTGTAACTGCTCCTTTTATTCCCACTCACTGCTTCTGAGGCCAAAGAGGACTGTATCTGCCAACGTCTTGTGAAAATCCCTGGGATTATCCTAGACCATCCATGAAATAAATAAAACAATTCTGCCTCTGGCTCACTGGTGTGCTCCACGTTCTCTCCCAAGCAAACGCGCCAGTGCCGAGGGTTTGGCTCCGCCTTTCGCCATTCAATACCATGCTTTTCGATTCTTTTGTGGTATCTTTGCCGCTGACCATAACTTCTCCGTTTGGAATTTCTTCCAGACTACCAGTCCCTTTGTTTCCTATTTTAGACTCTCCAGCTGTACTCAGGCATCAAAATGCGCCCAAAGCAGCACCCGTTTAATTCGCCAATCGTCCCCATCGAGGACTAAAATAATCCTTCATCTCGTTCAAATGAGACACTAAGGGGAGGATTTAGGACTATTTTTGGTCCTCGAAGGGATGATTTGGAGCTATTTTCACGGATACCATGATGACATTCCTCGTAATGGACGATTTTCAAGGGATCCCAGTGACAAGCATCATTTTAGAGTTTGGTGCTCCCACAAGCATCAGTGTAAGGGGCAATCACTGGATGGTAGGAACCGCAGGAAAGTGGAACCAAAATTTAGGGAGCTCAACAGCAATTAGTTTTTGGTATGTATATAAAAATGTGTTCAGCAGTGGTTCAAATATGAAGTGCTTGTACAGTGTGTTGGAGTGATAGATGTTTCTCTTTTGTCTAAGCATACAAAAGGTGCGATGAGGTGCACAATGTTTTGCAAAAATGACAAAATCGAATAGTTGTAAGCAGGCTATTAAGCTTGATAAACAAAATAAAACTATGTAGAGTTCATAACAAAATGTAAAAAGATTGACAGGAAACAGAATTACGAAAATGGCTCATTTTGTCTTCATGGGAAAATCCCCCTTTCTTGAGAAGGCGCTGCTCCTTAAATACTTACCACAGTCTTGTTCCTTTGCAAGCGGAGCGTACGTTTATCCGTCATTGTTTGAATTGATTCGGGAAAGTCCGTGAACTAACATCAAGTCTTAAAACAGACATGACAATTCTAAGGGAACAAAATCGGTGGTTACTAATGCCCACTTTTCCGTGAGTGTCCCATCAATTTAGCTGATTAATGAGGTCCTTCGTTGCTAGAAGCTACAACATATCTCTGGCGCAATCACCAGCATCTTTTCCGTTGACGCTTAAAAGAAAAAGCTGCACGTCAAGCAGTGTTGTATAACTCATAGGTTTACCATGTTGTGGCACGATGTCGTTTCCCAATACTTTGTTTAATTTTCTGAATTCCTGTAAATTTCCTCGTGAGTTCCTCATCGCGAGGCTGTTTGCGTGAACATCGGCTAACTGCATTTGAATGTCATTTAGCTTAAAACGTAACCCCCGTGGAATTCGTTTGTGCCATTCATCAAGGCCTTGAGAATTGGGGACCTAGTAATATCCACATGCACCTCGTGACACTGTTTACGGCAGCTTTAGCTGTAGCAAACGGATTAGCCCATCGCTGCATTGGGGATTTCAAAATGCACGCATGGGCGGATTTCACAGAGCGAGTTGCTAAACTCACCCAGGCTGGTTTACCTGGATTATTCAACTGCCACCTAAAAGTAATCAAACGTTAGAAAACATGCTTGCCGTCGTTGTTAACATATGTCCTCCAAGTTGTGAAAATGCTATTTCTCGATAAACTATAAATAAACATAACTTGAAACATCGCTCACATGTCGTCCATAGGCAATGTTGTCGGTGCCGTGACGACCTTTTACCTGAAGTCGTCTTTTTGGTGGCGGAGGTAATAATCCGTTAAATTCCAAGGGTTCTGGTTAAAACAAGGTTCAGATTCACTGTGGTCACTGAACGATAGCACGACATGTTTACTGGGAAAACGTATTTTTACCAAATGATAATCTCATCTTTTTCTTTTTCCGTCATCTCTCAACTATTGTGCAGCTTTAGTTGAAGGCATTTTGGAAACCTAATCAAGGTATTTTATGAGTAAATCGGTACAACCTGATTGCCGAACGGTACTGTGCAAAGTAGGGGTTGAAATACCCACAGGCTTGCCTTCAGCATGGGGCAGTTTGGAGGTGCGGGCATATCCCGTTTCATCAGCTTTTCCCTATTCAAAGGGGCTATCGTGGGCTAGTAGGCCTGCCCCTGGGATACTATCCAGGGATCGTGAAACACAGATAACGAATTGTTTTCCGCAGATTCCTTGACTGGAAACGGCCGTAGTTAATGGTACGGCGGTAAAGTCGTCCTTTGAAACAGAAAAGACAAAGTGAACATTGAATGCCTGTGATATTAGTTAAAGGCTATTCACATATGTGCCCATTTATGTGATGGATGTAATGAGCAAAACATTTTTGTAGGAATTGGCTTCATTATTTTGAATATCGCTAAAGCCTTGTTGGTAGAACGTAGTAGCTCAAGTTGGCTGTTTCCTTTAGCAGATGCAGAAAACATTAGACTATGTGAACAGTACCACTTGTATCAGGGACCAACGCATGTTCTGCTTCTTCAGAACTATCCGGGTCTCAAAACTCAGCCTTTTCAAAGGACATAGTTAACTCAGTTAGACTTCACCCTCATCGTGTCAACAATAATGATTCTCACAGTAGTAAAATCCATGCCCCAGTATTCCATCCAGCAAGATACGTTATTCATTGTAAATAACACCCTGCTTACTGCTGCAGAATTGGAAGTGACTTCCGTACTGCTGGCTTGGCACTTATGGTCTCAAATGCAGGTATAGATCAGACGGAATTCTGGACAAACGGACCCATTTTTCTGACTACATGGACCATCTTCAAGCCGCAAACAGTGTATGAGGCGACCTCTGTACAGCAAATACTCACTTTCTAGGGCAAGATCCAGATGGCCCCACTCCTTTAGAATTTAGGCACTAGGTAGTCTACTTGGGAAGCCATTTTCAACCAATACTCTTCTTGCCGTCCGACGTTCCGCCTCAAGAGTATCTTCTGTGCGTAGTCATTTTGTTCTGGCTGTGAGACGTCCAATTGGGTTCCTTTTCACACGAAGAGTTACGACGCTGTGAAAATGGATGTATAACCCATTCTACGTGGATTTCATGTGTACTGATCACCCAGCCGAACCGTCTTCTCGACGACCTGATAGTCCGTCCAGGTGTGCTATTTCACTGTTCAGCTCCAACTACGTTGTGAATTTCACATTTACTTGGGCCGAGTTGAACTTATTCAGCACTCGACTAGTTCTTGTCGAGGGGTTGAGTACACAGATATTGTCCACAAAGCGTTTGCTTAAATAGATGGTTTTACATTGACGATTCAGATGGGTTCGTTCCCTACTTTGCCATGAAAATATCGGCTAGTAATAAATCGAGGGGGCAGGGACTACATTGCCACATAGCACTTTTGGCTGGACATTTGACTGTTAAATTTAAACTGGATGCAACAAGTTCCATAAAACAAACAGAAACGGAAGGTCCCAGTAGGGCGGCGGTGGAGAGAAAGCCAGTATACATATCTCTGCCATTCAAATATGACATGCTAGCAGAGGTGGCAAGAAGAAGACTGACTGACGCTAGCGATGAGACATTTTACGCATCCAAGTTTCGAACCCCGTTCAAATCTCGCCCGTGATATCATTACGATTGAAGCACAAAGTTCCAGATTCTACAGCTGGTTTTGTGTATGTTCAACCACAGGTTCCTGTGGTATAATGTACATTGACCCCACGACCAGGCGTTTGTCTGAACGCATCCGTGTGCACCACCCGGCATGGTTAAGTGATAGAACAATTAGGTCACTTAATGGCGCAGTCGTTTCACATCTAGCACAGACTAACCACACCGTGAATGTGACACAAGCTTTCCGGACCCTGTATAGGGTCAAAGATCAACAATCCAGGTTGGCAAAGTGTCGCCTCTTGAGCACTGCGGAAGCTGTCGCAATCCGTCTTCACAATCCTCCACTTTGTTCTCAAAAACAATTTGTGGTTGCGCTTCAACTCCCCTGGCCCACCCCCCGTCCCAATGCAAATTCTAGACAACAAAACAATTAACACCACAAATCTCTTCCCCACCCATATTTGTATATGACTAATCCAATCCTTCCTATGGTGAAAATATTTTGTCAAGATATATAGTGCTGTAATGGCATGAGTACGAATCACTGAAAACGAGCTTGTTCGCCAACTTGTGTTTTCTCAACACTGAAGTCATTCAATAGTGCAGTGATTTTACGCCTAACGCGGACTATCCACACCGTAAATGCCACTCAAGACTTCCGCACTCCATATAAGGTCAGGGATCAACGGTCTAGTTTGGCAAAATTTCGCGCCTTGAACGCAGCGGAGTCTGTTGGAATCCTTCTTCATTATCCTGTGATGCGAGCTTAAGAACTGTTTGTGTTTGCCATCCAACTTCCGTGACTTACCCTCTGTCCCAAAGCTCACTCTAGAACCCAAAACAATTAACAGAACACGCTCATCTCTAATCGGGTTATTCACAAGACACTACAGATCCATTCCTCACTCACATTTTCAACTGGCTATCCAGTCCCTCACTAAATTTCTTCCCATTACATTTTGGTTCAACGGCTTGACTGCGATCTACTGAAGACGAGTTTGTTGGCCAACTTGTTTTTTTTCTCAATTTGCCCAGCGGTGGTGTTCAATTGCCTCAGAACGATGAACGTTTTCTTTTTCACAGTGCTTCTCCACCCGGAATCAAGTCTTGAACTCCCGATCACACTCACATCAGTTATCCATGTTCACCTGCCTATACCATTAAACATTTCTCATTATTACTGTTCGACTCTCGATCCATACTAAGTGGGGGGCATGCACTGTTTCTGCTGTTACATATATAGCTATGGTTCCTTTCTTATTACGGAGGCATGCTAAACCGATAATGCTCCCGACAGAGATAGTACAATAACTGGTTGCAATGCTTTTAGGAAAGACGAGATAAATAATCGTGTGGAGGCTATCTGGTATACGCAAGAGACCCCTTTCAGCAGCATCGTACAATCACTCTAAGTTTGATGAATTGCAAGGTTCTTTCTAGCTGACTTTGGTAACGGAGCTTCAGAACTTATCAGTCAGTTGTATCTACCGCCCATTGACACACATCAGTGAGATCACTTACCAACAATCGATGCTTTCGACACAGCTGCTGACCTTGCAGGTCCTGAGCTGGTGGCGAGCGACTTCGACCGGCCTGGAATTTGTTGTTACATCTCACTAAAATACCTTTCGGCGTTTCCTCTTAGAAAAGTGCCTACTGGGTGCACACAGCTTGTTGCGTTAGCCACACAGACCAACGGTATTCTTGATCTTGTCTTCACAATTGGCTCAAACCAGGCCCTCAAGCCAATAAATAACAAACTACTGGGAAGTGACCACTCCCAGATTCATTTATTCTTTGGTGTCGCCGTCCGTTATTTTCTCCCAAGCATTCATCGAACCATAATATCATGGAACCTCATGGGACTGTCTGCTGTTCATAATTCGTGGCCCAAATTCGAACATTTTCTTCTCATTTGTAAGTACCCAACTGACTGCCAACCAATTTTACGCAGCTCTAGGTCACTTCCTTGATCTAATCACTCCAACCAAGCGTAGTCCAAGCCCAAAATGTTGAGCAACATCGATCAACTTAGAAGAAAGAATTCATAAATGCAAACCACATTGAAACGAACGAATGAATTTCTTTCTGACTTTGCTGATTAACCGCCAGTATAACAAGATTAAGTCTTTTCTCGGTTCTCGTAGAGCGAAAAAAGAAACTTAAGCGTTACACTCTACCAGAAAAAGTAAGAACACTAGCCAAATTATTGAAAACGAACAACTCTCCAACTAGTTCATGCATAATGTCAACGATGTTTAAGGACATACGCGCAAATAACCCTCTACTACCATCAGAGGTTTTCAATGAGTACTTCGCTTTCTGTACGATAACTGCTGACAGCACCCCTTTGACGGACATCCCACTAATCTCTTTCACATCATCCCCCGTGATTCTCACTCCACTCAAGTGATATTAAACCACATTCGTCCTAATGTGCTTGAAGGTAGGCAAAATAAAAACTGATTAGTTTTTCATCATTTATTCAGTATTCCTTGTTATTCAAGCGAGCAAATTACAACCAGAAATGTAATAAAACTCTCCGGATGAGTTTAACAATGCTTAGAAGGTAACAAGATGTGACTATATGCATGAGCTGTTGTTAGACAGTGGCTAGCAAACGTGTTTTGACAAGCAAATGTTGTTAGATCACCCAAGGACAGGCGAAATTCTGAGAAGGCATAAGAACAAACACAATATGGTGCAGATAGATTTTTAGTTTGGTGGAGAATCAAAATGCTTTATATCTTGGAGAGAAGAAGTGTATCTTTTATGAATGAGTGCATCCGTATAGTATTGTTTCAAGCACGGAATTAGCAGCTTCAGCAGTTTCGTGAAAAAATCATCAAAATTTGGAAATAATGTAGCGTATCAACTATCCCACAAAAGCTTTTTAAACACCGACTGGAACGAATGGAACAATTCCTCTAGGTAACCAATTAACAATTTCTGCTATTAGTTCTGGTGTTCATTTTGTTCCTTTCATCCACTTTTTCTGCTTCCCTGGAAACCATCACACCAGCTTGGTTGAGAACAACGTTCAACCGAAACAGCTTCCGGCTAAAAAAAACAAAAATGCCTATCGCGAATGAATTGATTTCAGTGTTCGTTCAACCGCCCTTAAAGGGATATCCATTTTGTTTAGCATGTTGATTGATTTCATTGGCTGGAGCATTTTTGTGCTGGTAAAATTGTACATATTCACTCTTGATTGGATCCTCAAAACAAGGGCTGCGAAAAAGTTGTTCTCATGAAATAATTCACCATGTGATATCATCGCTCAACTCACCATTACGAAGCGATAGAAGCAGTGTACAGCTGTTTCATCCTTGTTAGGAATCGTCAGCATGGACAAAGCGAATGTGTTTGTAGTCACACATTATTGATAATTGCAAAAGAATTTGAGTAGTAAATGCTAACTGATTTGCTTAGAATTCACCATGCACTAAAAGAAACGGTGATTTTTGATATCAGGAGCATAAGGGAACTCAATCCAGATGGGTTTAGTTCAAGTTTAGTCAAGAATCGGTCATATTGATGGTACTGAATAGGCTGTCAGTACGCCGCTCATTAATGCACTTATCGTAGGCTGGTAGAAATGACTAGCTTACGCTACTCGTTTGCATGTCAAATGAATGCATACTACATCAAACCTTGGGAGCTGATTTCCGTTTGATCTGCGAGAGAGAAAGAGCAACAGAGTTTTAAGTTCATCAGTCGCGAATGCTTCATCTCTTTTGTTCATTTGAAGGCGAATGATGACAAATAATCAGTTGGCCACAGCGGGCTTGAATTAGAGCCGTGTGAAATCAATTATTAGTTTACACTTTCTAAGGAATACTTAGGGAAAACAAGGAGAAGAGAAAAAAGTTGCCGTCTTGGAAGCATTCCAGATTCACATACCTCACCGCTGAATTTGGTCTACTTAGTTCCCTTACAGACCCGGGTTATGGGTGTGAATCACGTCCACCCAACCTATAATTTCGACTACCCCCACCGCATACATACACACATGCGTATATATACACACAACCGTGGACGTATTTTGACTACTAGAAATGTAACGTATCATTCCTCTTTCATCTGCAGTAAATCCTATATAATGTTATATGTCGGTATGATTACGAATAACTGAAAACTAGCTTGTTCGTCACATTTTGTTGTCTGTCACTGTGCTCTGTGGGCTTATTCGGAAATCTACTTAGTTTTACCGATAAGATATTTCCGGTTAATCAAAGATAGTCCAGAAGAAATTTTTAGACTTTCTCACGTGGTTTACTACATTGATGTATTCCAGTAATTTCACTGAAAATTGTCTTAGCAAGTGATTAAAGATCGCAGTAGTATATATTCCAAATGACAAGAAACCAATTCACCGAGCATGATATGTCGAAATAATCAGAGGAACATATCCAGTTAGGCGGTGACCAGTACCCTGTTACCGACCATAGTGATGCATGACAACAGAAATTTCTCATCAGAATTTATTTATTTTTTTTATGGGTGAGGAGGTGGTTTGCGAAGTTCGGAGGGCAAAGAGGACAGAAGGAAGAGTGATAGTAATATTTTCGCGTCATTTGTCTTGAACCAATCTAACAGCGCTTGCACGGAACGTCCTTCACTACTTGAAATCCTTAGGAGAAATGAAATTTATGATGTCTGGATGAAGTTCGCTTGCTAGACTACTCAGCTGGTTGTGTGTTTGTGTATGCGCCTACGGCAAAGGTAGTTGCGCAAGCCAAAAAGCACACCAACAAAAATGTCAGTGTCCTGCGAACTCGAGTCGAACGGTTTATATTGTTGTTAGCAGTACTTACACCAAGATTTCTATCGTAAAATTTTTCCAGATGTTATAAAAATGGTTAGTTTTCACTAAGTACGGTAATCGTGCACGTTTTAAAGTAAAGTACAGAAAGTTTCACCGTCTAAAGTAGACACATGCGACTATGCCAAATTTGGATGTGTCACTTTTCAAATCTTTAAGAACGATATCTCAATGAGGTTGTATTTTGTTTAAACAAACAAACAAAATACTGAACTGCTTTGACATTAGCTTTTCTTCTCAGTAGTATGTTCCACATATGGATGGATGAACAAAATTTCCCCGGGTGCGCAACACCGGTTTCGCGGTTACTTCCGCCTTTCAGGTATGCGCACCCGGACAGAAGAATACCGGTACGCATACATGAAGAACGGTAATAACCGCGAAACCGGTCGTGCTTCCGGGGAAACTTTGTTCATCCATCCATATACGAAACATACTAGTGAGAAGAAAAACCAATGCTTTTGGGCTTTGTGTTCCTTTTCTGAAGGTTAGCTTGCCCGACAGACGAAAATCCTCCGACGAATCAACGTGTGATTCTTAAATGGACTCATTATCCATTCATGCTCTTAACGGTTCAAATGAAATTTTAGTGTTTTGACGTTGCTCCAAAGTACAGTGGAAAATACAATGGACTCTACATCCTAAAATTTTTGCAAGCTTTGTAGATGATATCTTTGAAGCGTGATGAGAGCTACGTTCCGACAGCTGTGCAAAGGTTGTTGCACGAATTCAGGAACACAAATTTGTTAGAATAAGGTGCGATCTTCCTTACCTTATATCCGTACATGAAGTTCAAGAGAGATATATTTTTGATCTAAATGACGTTGAGATCGCGGACCAGGGAGAGATAAGAAATACAAAGTATTTCTAGGATCATGGTATTCAACAACAAACACATGTAGCTGAACTAGGCCCACAATTTCGCAATGCGCAGGAACTGCGGACAAATGCAGAAACAAGTCGAATAAGGTTTGACTATAAAATTACTGACCCCTAGCCAAAACTCCGAATATAGCGTTAAGCAAATATCGGCTCAGTTGTGGAGTACTGTTGAGGGAAATCACAGTGTTGATAAGAAATCGAAAAATTTCAGGGTCAAGTTTAACAAGTGAACAATGAGAAAGTATCGCAATCTATTATCGGATGGCCAAGTTTTCAAATGACGCCATTCCAAGTTTATTTTCACATAGGTTTCTGACAGTCAGATTATTTAACTAAACATGCCAATAGAAGGTCAGTACAGAGAAATATTTTCAAGGTCAAGTCCCACACGGAGTTCAGAGGTCAAGTCTAAAGCGGGGACTTTTATGAACATAAATGGCTTACATTAAGATGCTGGCTGTTTTACTAGCACCTGAAGCGATCACACGGAATTATTAAATATCAAGCTGAGCTGCAAAACGGGCTAAAATTTAAAACCATCGAATAATTTGTTGTTTACTTCAATATGCGGATAGAAGAGAATTCTGTGTGCTTAAATAGCCCAGCAAGTTTCTTCAAACGGAAGGGATATCAATAGACCGAAGTTGGTGGTTGATACTAAGAATCCACGGGAGGCATAAGTGTTTAACTGATGCGGATTTATTTCGGTTAGGATGAATGATATGAGATGATCATTAGGGACAAGCACTTGAAATGATTTCGAAGTACTGCGTTGATTCAAATCTGGATGAATAGTACGAGGATAGCATGAAGAAATTAATTGGAAAATTCAATGGAGAAAAAGTAAAGCTAGATTTAAGTCACCCA
This sequence comes from Fasciolopsis buskii, assembly GCA_008360955.1. NCBI lineage: Eukaryota > Metazoa > Platyhelminthes > Trematoda > Plagiorchiida > Fasciolidae > Fasciolopsis > Fasciolopsis buskii. The sequence goes on along the minus strand of LUCM01000451.1, from coordinate 120,898 downwards.
GAAAAGTCGAGACAGTTTAATCGAAAATATAGTATCACGAACATGAGAAAATAATTACCAAGGAATGATATCATCGCCTAGTGCAACACAGAAGGCAGTGTAATTAATTAACTTTTCACTGAGGCTAGAGGGCAGATATTTAGGGAATAAGGAGTAGAATACTGAAAAATTACGGATTATTTTGTCTTTTTTGGTAGAAGAAGATTTATCATTGATTTCGACCAGTTCACCGTGTAGAACCAACGTTGGACTCAAATAAAAAACCGTAAAAGTACTTGGTAGCCATATCCTTCTTGCTTGAAATCACTAGAATTGCGTACCTGCCATACTCTCACTGGGACACCAACCGCAGAAGAACGACTGTAGTTCGAATGTCGCATCCATTAGCCTGAAATAAACTGAAGATAGCAATTCCATAGACGTCGATCATTTCGTGCTTGAAGGTAAGTGGACCTCAAAATCCAGTGACGAAAGTGAGTGCTATACCATACAGTCTTGATTTTCAATAAGTCACGGAGATCCAGTAAGCCTGCCTAGGTGATCAATGTATTTTAGCCACATTGCTCCGTCCAAAGTTCACATTCTAATTCGGACTCTAGCGATTTGCACTGTCGACGATTCCGAAGATGACTAAAGATGGTATACAGTGCTACCACGATTTGTCGGTCGTGGAACAGGTTTTCATAGTGCAACAGGAATAATCTGAAATGATATCGGAATATTCTAATAGAAATTTGAATTTTTCTGCACATTGGTGTTACAATGAAATTTGTCAGGATGGTTCAGAAGTCTTAATTAAACAAGCAAATAAACGCAGCATCTTCAGCAAGTGCAAGTGAGAAAAATGGAATAAAAATCGAAGGAACTTTTCGAAAATGTGTGCCTGATGCCTTTGACGGAGCTTTTAAACAATCTTTCAACCAGAAGCATATTTTTAAACTTTTTTACTAAGTGAAAACTAAGGGATAATTAAAATGAATTCAGGTGTGACAAGCTTCCTGAGTTCTCAAAACGATGTGCTGAAAGCGGTGGAAAAGAACACAAGTGAAAGAAGTGGGGACTTCGTCAGTTAGATGGAGATAAATTTTCGCTAGATGTGGATAGAACGCGATGAGGCTCTTTTTGTCAATGTGAATGTGATTTATTCAACAGCACTGATTTCAAAGTGAAGAATTGGTCGGCATGCCGGTTTTGAGTCAACCTCCTTTCGTATACATCTAAAATCACTGTCTAACGACAGATGGCATATAATAATAGGCAGGTAGAGAGTGAGGTTTTGGACATGCAGAGGAACAGAGGGCGAAGATGGGATAAGCCGGTGCTAACGAAAGGTAACAGAACACCGGAAATTTCGAGGAAATATGGACGAAGGAAATCGACGAGGACAACGAGGAAGAGTTGTTTATGATCATTTGCTCGCGCCTATCCTTTATGAGCAGATGACTTGATTGTCTCCCAAAACTACGTGGGGAAACCGGCAAAAATGTTCCGAATTACAACTGTACCATTAGCCATAGGTTTGTAGGTAGTGGACTTTTGGTGGTACTAGTAACGGTAGTATCGTTAGTAATAATGGTAATGTCATAATCTATAATGCACTTAGGTCGGCAAAAAAGGAATTTTACAGTCTTTTCTCATAAATACCGCCAGTCCGGAAACCCTGTATCATACGTGACCAACATATTCTTCACCAGTGTTTAATAATATTAATGCATTACAAAGGCATGAAGTCTCAACATGGGGCCATTTCTACTAAAAAGAACAATAAATATAAGGCCTTAAATTGTTGCTGTCTTTCCGGCGCTATGAAAACGTAATTATTTGAAAATCAATTGTTCTCAAAATACTTGTTATCTCAGCAACGAAATGTGGCAGAAGTAAGAGATTATTGAAGCTAATTTGATGAGGTGAACGTGATGTCAAGATCACCAGAGAAAATATCTCACAGTTCATATGATTGTGTCAGATGGTCCTACCTACATTACTTATTCGGTACTTACAGGCTGTCTGGAGATTGCCAAGCTTTGTATGTTCTAACCGAATGTACTTTTCATTCCGAACAGAGGCATGTTTGAGTATCATCTCAGTCTCCGCGGGAAAGCCTCGCATGGTCTCACTTAAAGGAAAGGCTTGCTATAATGATGTTTCTTTATATCAAAGGTTTTCGTGCTTCTTGTGTTGCAAATTAAAATGATATCAACATTTGTCTTTCCCGCTTGAAAGCTCCTTCGACCGGTGCAACAAATACAGCCCAGTAGCAGTGCTTTCCAATGATATCAGCATGAAATATTTTTTGGTAAGTATTAGTAGTAGAAAAAGATTACGTGTTTTCATGAAATAATTTTTCATGCGAATTGAGAACTGATATCATACGGGGAATTATTTCAAGAAATGTGTATAGTTTATTCCATATGGGTGTACGAATAATTGAATGCATATTAAGAATAACGCGTGAAACAAGATGGAGAATTTAAGCGTATTTGTTATCATTTATTACAGCATAGGATAGGATATACTGGCAACATCTTGCAGCAGGGACCTCTTATTTTTTTGCTACACTCTAACAAGTTGAACTCGGACTTGATATTCTCGTTATAATCTGTGATTAAGGATAAACGCGTACTGGAACTGGGCCTGCTGCATGACAATAAACTACCAATGAACTACCAATGGATAATAGTTCAGGTTGGCTGCGACCATTAGAAATCTAATGGGTTAACTTCATGTTCAAACACCACAACGAAAACCGCTTGACTAACACCTGTTTGTAACTCCAGATGAACCCTTATATGATGGATATAGGAAGTGGATTTCGAGTTAATTGAATATTTGTGTGTGTCTTATTTATCTCTCGGTCATACTACAGTGCATAGGCAAAATTCCTGTTGAACCTTTTCAGCAGGATTCTAGTTTCTTTTAGCCACCGTTGTCATAGTCGGTCACTAACTGACATTGGCGAAGTGCCGCTAGCAGTTTTTTTAATGCCAAAGAACAAGCGTCAGTGATACATTTCGTGCACAAACCAGATTGAACAGATCATTTTCTCCGTATAATGTAGTCCATTTTTTACAGTACAGCTATTTGTTCAAAAAGTGTATTGTAGCTGAAGTTGTGTAGACATCCAGAATTTAAGACAAAATACAACACAAAACAACACTCGACAAATCTGAATAGGTCTAAGGAGAAACGCGGGTCATTTTCAATCCAAAGTCGATTTTCAATAACCCCAAATGGAAGGGTATAGGTAGCCTGGAATTGTACATACAACGAGGTAGATAGTATGCTTACTAAATTCTATCGTTTCTTGATTTTGGTGACAAATTTATCGATCTGATTCATTGTTTCCGGTGAAATAACTTCGTGTATAGCGGTGCGATTTCACATTTGACTTTCGGTGATCATTTCCTAGACAGACAAAATACCGGTTTTTGGACAAAATATCATTGTATTCATCCATATCCATTAATTTGGTAAAAGTCAATGGAAAATTGGGATTGCCTCATTTTTTTCGCTGCCTAAACCGAGGACGACAACAAACCGAAAGGAGTGAGACAAGCAAAACTTCGATCGTTTCTATCTGTTTATCCAAACTGAAAGTGCAGGACGAGGAAAAAAATGTGCGATTAGGGGGTTCAAGTGTTTGCCACGTGCTGTTGTCTACGGGGGTCAGAAAATCGACCTGTGTAGCAAAGTCGGCTAAAATGGCTCCGTGTCGTGGTGAAAATGCTGAGTTATATGAGCTTATAGTTTAATTACATCAAAAAGATATTGCAAAAAGGATTTGAGGTTAATCTACAATGCGGGGAGAACAAACTTCCGTCTGTCATTCACAAGGTGAACAGCCAATAGGTAGAACAGAAGACATACAGTTATTCTTAGCGAACATACTGAGGCTGTACATGAGTTTGACGAGTACTGATATCGTAAAACTTGATGGTGCGTACTACCTAATTTCGATCGCTAGCCATATTGACCCGACAAATTCACGGAATTGAATGAATGGGAGTTTTATATATCAGACCAGTGCAAAAATTCAATTTACACTGGATTGTCTTGTTTAGCTGACCTAAAGCCCCACAGAGTCCCGCGGAATATAACGGTCAGTTCAGTGTGTATCAACGACGATAACAAACTGGTCGTTTGTGTTTGTGAATCCACACCAAAAGGAAAACAGCAGAATTGTGTATACATTTATTTGTTTGTCACGAGTTGACTTTAACTCACCAATCCCATTAAGTGGTGTTGCAAACATGGCACGAACGAACGGCAACCGAGCATGTAAATAATCGCTTAGTTGGTGAAAGGATGAGGTTAGAAAAAGCAAATGATTGCTCGACATTTGATTACAAACTACGTGTATATCAGCATTTAAGGAATACTTGCCATACCGCGTTTTATCGAGGAAACACTAAACTTCTAGAGCGTGAAAATTGTCCAGAGTAAAGTTTTGCCCTATCCATTAGGGTCAGTTGCAATAGAAGAATATTCTGCCTGGCTGGTGCTCGTTGGAGGTGCAAAACCGAAATCGTGTCCAAGATGCAGGAAGCGCTTCACTGCACGCGGTCATGAATATCAAGTGAAAGATAAACTTCGAAGTCGAAATGCAGTTTGGAGTACTAATAAACTCACGTATGATGCAACCTCCAAATGCTCTTCCTCCAAAGATGATCAAAAAAACGTGTGAATCAAACCAGGCATTGAATTCAAATACTTTGTTGTAAAAGAAATAACGATTTTTACCAAACTGTTACTGAATAAGGCTTGGTTGAGTTGGACCTTTAAGTGAAACCGGTGTGCTTAACTGTCGAGGTGGCCACGGGAGCTTCTTCATGCGTTTTATTCCACTATGACGGCCGTCTTCAATAGAGAAGAATAAGATTCGTGAAATCAGAAAATTCTTGTAAATTTCACCACGGGTGATTGGGTTATCAAACAACGGATTCGTATCAAGCTGTTCATAGGTAACTATCCACACATGGGCGAAACATTCATTGCGCAACACCAAACCTGCCATCAAATCCCTATTTAGTTTCAGTTACGTTAACAAACACATTTTCAACGTTCATGACTGAATAAACAAATGCCGAATCACTGTTTAAACTGATTTATTCGTATCGGTTGACTGTGGAAATTGAACTGCGCAATATACGTCCCAAGTGTGAAGACGGTCAACCGGACAAGGTCGTGGCTTTTGGACCTGACACTCGGTAGTTAGGATCTTTTCATGGCATATCAATTTGCTCAGTGCGAGTATAAACATAATCCTTAGGTGAAAGACAATATTCCTCTAAATGCGCTTCTAGGCGCGACATATGAACATAACAGTTTATTATCTTATAAGGTTTAGTTGGAACGAAGGAAGTGTATGGTTTTATTGTATTAATTTTATTGGGAAAAATTCTCCGAGCCACCTTTAACGTGAATCTATGCACAAGTTTCACTCTGAGGCTATGATATTGTGTGCACACTGCCTATTTAGTTACGAGGGCCTAAAATGTTTCTCACTTAGACGGCTTGTTAATTTCTGATTAAAATTGATCATTGCATACAAGGATTCGCATAAATAGCTTGAAATTTTACTACCCAATGAATTTTTAAAATTTTTTGTAAGTTAGTTCGTTTATCTGTTTATTTATTGAACTTAGCAGCTGTTTTAATTAACTTAACCTTAGTCAGTTATTCCATTGTCGACCGAGGTCAGTTAAGACTGCCTGAACGAGTTTGCTTGAGAAATTTTGATTTTATTTTCACACTGAACAGTTTGCAAAAATATTCAGTTTCGGCCTGCTCAGTTCATTTATTCACTGATCCTAGGGTGTTTCCGGGTGTTACAAACGAACAACGGTGCCCACGAAGAAAATGCGGTCAGATTTTTCAATGGAACTTAGAAATCATACCAGAAAACAGAAATCACACCATAAAGTTAGTACAACCGATAACGTTGGTCTTAACGTGCTCTGCTTTTTGAATTCTACCCCGGGGCATCGAATATTAGTGAACACGTATTGGTAAAGTTACGAGTCAGAACTATCTAGTTGCATAAACAGTTCTAATGCGAGAACTCTACTTACTGCGACCTTTAACAGTATCGCTTAGAAACTTCAGTCTTCTCGTTTGAGGATCTCTTTGACCCTAAACCGGTTATCCAGGTCGATTTATTCCATGCGATCCAGTGATTGAGTTTGCAAAACACATCTGGGCCCACCATTAACTCCAACCGCTTAATGTCTCCAAAGATTGCACATAACGAGGGGGCCAATCCAAGGACATGCGTAACATTTCCTAACAAACTTAACTTTTCCAAACTCATTTCATGATAGGTCGACTCAAATTCGTGCATGAATATCCCAGTTCTAATTGCTTATTCGCAAAGGATAATCCCCAGTCATATTAAACGACACCGAAACGAATGTGCATTTGTCCGCAACAGTCTTTTTTCTGCGCCATGTTTCCGGACCGTCCTTACTAATGCAAAATAAACCAGATTTCTGATTGAAACTGAAACGTCACTGCGGGGCCAACTTCAGACTGAAGGGATTCTAGTGTGCTAGCTATTTATCCACAGTGCCAGCCGGGAGTAGCACCGAAGGGAAGCAGTCTGACAAATGACTGTTTCCACCGCATCGAATTAATTTTGGAATATTCACAACACAGTGTGATTCTGTCTGGCAAGTCGCTTGTTACAGACTTTACAATTTATCTTATTTGACTAGTAAAAAAGATGCTTTGCTTGAATTTGATGCCACCGATACCCTTAGGAGTATTTTTAGCAACGTACCCATTGAGTCCGACCAAACAAGTCTAGTCTAGAGAGAACTTGACCATGATATTGCTGCTTGTGCAGCATAAAGATTCAATGTGGGAAAATTTCCCCCTTAGGTATTGATTACTAGGGGTTGTATTATACTGTTGTGCCACATCGTAGAGGTATCGGGATACTATTTGACGTCTCCAGCCGACCCCATTAGCATTTGTGCTATGATTTAGGAATCATCATCACTAGGCAGCAGTTTGCGTCCCAGGTCTGGTGAGATGTATATGCAATGCAGCTGATTCCTGACAGTCGAAACAAGTGCATGCTACTTCCGCAAATCCCAATGCGAAAGCGAGCTTTGTCAAAGTAAGACAAATTACTGTTCAATCAAAACTGATTGTTCATTATTAAGAATAACCGTCGAAAAGAGTTATGCACCTCTCTGACCTAGTCTTTTGGAAACTACTTGGCAAAACCATCGGAAATGAGAAACAAACTGCATGCATAACATCGGTAATTTTTCTGACAAAGTTCTCTTTTGCTAACCTACAGTATCACCTGTAATGTTTTGTCAATACGGATGAAACAAACAACGTTTTGGCAATTCCTGTTCATGCGGGCAAATTCTCAAGCTGAGAATTCATCCGTTGCATGGAGTATGCGCTAATTCCTGTCGACCTCTCTTGTACTTTCGGTCTCCCAACATCGCAGGGATTGAAGTACACATGAAAGAAACCTCTGAATTGGTGATTATTTCATACTTTTATATTTTCAGTGGAGTAGTATCATTAGCACTGAATCAAAAGGAAAGAATCTATCCTGCTATTATTCGTTACTGTCATTTTGAAAGTCCATAAGCCAATTCAGAGTAAAACAGGACTTAAATCTACTTTTGTCACCTACATGCAAACTGGGTTACCGTGACCTCCTCCCACCACACTGTCATTCTGTCCTCGAGTGATGCCATCTACTGGTTCTGTCTGATGAGATCGCATCTTGAAAGTAGATTCGTCGATTTGAAAACATTTCTGGCAATGTGGGAGAAGGAGAGAGATGTGTCAAAATCGGTTTCCGTTAATTTTGGGGAAACGGTAGTAGTTGTCAGGTGCTTTTTACGTACGCCAAAAGGGAATGAAAGTGCAGATGAGCTGGCGTATAAGAAATTCAAATATTTGTGAAAATATGGAGTACCACTGTAACCAGCTGAACAATGTCTCGGTTGAAGTTTACAAATCCAAAAACAGCGCCAAAATTATGTTGACTTTCAGTGAAGCGAATCTCGGGGTTTTATTTGGAGCAATCCGAAATCATAAACTGGTATTGTGTTCGTGAAGGCTTTGTGGGCCAAATATCAGATATAACAAGTAATCAGTATGTGTAGAGTAATTTCAAAATTACCGAAAGTCGCCTGCACCGATAAAAAAACGGCAACTTATTCTCCAATTTGTACAAGTCGCTTTGGGGTTAGATGTTTGAGTACCAGTTGCAACGCACCTCAAGAAGTTATCAGTATGCTAACAAATTTAGAAAAAAAAAGAATTCGTCGGAAACAACTAACAGATAGTTGTAAAGCTGAAGCTAGAACAAAGACCACAAATAGTATACGAAAAGGCAAACAAAACAAAGGTTTTCTCATGACAAATGGGCAGTTCTGTAGACTAGTTCGTGGCCGGAAATTATGGTCCATCGTTGGTCCGGGTGACTTAGAATGGTTACCTTTGAATCAAAGTCGGTGCGACGGAAATTTAACAAACAAACTCACTCGCCTCTGCAAAATCAACAGCATTTCAAATCAGAATCAAAAGTTGACACAGTCAAGAAACAGCTCATTGAGCGAAACATTTGGGTGTTTGATGCTGTGTATGATTAATGTCTATATTTAAATTTCGGTATCAAGAAAGACTTGTTGTACCAACAGAGGTTCAACAACAATGAAGTAAGATAAGTTACAATTAACTCTGCACTAGAGTGTTCGATTCGTGGAAGAAGAATGATTGATGATAGGAGAACAAAATACGGAATTCACTAAGTTTAATGAAGGAAGTCCCTAAAGAAGATGGGTTGACAAAGCTGTCTACCTAAACGACTGGATGTTTAAAGTCGTGATCATTGAATGACGAAGGGAGGGGGTTTCGTGCTTGTGTTCGAGGCAACGCTTGCTAGACGGTCGACCGTACGTGTTGCGGAGTGAACGACTGTACGTATCTGTAGTGATAAAGCAGCTGATTAATACCAAACAAAATAAACTAGTGTTAATCTGTCCATTGGAACGTTATCGGTCTTACCAACGGTCAACGTAAGAAAAAAAATGTCCATATGACTAAACACTTCAAAGAGAGTCGACGTGGTGTGTGAGGCATAATATAAGCTGAGTCACTGCGGATGACCACGAGGTTCACGTGAATAAGACAAACACGGGAAATGACGCGTGGATATATATCTTCCTATCTTCTGTATAACAAGTAGTACCGGGATAAATGGACAAACGTTCCCCGGACGCAAAATACTGCTGCCGCTCGTAAGGAATACGTACTCCTTACACTGTCGTCCAAACATCCTTATAATTATAAATTCCGAAGTGGTATACCTCACCGGAATCTGATCCATGTCTTCAGTTCTTCGTCGGAAAGTCCACAACAACTGTGAATTTTTGATTAATCTTTGCCAGTTGGGCTGAGACAATCTTAGGAACGAGAGCAGAGTTCCACCAGAATGGATACAGATTGTAAGTAGTGTATGGCTGGGTCAACAAAATTCGTATATTCATATATTTTGCATGGATCTCAGTGCGGACCAAATTCCATCGGAATCATGGAGAAGGACAAAGTAGATAATCGGAAAGGAGTGAAGGGAAAATATTCAGAGTTCACCACACATGACATTTCTTTCTTTTTACATCGCGTTAGCGGCAATCCATCGGAATCCATGGTTCTTCTGTGGGCTGGATGCTATCCAGCTGCCCAGGTTGAATTAGAGGATTGACTTAAGTGACCCTATCAGGAGGATTTGACCAAATAATTTAATGCACAAGGCTATATGGGGATCTGAGGGCCATTTTGCAGACCGAAAATTACTGATTCACTGTTCAGTTCATGCACTTTTCAGGTAAGATCAAATATTCCGAGTGCTCAGTCCACCTACTTTCATGAGTGCCAACGAACATACAGTTGCATACTTCGTACTCGGCCCCGTGGTGGTTTTGGAGTCAGGGTATAGCCATCTCTCCTGGACTGATTACCAGTGGCCAGTCTACCTGGGGAAGGGCGATGGGCATTCGCGTTTGTCACAGCGTTGTGACGTAAACTCTTCCGCCACAGGAGAAATTTGTTCGAGACTCAGAGTCACAGAAAAGCATTACAAGGTGTGTTTAAGATCCTTAGGCACCCACCCTCGATCACGCTGAGGTATTTGAAGTCTAAATAAATGGATTAGTTTCCGAGATAATGTACCTGAAGTCTCCAGTTCCCGGAAGCATTTGATGCACATCCAGAAGCACAAAAGCTATTAGTAATTATTTTGTTCTCCATACACACGGAATGAATCTATCCAGATCCATAAATTACGGGAAAACAGAACAATTCGTTATTATTACATAGCTCAGATAAATTTTGCGAATGACAATCTAGTCTGACTGACCAACCCGCCAACTTTATCTACGAATGGTAGATATTTACGCAGTCAATGAAATGTTTTGGCACACTCAACGCGCGTCTAGTGAATTGATAATTACAGCGAAAGCACGGCACAGCGGTCTCTTCTTCGTTAAGAATCACTAATCGTACAACAGTATTGACCCTTTTTCATGTTCGAGTTTTGGAATTGAGAAGATTTGCAACATATATAAAACATCGGTGTAGTGATTTTAATAGATTTCCCTAGGTATTCGAGTAATGATATGTTTTTATTGATGACTCGCTTAATTGATAAAACAAATATGCTACCCACTTTGACCGATAGGACTCGCGTAAGTTTCGATCAAACTAGGTACAGCCCATTTAAGTACAATTTGTAAAGTCTAAAGAACAATCAAGGTTAACAAGCGAGTGCGCTTCCAATCATTCCTACTGATTCCAAAATGGCTTATTTACTTTCACTATTACCCAGTAGGGTTGAGCGAAAGGGTAGTAAAGCACATGGATAAGTCGATCGAGGCAATGTGCACGTCACACGAATGTAACGTCTTGCAAAAGTAAATGAGTGTGATTAATTTGACCTTAGCTCCAGGAACTGGGTACTGATCAAAGAAGGATGGAATGAACTAATGAATTGCTTTTTGATTCATAACTATTGGAAGCACGTAATCATCTAGTGGGGTGCACTAGTATGATGGGAAGTCACTGAGATAGTTTCAGGGACCGCCGAGAATGTCGAGTGCGAAGGCTTGAACAGCTGAAGATAAGCTCAAGTTGGCCAGTTGTTGAGTGATGTTAGTCAGGCCATTTTACCTGAGAGGTGGTATGCGTCAGTGGTCTGTGTTCAGGTACGTAGTGCAGTCTGGATAAAAATTTGTTAATCAAGTGGGTTATTCATCCCTGTTTCGTGACTTTTATTTTCTCCTTCTGTTTTTAGTGTCACGTATGTCATGAACTTTGTGACATCTGATTTCTGTAACTACGTGTGCAGAATGCGTAGAGCAGTTTAAAGCAAACCACTTTCTATTCTGGATCCGGACTATACAATACGACAATACATTTTACCACAATTTTAGCCACTGATTTGCTATCACCTGCGGTGGATTAGTACAAATGTTCATTTATTGACAATTGAGAAATGCACTGGTACAGACGTTCAGTCTCTTCCCGACTACAAGAAGAAGTTCCTTAGTTCTACTCCGCGTTCACGACCGACATGGTCAAGCATTCATGAACCGTTATACTGCACTGATCATATATGACATCATGTAAACAAAATGCCTGTACACCACTTTCTTCTGCCTTAGGAATCAGCCTGATTGGACGGCTTAGAATGAATTGGACGAATAAATGCAATATACTTTTAGTTTATCCTCACGAGTTTCTTAGTTTGCAGTTTGATTTCGAATTAAGTGAAAAACCGGAGAAGATGCCTTAAATTCACCTTTGTATTGCATAGGCTTTGACTGTTTTTCTCAGAGAACCGCATCACAATCTATAGCAAGAAACGTGTACCAAACCTTGAGAACACGGATTTGCCTCTGCAGTACAGCAGTTTCTCTATCAGGATGTTCTCAACTGGGGCTAAGCAGACGTGGTGGTTGCGTTCAGGTACTCAATTTTGTGGCGGGGAGTGGGTTCAGCATTGTGTTGCAGATCCAGATTAGAACCGTTTGATTGGCTGAATAATCACTCGTCGGGCTTTGTCTAGAAGTAAGGAAAACAATTTCTACTGGACTGGTAAAGCAGGAAACATATGTACATAGCGTATCAAAATATGGAAAAGTGATGAGATAAGTTAAAACGTTCATCTCCGTTCACATTAGTGGTTATGGATTGGTGTGGGTGGATCATTCGGGAATTACCCAGAGAATATTGTTTTATCCCACCAAGTTGGGAGTGAAAATAACAAGAGGTGCTTTGTTTCCAATTTTTTAACCCTGTAGCTGACGACATCAATACTTAGTAATGCACAGGAGAAGCCCACTGTAGATCTGCCACAGGGACGTTTTGGTCAATTCGAATGATTCTCTACAAAGCAGTTTTACTACCGTTTGTGAATCGAACGTTAGCCGGCTTTATTTTCTTCTGCTAAGGCCAGGTTCCGATATTATGTACAATTTACTACAAGCTGGTTGGTTTCACCAAAATTTACTTCAAGCGAATCATGAAGTCCGACCTTTTCCCGGATGTAATTCGTACATATTGATTTCATAGACGAAAAGCTCAGAGAAGGGCGTTGCTAAGATTTGCAAAACTCATAGTGGCCTATCCAGTTGAAGGTTAGGATGACAAATATGGAATTGGAAAACGCAAAGATGATTACATTTATTGGAAGAAAGTGTCGCCAATTTAGTAACGAGTTTATTAGCAAAATTGAGCTGCATGTGTGTCAGCTAGCTACTAGACATCGAAATCCTTAAGGTGTGAGAGTTAGAAGTTTGATAGTGTCAAATCAAACCCTTCCTTTTTTCAACCATGGCGGACAAACAGCGGTAAACAATGGTGCCAGCGGTGCACCTTTCGAGCGGTAAAAACAACGTTAGGGGCAAACGGAGAAGTTATTATATTTCAACAACGTGAGTGACAGTTCAAGAAAAGAGAAACAATTTTCGATTCAGGAATTTGAAATGTAAGGTGATGTGATATAGCAAAAATGTCCAACGAATGGAGCGGTAGAAAATGGGCTTTCAAATTCATGAACCTTTCATTAAACAACCTGTTATGGTACCGCATTTATTCTTGCTAAAAGAACTCAACTATTCAAGAGTGTATAGTGTATGATGGTGTCTTCAGATGTTATGAGGTCATATGTAAGCGTGATGTAACAATAAGAATGGTTTAAGTGTGCCGAATTATTATGATATATGAATTTTAGGATGCATTTTGCGATGAGCGAGAAACGTTGGGACAATTTTGTCTCAGTCGAGTGAGGTTTTAATCACTGCAGCAAACGATGTTCTAACAAACAACCGAATGAAAATCTCAGAATTGCAATTAGATATCAGTTGTTAATAACGCTGGAAAGATTAGAGACGAAGAATAAGGAGGTCTGCACTTCTCTTTCCAGAAGGAAAGGCGACATTATCAAAACTTGAGCGCGACTCAGCCATCGCTCTGCATGCCATAGCAGAGGAACAGAACATAGACTATGAAAATACAAAAGTACTCCAACGTGGGTTCAAAACCTGCACTGAGCTTAGATTTGCCGAGACTCTGGCGCTAAGTCCCCACCCCACATGCGTCAGTCGGAACGACGGAGCAGAGGTTTCGGCGATATGGACAGACCTAACATCTTTGAGAAACAAACATTCCAAAAGGTCACCATGCTAGTTGTCCCCACCGCCACGGGGACGCATGACGTGAAGGACAACTATTCTCTCACTCAACCCACACTCACAAACACAGACAATTAACATCAATTGGCATGTGAATGTTCCCACAGTCATTCGATTGTATAAACGCCTTGAGAAAGACTACCCACGGGAGTCGAAACGTTGGCGCATTACATCTACCAACAACGCTGTTATTAACATTATATCATTCACAACTGAAAACCAATACATGGCGCATCGATTTCTCGGTGTACTGCTTACATCATTTGGTCCTAAAATATACAATCAACCCCAGCTAGAGGAAAACGTTAAACGTAAGATGGAACTTATATATTTTACGAGTTTTAAAAAGACATCGTTATTTACCGCTGATGGTGTAAAATACATCACCAAAGGTATAAGAATAGAGGCCTTCTAATGCATGTGAAAGAGTTCTGTTTGAACGAATGTCACTTGCCGTATAGGGATACCGAGAAAAAGCAGATAGATAGAGGTACATCCAGGAGGGAGAACAGAAAATGTGGTGTCATGCTCTCTGTCTTTTACCGGATGACCAAAGTCATGATGGAAGACATCTAGCATGCAGCATGAACAAGACTTGGTTCACTAGCACATAATTTCCGGAATTGCTGTAAAGATAAGGTAAACATTTTCAGATTAGTGGGATCCGATCCTGATCCGATTAAAACTGGGTCACGCAAATCATTTAAGTGTGCATACTACATGGTGTCCTAACTGTCTTTGCGTTACTCGGCAATTTGCGCACAGGCGTGCGCTTATCAGATGCTGCATAATAACATGATGTTTTTATCCACTTCCGGGCCTTTCGGGAGTAAGTCTGAGTAATTTTTGACATATTCGCAAAGTAATGTGAGAAGTGGCATGGAAATCGCCTGTCTTTTGAATGATTTTGCAACCAGAGCCGGCTTTTGCACCGTACTAGACTGTACTACATGAGAACAACAAAAGGGTTTCTCGTACGTGCTTCCGGTGGTGTCGGTCCACGCCAGAAGTTTGCCACTATTTTTGGATCGATTATTGGCACCACGAAACCCATAATAATTGTTGATCATTGTCGCATAATGCCCATCACAGTTTACTCCATTTAGTTCCACTTTTGTGGTGGACGAAGGACACATCACGTGATATCTTTTCGGATCGTTTTATATGGCATTCGCGTAGCCCATCGCTTTCGCAGGTCAGTGAAATCAGGTAAACTATTAGGCCTGGAATAACTCCTGCCACTTTGCAAAATATTTCTGCGGACCGGTGAAAACCGTCTGTTATAACAGCGGACAATTTTCGGTGCACACGTGGAAACGACCACCCAGATGATGAATCGATTAAATGGCACAAAACAAATCATCTACAACATACTGTTCCGTGCGGTGTAGACATTCTGTCCCGGTTGGATGAAAAATGACCAACCTGTGTAGTGATGATTTCCTAAATACAACTGTCGTTTCGTAATTGCAAGGTTCCAGTACTCTTAAATGAAGCATCCTTATCTAGAATAAAACTCAAAGCAGTAAAAACGATGTACGAAAATGAAGTAATGGGTTCACATTATTAAATGCCGTCTATTACAAATCAGATAGGTAAAAAGTTGGCGTACCAGTAACGAAAGTGATGGTGCCAATATGAAAATTATGTAAAGAATCTGGAAACCTTTGAAGTCAGACGGAAGTAAAGACAGATCTGCCATATTGCCAGTTTTTGACAGGCCCACATGGGCTTCAAACACCGGAAAGAGGTGGTTAAGGCAATAAACCTGACAACATCTCAACATCAACATCTCTAGGTTTTTTTAGGGTAGCTAGTTAAAAACTGATTTCACACTTCAACGGTACTTATCAAGATACGATCTCGACAACCAGAAACACTTAAAGCGGACCAAAATACGATGGACGATAACTCGGACGTGTTGGCATTGACCCCAGAATGCCTCTTGTGGGTGCATTATCAAATGATCAAGCAACTCTTCCGGTAGTGCAACCTCTATTTCTGACAATCCGCGGCCTCAGTCTCTGTTGGCAAGTACCTCAATTGGGCAGATTGCCCAAGGCACTTCGGCAAATTCGCATTTCGAAATAAAGGATGGAATTTTACCTGGTCATCCGCCTGTGCTACAGTAACTTATGAACAGTTGCAATCGGCCATCTTTTTGTCAGAAATACCAGAAGAGTTCATATGATTCTAATAATACTTTTCTGCAACATCCGTTTCTTGCAAGCACGTTTTCTGGTTACTGTCTAACCTGCGTGTGCATTTCAATGAAATATCCCCCAGGCGACTCAGTTTTTTACTATGCCTGTCAGAAATATCAGAATATGTAGTCATGCGAGCCAAAAGATTACGAATTTGGAAGATTCAAATGCAGTCAACTTGTAGCTATTCTACTGGCCTTCACAAAATTCTCGAGGCAAGGTTAGGCAGCACTCGTTATTGTTCGTGCACAAGAAGGTCACAGTACCTGTTGACGATGGCAGGAACGATTTATGTAACTGAAGCATGCTCTGAAGGCTCATCTCGACATCCATCAAAGTGACAATGTTTGAAGGAAAGACAAGCAACTATGGAATCCAGGAACCATTACTAGTGAGACTTGGTAGATAGATGGGTGGATAGAAATGAGTGGACAGATGGGTAGATAGAAACAAGTATATAGGTAGATGAAAATGAGTGGATAAAAAGATAGATAGATAGTTGGGAACGAGTAGATAGAGAGATAGATACACAGAATGACGGAAGCCCCAGTACCCTCAGATCAATCACTTTTAACCACATGTTATGTACCTATAATTCTTGGTTTTCACTACATTTTCCAGTGACCTAGTCACGTCTACTAGATTTAGCATCGATCTCTCACCTATCAGTTCACTGAAAATCATTGTTATCATTGAATAGTGGATTACATGGTCCGATCTATTCATTGTTAGCGCCTTATTATCCGTCGCAGATGCTTAGTAAACTTTTGTGATGATTTTCGGTCTGCTGTTAGGGAACCATTCTGCTCATTCGGAGTTGGAATCTGAATGTATTTTATTAAACGCTGCTAAAAGCTACTTTACGGAGGACAGTGGCTGAGAGATAGGACCTGACTCCTCTCGCTGAGTGGTAGACGATACCCTAGTGGAAAGCGACATGATTAGGCTGGAAGTTTCGACAGTCGAGTCCGTTATCCGGCGTTATTATTCCAGGGTCACCTAGGAGTAAGCCAAAGCATCCGGTATGACTGGTGAGACTTTTAGGAATTTACGGAATAATTTGAGAACCGATCTTAGTATACGAGCATATCGGCTAAAAGTTTCCGATTTCCTGTCTTGATGAAAGGCTCCCAGAAAGTTCCTTTGAGTCAGGGCTTTAATTCCTGGGGAACCATGAAAATGATATCACGTCACTTCATTCGGTGAAAAAGATTTCCTTTTAGCGTTCAAGTGCAACATTCTGGAATCCAGCGATGCAAAACAACCATCCTTTCACATTCACATTTCGAAATTTGTATTTGTCCCACCAAATACACAAGCGGATGCAAGCGTTTGTCCCAAATGATAGTTGTTCGTTAATTAAAAACCAAGTGTCATATTCTAAGTGGGTCCAATCAACAGATTCAACATGAATCCGAATTGCTAATCAGGTAAGAATTCCTGAATTGCTAGTTAAATCCCTTAATATTTGAAATCAATGGGAATTTACCAGAGATCAAGAATGGGTGCAATCCGATAGACAGAAAAAGGCGGTTAGTTAGATAGGGTATTTCGATCCCCGTGAGAGACTTCACCAATGCTCTGAAGGAACCACACTATCCGCAGGCTGGCCGGTTTATGGGCATTAGTTTTGGAACGTGAAATAATTCCAAAGAGGGACGTGTCTGAACAAATGTAACTTTCCTTTCCGTTTTTGGATGCGTGAATGTGAGGTAGCTAACATTCAGTGTAGAGTTAGGATCAAGTATGGATTACAAGAATATGCCGGAATCAGTACATGAACTAACTCATTAGTGATAATAAGATTAACCCGTTGCTGCCAAGCTGATGCATCCAAAATTTTCTTACTCACTGTTCAGCCAAAATTCCAGAGCCGTGTCCACAAAAGGAGAGGGAGTTGACGGCCGCATATTTCAACGAATCAAAATAATTGCACTGCTGCCACAGTTAGGTTTTGTTTGACTTTTCAGCTTTGGGTTGCCTATACTCAAAGCTGGTGAATGTCATATAACACAGGATTGCTGTCAACCATGGGTACTCACTGAATGTGTCAAGTGTTTCAGCAGTGAATAACTTTTCATATGAACGCCGTGCTTAACCATCAGAATTTCGTGAAATGCACTAACTTCTAACATTACTTAGCCTTATGAGGTGAAACGCAATGGAGAGAGATAAGAATCCAACATCTTCCGGACTAACGATTTCTATTTCATAATAATGAGCCTATTGTGTGCATCTGAGAATCACACGGTACCGAAGTTAACTCATTACTAAGTGCAAATAGCCACAGAAAGAAAACGTTTAATAGGTATCCTAAAAAGGAATTCCCTTGTATCTGGCTGGCTGTATCCAAGCCAATAAGCTCGTGGCGTTCAGACGTGAGGGTCGCGGGTTCGAATCCTCCCACCGCCGGTCAACTTCCCTGTTTGGCAGCCCTCTGTTGGCCGCGACCCCCTTCCTGAAAAATGTTATACACTGTTATTTCAACAAAAAAATAGTAAAAGATAAAAGAAAAGATCAGATGCAAATGGAAGCACAAAATCCACAAATATTTGCAAGTGGTCGACTAGACAGTGAGTCTCAAGACTGGTTTGAGCAAAAGCACTCTCCAAATAAACAGCAAAATCATTTACTCTTGTTCATTCTGTGTATACTAACGTTAACTGTGATTTCTAACTATGGAAGAGTGCGTCACCCTTTGGCTTCGTGAATAGATGAGGGGCATGGAAATTAGATGTAACCTATAAATAATCAAGATGACCGAGGTTTATCGCTTTTGGAAGTCCATTATACGATGGGGAGTCGATCCGTGGCTTTCAAATCACTGAGGACATATCAAGAATACTGCCCTACTGAAGTCAGACTGCCCGTTTGATAGATGGATGGTTGCTAATTCATTCCCGGCCCCTGTGAAAACGAATTTTTGTGCTATCTCAAATTTCAGAGCGAAGTTAAAAGCTACTCGTAAAACACGCCAGGGATTAACCCGTGACATTATTGTTGTTGTTCCAGGCGTGGTTCACTGCTTTGCAAGACATTCTAGGCATTCTGTCATTGGAGTGTGCACTACTCACAATGTCTTGATAGGAGTCTATGGGTTGAATGATTAGTTTCCCAGTTCCCATCAAATTATGCTTAGGATTTCCGCATTTGGCCAAGTTAGTCCTCATTGTAGTCACTTTAATGAAAGATAACCCAAAGGTAGTTCCCCAGTTTATTTCACATCTGATACTGACGGAGGAAATAAATGGATTAGGAAAATAACGGGTAGACTGAATCTATTTTGTGTGGAGCAGTCTATGGTATTTCTCTGTTGCACATCGATTACAGACTCCTAGTCACATGATGCTTTGCTGACTGCACAATGTTTCATTGTTCTTTTTCAAGTAGGGCACAGAAGCCTAGGAAATTTTCGAACTTTACTAAAAACAAGAATTTAAAGGCTAGTTTTTGAGATCAATGCTCAAAGGTTTGGTTGCTTTCCCTAATGGTTCTGCTTCTACTGCTTGTCCTCGAGAATATTTCCTATATGATATGCAATAAACAACATACATTTCATTTCCGCATTGTCATCAAGAAACTACGGGGGGGGTATAGAAGCGATTTAGAACAAACATTGTTGTCAATATTTATATCGTTGTGCATTGTGGATATTCCTCTCCAATTTCTAATGAACATGGAATTGTCTACTTTCGGTTTATTCGTCAAATTTGTGTAGGGCAGTTATTAACCGACTACAGAAGTGGTCAGATGGACGGCAGGATTGAATTTGTCAGGTTTAGGCTTAGTGATTGACATACACGGCTGACGGTCATCACATACTGCTGATGACAGCATTTTGTCGGGCTGTATATTTCAAAGCATGATATAGCATTGTTTGACTTGAGATTGTTTCATAGACCACTGATGTTTGCTCGTCCCTATTCTTGAATTGTCCAGAGTATAAACTCATGCTTGTTTGCGGAGTGCAAAAGTGAATTCCTGGTGCATCCTCGATCAAAATACGCGGGCCTTAATGTGCAGCCTCGCATCTACCACCCACCACTCTCTGTTTTGCTCCTCGATTCACGGTGCGTTTCGACTGATTAGAGTACAGTTGATATGAGAAAGGATGAATGACCTTAAAGCAAACTGTGTAAATTGGGTAACTGAACAAGTCAAAAAATCCCGTGAATTTCGAACGTGCAGAGTATTCGAATCAATATTCCAACTGCGCATATTCGACAGTGACTGTATGAAAACCCGTAGAAATGGGGAAGATGAACAAAGCTTCCTCGTGGTTTCCGGAGTATGCAGGAGCAATGAGATCAACATTGCTCTAAGGCTCCGAAGCATGACGTTGAGAGCAGATGTGAGAAGACTTTTGGTGTTTGAATACCGTCCTCCTCGTGGTGTTAGTAGAATGTGGTGGACAAACTTGGCGAATAATTCAGAGGTTGGGCTTAAGGTTCTGGGTCCTAGAGTCCAGTCTTTAGAACAGCGACTGAATGAGAATAGGTGAATCGCGCTGGGACATTTTTTGCGCATGCCCACAGAAAGACTGCTTCATTGTAAGCTGTGCTGTGAGGCAAGTTATGTTTGGAGGATGGCTGACGGTAGCCAGTTCATGAGATGGGAATAAGGTATAGAAACCCTAACCAGTGGACTCAGTACTGTAGGCCCATTTAGACTACCGGTTTTGGGTCCACGAGATCTCCCGAACGATGGTTAGGGACCACAGGTAATATGGCAGAATATCGCAATCAGAGGTTTTGTTGTATCTGACATTCTTGTTCTAAACGGGTGTTCACATTATTATTATTTCCAAGTCGATTTTGTACCATTCCTCATTCATTTTTTCCCTATTAATAGTTTTTGCCGTAGGACAACAATAGAAACCAGAGTATGCTGGCTCAAGGTTAATGGTTGTACAAATCCAACTGAACTAAAAATACCGAATGACTAGAACTTAGAATGAATCAGCAGCAGTCACTCGAACGTGCTTAAATCGCAGTCATTGAAGTGCTGAACAAAATTGGAGCCCGGGCAGCTTTACAGTTTACAAGGTTCCTCTCTTGCCGGTACTTTTTGGATAACCAGGTACCCGGTAAACATCACTGAATAACCCAAACTAAATCAAAGGGGTCAGATTAACATTTGCCACGGACTGTTCCAAAAGAGCGCTAGCTTGATGTAAATAGCAATTCAGTATCTGTGAGGTATTCCCGATGCTATGAGCTCATCTGAGAAAATAAAGGGCCCGTTACAATAGCAAAATTTTGCGGACGGTTCTATGTTTTAACTGCAAAATGATCAACCCATCAGCATAATCAGCTAACCGGGGAATCCTAGGTTCATGTAAGATTTGATTTGGAACTTGAATACATAATTCGGTACTTTCATTTTTTTATTTCACTCTTATAGATAAACTAATTAGATAACGATGCAATCCAAGAGATTTTTGGTGAAGAGAGATCATTATTTTTTTCATCCTTGATTAAATAACCAACAATAAAAGCAAAGAAATCACTTCAGTTGCACACAATGTGCATGGCATCATTGACCCGACAGTCTGGGTTCCGGCTACCGGTTGTCATCATCCAAAAGAGAATGAATTATGACAACTGTTTTCGTGAACTGACATGATTCTAGCAATACATATGAACACCTGAAGGAGTGAAAGAAAACATGCTAGACTGAAGAGTGCCACGTATATTCGTCCTTTAACAAAACTGGGTTTATCTTTCCGTATCATCCAGGTTGTTCTTCTCAGTGCTTCCCTTAAAATGGTCATGCATATTCTTCCGAAACCTGATACGGCATGCACTAAAGAGCAGTGAAAGTTATCCAACGGCCTTGGTATAACCTTAATACTTTTCGAGTTTTCATAGAACGCAATTTAACTCCATTCGAATTATCTCTTTAACCCGCAAAGTTAAAGTACTATGTCTAGTTAATTGTAAATTTTAAAATTTATCTGACTGTCATTTGTCATTTGCGAATGACGCCTAAATCTGTTGGTAAGATCGTATGGTCATAGAGTGCTGCCAGTTAACTCAGTGACATTAAGAAACGCTGCAAAAGATTTGAAAAGTTTGTTTTAATCGCGTAACGGCTAAAATTCCGTGAACGAATTTTTATGTTGTGACCGACAGGCTGTTCAATTTTGTGAGTGCCGAAAATGGGTGACACGCACAGTAGATTTTGGCACATGTTCGTTTTTGTTTTCAAAAGTTGGGTCACGTGTGAAGGCAAAGGCAGAGTGGTGCTGATTGCGCACAATGTCCCATGATATCACGGATGACAAGCATGCCGATAGCAACAGTAGTGTGATGAAATCCTGTTTCGCGTCCCAAGGAAAGAAGGAACTGTGAAGTAGGGTGGAATCACATTCGCCCAATCTGATCTAACTACCATCAGATAAGCGCTAGCAGATCAGAGCAACAGACAATATTGTGCCAGTGTTCATTCTTTAGTGCCAAAGAAGATTAATTGCCGGTAGGAAGTAAAAATCTCCCAATAGAGTAACCCAAGGTTAAGTTTTTTCATGACTGTTTCAACGTCGTCATTGGTAGCAATTTCGTTTAACTATATCTCTTTAGATCTATGCTTGTGAAACTGCTATTTTTTAAATGAACGATGTTCCTTGTAAACGACCAGTATGCATGTTTGCCTGTTTGTGTATCGACAGCCCCGAAAATATTTGCCTCCAGCGTGCCGTTCTTGTCGTTTACGATTTTGCGTGAGTTTATTGCATTAGCCCGGAAAATACAGCCAGTTCAATCCGATTTTATTTGCAGTAGGAAAACGAGAATTTGGTGATATCCCAAAGCGAATCGAGAAAATGTGGGTTGTTTGTCGGTTTCCACTGGAGCTTATTAAGTGAATCAACATATAGATAACCTTATTTTTCTATACTTTAAAAGCCAATAGCTCGCAATATCGTTAAACACCGACTGCGTTCAGTTTAACGCGAACATATGCATGCTGGTTCACAGTGAATCTTGTAACTCCGTGAGTAGTCACTGGTGTTCATATAGGAGTCTGTTTTGTGCCCGTTGAATGTACGTGTGTATATGTACAATTAATCCGCATTACATAGATCAACATAAGAAAGTCTTCTAGAAGCACGCAATCGATTTTTGGTTAATTAAACCCCATACTACTGTAGCCATTCATATTTATTCTGACGTTAAGAGTTTAAAGGGATCAGTAAATCATATTGAGGAAAAGAAATCGTGATTGCTGAATGTCCTTCTTGTAGCATATGTACCTGTGTATGGGTATAGAATTAGTTTCGAAACTGATGCAACATGATTTTGATGCCTACCCCGGTTTGTGCAAGGTAAAAACTTGTCCTTATTGTTCAACTGAAACTCAAATAGAACTTCTAAATGATCGGCAGTATCCCTTGTCGTGTGTACTTGTGAAAGTCTTTTTTTATTAATTCCTAAGTAACTGATAAACTTGTTAAATTCGAAAAACAAATGAAATGTAACATGAAGATTGAGAATTTGAAAAAAATTAAAACCTGAATTTAGTCTTCTATGTCGCTTCATTGACAATCCTGAAGTCGACTGGCCCGCTGGAAGAAGACCGTCTGATTGGTTGAATCTCCACATCCAAATAATCCTAATGGCAAAATTCACTCTGATGAATGCCAGAATTTTGCCCAATAAAAAAATACTTCAGCCCACCGTTAGGAACTCTCATTGATATCCAACGATTGTGGATTTTCTCATCTAGTTTGGGCCTGTGATTGAAGATGTGCCTATTGACTGAACATGTTCTAGAATAATTACTTCGTTCGACCAAATTACCACTCAGGAATTTAATCCAGGACGGATTCTGACATATTCCGTCTCAAATTTATGAAATTGTCTTGTGTAATATTGTGTGACAGACTCCTGTCAGTTAAGAAACCTATATTTCAGTCGAGAGCAAAATGACGAGAATGGATATACATATAAATACATTTATATATAAGAATGGATCAGCCCAACTGACAAAGAATTATCAACGAATCACAGCTATGGTTCTTATGTGGACTGTTTGACGAAGAGCTTCTATGCACACTCCTGACGCCGCAAATCCGATTCTGGTGAGACATACCAATTCGGAGTGTACAAGTATAAGGATGTTTGGACAAGAGAGCATCGGGTACGCATACCTGACAAGCGTCAATAACTGCGGAACCGGTTGTGTGCTCTTGAGCAAATTTTGCTCACTTAAATAGATACTACATGCTACTTATATATATATATATATATCGTTTTCAGTGTAATAAAGAAACTGGTATTCGACGCAGACTACTTAACGGTAAACGGTGAGATATTTCTCGTTATGTAGTATGAATGCAGCTTTCTCTTAATTTCTTTTTTCCCAAACATGGCGCACGCTAAATATGAAGAGTGTGGAATTGCGATGAACATCAGTACGGGAAAGAAGTACTTTATCCTTCAAACGAGTGGATTCACGTGCATAGCAGGATGGAAGATCAATAGGCAACGGATGGGCGGAATCCATAAGGATTCTAATGGTGAACTTTCGAGAGTCCTCAATGCGAGAATCAAATCGTATCAATATGAGAGCAAACAGGAATAGACAAAATGCGAATAACGTTGGACGGACCTCAAAAAATTAAGTGAAGATCCTTTTTGTGTAGGCCCGAAAAAATGAGTAGATTCTAGTAGGGTAAGATGTGCAGAACACATTGCTGGACAAAAGAAGTAATGGTCACTGGGGAAATTTGAGCGGGTATGGGTGAAAGTGCGGTCAAAACAATTAGATATATTAACATAAATACCAAATTGAGCAGAAATGCCCTGAAAATTTCGAAAATTTCCTTAGACAGATGTAGACTGCGACTGACTGGAAACTGACCAATAGGGTTCGTTATCATCAGCAAGTTGATCAGCGAACCAATCTCCCAGGTAGGAAGTGGAAATGTAGGAAGAAAGAGCAGCTCTTAGAAAATAGGACTAAATTAGCGTTTACCAAGTTTAGTTCTTTGAGTTCTATTGAAAATGCATTCTTCCAATCACGGCAGTATATAAAAGAGAAATGCAAAGGATTCAAGCGCATGGAAAAAGAGGGAACGGAGAATGAAATCAAGAACAGAGGAGCGGTTTAAAAAAGATACAACTTATTGATTTCACTGAGTTGTTTAAACTTTTAGAGTGAGGCAACTGGATCCAGAGAACACCATTTCGGTTTATAAGCTCACTGAAGTGGGTCATTACTAATAATAAGACAGGAAGCCAAACGGCCGAGGACAACGCGTTCAGTTTATTTTAGCATCGAATTGGTAACAGAAATCGGCCCAATCTGTTTTGATAATGCATTTTGGGTTGTGTTTTGGTATGAGAAAAACCGGCGCAGATTCTCATGGGGCTGGGATAACAGCAGTAAGGATTTTGACCCATGAAGTCACAGTGTTCGAAAAAGAACTTGATCCAATGTGAAAAAGGTGAAAGACACTCCACGTGGACCAAATGCAAATGCTGTCTTGGAAGATCGGAGAATCCTGAAAATTTTCTCCGAAGAAAATGATTCATCTTCTAGGGAAAAGCCTTTTCTCTGTGATATTAACGTGATCCCGAGTGAACGAAATGAATTCGAAATTCAGAAAACGGATGTTAGCACTGTAAATGCTTTACCAAATACGTCGTCCGAATGGAAACCTGATACCATGTCACAGAATGTTTCTACCGGTAATAACAAAAATATGATCCTCGAAATGCCGGTTCAATAGTTTTATTTCATGTTTGATCAAGACGAAATAGTGCTGCACTACAGAACAAAATTTGTTTGCAGATTCTGTCAGCCATCTGGGGGATTTAAGTAAAAGTGAAAATATCCTCCCGATGATAGTGAGTACGGTTTCAAGGCAAAAGTTATATTCATCGTCTTTGTGAACTACTCTCGGTACAGAAGGAGTATTCGAAGAAAATACAAGACGATGCTATGGAGAAGGATCTTTTAAACAGGAGAAGATTTTCGGAAAACAAGTTCTTTTATAGTCGTAATTTGTGTGGTTCTGGCAAGTGAAAGATGTGTAGAGTGAGAATAAGTGACTGATCCAACTGAAATGGGTGAGTGGTCACTGGACGAAACGGTAGCGAGCAGTCGCAAATGATAAAGATTGGAACGATTAGAGATTTCTTTGTCTAAAACTGCATAGCCCTTGGTAGGTATAAAAGGCAGGTTTTCTAAGCCAAAAGCGAAGAAGGAATAAGTGGGTGTTTGGTTAAAATCACCATCAATAAAGCACATATAGTCAGACAATAATGATATAAGCACAGATTGGAATGCACCACAGAACAGATTTATATCAAGCGTGCAATGGAACACAGCTATATACTAACTACTGCATCACCATAAAGGGGAAATTTGGGACTATATTTACGCACCACACAATTAACGCCGTTGCCGGACAAAGTGAAGACAAAGCTGCATTTGTCGGATTAATGCCTACCAGGGTGGGTTTCAAAACCACCACTGGTTTTCGTGCACTTAACCCTATTCTGATGAAAACACTAAAGTTTTTGAATGAAAACGAGGTCATCCTTAATAATTTTACTCAGGCAGTATTGTTGATCACAAACCACATTTGTGCTTGAGTGAAGTAGACAGTTCGAAAAACTGGTTAGGTGCCGTATTTTCTAAAATCAGAGGTCTAATGTTATTGCTAATCAGAGTCGGTACGGTCATCGTGCTTGGGATACTGTCACTGAGGGCCATCTGCCAGCCAGCACGTTTGTCTTTCTTGGACCAGAATGATTTTGAGGAAGATAGGCAGGATGGCAAAGAGTTTAGTAGAACAAAACCGATTTAGATGGAAATTTCCCAAACTAACGAATGCTAAGGTGCACGGGAAAATTGTGCGAACAATTTCAGGTGGCAGAACTAGAGACTAGGGAATTGTAGGTCAGCCAACTGAGGGCCTGCGAGGGATTATGTAATTACTTACAAGCCGAACTAAACCGGACGAACACAATTTGGCGAACAAGCTCGTTTTCAAAGATTCGCGCAAGACAACAAATGACTAAACATGTCCATCAGTTTTTGGATTGTGCACGGAACGCTGTCAACGCCTTTCCATCCGTATTCTGTATGATTAACACAATCTCTAAAGTATTGTGACATAATGCGATGAATACTAATTAGAGGAAGCAAGCCTATTTGCCAAATTATGTTCCTTCGTTGTGTTCAGTGGGAATTTTCACAGAAATGAAATAAATGACTTAATATTTGGGATAGTTTATGGTAACCAAAGTTCAATAATCCTTTCTGAACACGATTCGAGGTCACTCAAACGCTCTACGTTAGTCGCTTACATTGTTACTGAGGCAATGAAACAAATCAACCACAAAACGGGAATCCATTTGGTACCACCGTCAAGGGGTGATAGCGAAATGACTAAGACCTTCGATCAACTTAAGCTTCCCGTTTGATTACATCCAGCATTGTAAACTAAATAAACCATCATTTGCGTAACGGATAAGCTATGCCAAAGCAATATCTTTCATGGAAGAAATCAATTACATCTGTAAGCTACCATAGGGTTGCTTATGTTTATTTTACAATTTTGAGACAGTGCTTATTTTCTGTCATCCACAAGTACGTGGAGAGGAAAACAATTTAGAAGCTCCGACTATCAACAGATAGGTTTGGGAATGTGGACAATATTAAACTGACAATGTCTCAGAAAGAACTTCAATATCACTCCACATTGGAACTTAGCAAATCTGTTGTTTTGGGTAGAGCAGTTTGTTCCAGATTGACGTAAGTCGGTTGAAAGCAAACATAGATCGAGAATAGGTTGCATATACAAACACCGTAGACAGAATCTTGACGTTGAGCAAATCATTGTTCCAGTCCTACCGTAATACTTTAATGAGCTCCCTTAGTGGTGAATGCTGACGCCGAAATTCTAAAACTTATTGGATTATAATGCAAAAGTAATGTCGTACGGGAATTACAGGACGCCATACCGATATGCTCAAGGTGGCACTAAAGGACAAAGGCAAGCACATCGACTACCCGTGTTTATCCATGTTGGATTTCTGGCAATGCACGCGTAAAAATGGAGTGAATGAATCATGTTTTGTCTTCCTTAGCTGGCTTGCATAACGTTGTAGTTAAGGTCTACATATGATCACCAAATGAGGATCTGGACTAAATTTCTAAACTAACAACTTGTGAGATGACACCAAGGCTTACGGATAACTATCGAAAAAACTTATTTCTCCTTAACTTATAGGCATAAAACGGAAGTACTTGCTTGCCCATTGAATCTAAAGATGATCATATAATTCTTATTGCACGAAATTCTTCAAGACCTATAAGTGTGGTCGGTAAGCCTGCGACAGAGTTGAAGATTGGGACAATGATGCGTTAAACATAAAGACTGATAGATATAACGGAACGCTTCACAAAAATAGAAAAGACAAACGCTAGAAAACTAAATCACCCTATTTCCTAAGTTTGATGCAACGGATTTCCCAGTTTTCCCTGTTCTGGTTTTGAAGCGTAAATACCTATATCGATCGTGATTGGCTGAAACACAAAGATATTTCACAGGGTCTGTGCCCAAGAGGAATGGAGTTAAGAATACAGGTATATTCAGTGTACGGAATCCAGTAATACACAATAGCAGTTTCCAAAGTTTCTGTTGATCGCTGA
This sequence comes from Fasciolopsis buskii, assembly GCA_008360955.1. Lineage (NCBI taxonomy): Eukaryota > Metazoa > Platyhelminthes > Trematoda > Plagiorchiida > Fasciolidae > Fasciolopsis > Fasciolopsis buskii. The sequence continues at coordinate 92,304 of LUCM01000451.1, read as the reverse complement.
AAGATCTGCCTGTTTAGAAAAAGGTCGGAAGTTATGCATTATTTTAACCTCGGCACTAGGCGCCAGAAATGTTTGACATAGATCAAAACAACAAAATTGCTGGCAAATGTTAATATGCAGGGCTCCCAGCAGGTGGGACCATTAGTAAGGCATATTGAAAATAATTATGGACAAAATGGTTGGGAGATGTGTGAAGCCATTTATACCTGCTTTTATGCGTTTTATTAGACTGGGGAAATAGTTTGCAATCAATAAAATAAATCCACTGGATAGCCAAAATTTCCTAGTTTTTTGGAAAAATACAAACCTGGTGTACTGTCAGTGACCGATATGACGTCGGCAAAAGCCCCCTTACTGACTGACAAGAATCGGTTAGGTTTCGTCAATCCAGTGCCCAGTTACTGCACCAAATTTTGTTTAAGTAAATGACTATCAATTTGAGTTCTGATAAAGCTGGTGACGATGGCCTCATTTATTAGTACTCCTCAGGTTTCTTCTGGTTTTGAGATTACTTAAGTAAAAAATTTGTTCTTTATCGAAGTCCATGTAGACCAGTGGACCTACCTATCGATGGTTGATGTCTTTCCAAATTCTCCCTAGCAGCAGACCGGAAAGGAAAATAAGATATGTTATTGGATCGATGGGGAAAACATGCACCAACATTGTTTATAACAGGACCTCCTTTGAATCTTTTTCCATCCGTTCACGAAAAAGTCTGAAGGCGCGCCATCTGGGTTTGTCATTCCGGCAGCAAGGCAAATGTCTGAAAGTGTTGGGGTCAAGTTTTCATTGTATGAGCATTTACCACAAATGTCAACTATTGGATCACAGACGCATTTGACATCCGCTGGGTTAGTTTTTTGACCTGTATAGCTGTACACGATAGAGAGCGACCGGAGTCCTAGGTTTGACGAATCTGTTTTTCATAGAGCAAGAAGTGGTGCGAATCTGATTAACCATTTCCCTTGAGGAGTTGATCGATAAGTGCAGTGATTTGTCAACGAATTAGGTTAAGAAACGAAACATTCCGTTTGGCAAATACTATTTGTTGGAAATATACCCGCTACAAATGTGTGTATGACAAGTGATTTCTATGATTGCATAGTTTAGATCTGTGATATTACCTAGTGCGATCTTTGTTTGTAAAGCATGAGATTGGCCTAATATGAAGAAAATTCAAACTTTTGGTCAGTAAGTTGACTGACTGAGAATCATTCAGAGTAGCAATAAGGAAAATATTCGCAGAATAAAACAGAAATTTGGGAGGGGCGTTGTAGCACCGATAAAAGTATCTGGTATAGTTTTAAGATTTTTGTCAAGTATTAATAGAGGGCGAAGGGAAAATGGGCCAGAGAAAACGTGACCTGAATGTTCACAATCTTGAGATGAATGCACGAACAAAGAACAGAGTCCAGGACCATGTGACAAAGCTAAACAACTGAGACTATTTCATAAGTAGGGAAACGAAATAAGCATTGGTCGACCTATTCAAAATTGACAGAAGGAAAAATGTCACTGTTTCTGTACTCTTAACCAGTCACGCGACTTCCAAGAGGCATATGAAATCTTCAGTTTTAACCGTTTACATCGACATTCTACAAACTTGCTTATTAGTAAACAATATCAGAATTTATGTGGCTGCTGGTCAGTGGAAGGAATCCAAGATCAGATAGTTCGTGGCTTGAAGAATGCGCTATTCTACGTGTTGTTAGAACTGACCATAGTGAGAGGTTCAAATAGGAGTCTTCGGAGTGAGTATTTTTAATTTTCTCATATATTATGTTCATTTTCGTGTCTGTGATGGTGGATGAACAACTACGCCCAGTCTTCTCTTTCGTAGTCAGTCATGAATTGACAGGTGTGAAACAATTAACTGTGGTAAAACAGCTCTCTCCAAAGGCCGAACGACTGGTTGAACAACGACTGGTTATACAACCGATCAACCGCGAAAATGCACTCAAATTTATCAAGAATCTCTTTTGTCATGCTACTTGAACTGGTCTTCCAGGCAGATCAAACAGCTTCTGAATCACTGGAATCTCATCTGAACAATTAGGAGCGTGAATGGACGCTAAGCGCGGTTAAGAACCACATGGTGATTCGTCGGATGAATTTTTGTCGGTGAGGACTTATCACCCATTCACGCTCCCAATGATTCAAATGAGATTCTAGTGATAAACTGAGAAAGGAGCAGACCAATATAGGGATGGTTGTACAGGAGAGTACCGGGTACGCATAACTGAAGAGCGGCAGTAACCACAAAACTGGTCGTGTGCTTCCGGGGAAATTTTGTTCACCCATCCGTATGCGGAACATGCCACTGAGAAGAAAAACACATTCTCTAAAAATACAAGGCTTCTGAATCAGTTCAAACAATGTTCTTTACGATTCATTATTGCTTTTGTTTTCAGTTAGGTGAATCGACGAAAGCCGTGTTTTTAAATGCCTTGCAAGTGAATATCCTAAGCAATTGCTTCTCATTTGGAAATGGCAACTTCGAGCATGCCTGTTGGTCGCGTACCACAACAGAGATAGGTCAAAAATTTTGTCCGTGCGTATGCAGTTATGAGGTGGAAAAGCATTGGTCGTAGAACGGTATCGTCTATTTCTGATGTTACAAAATGTTTGATCAGGGTTAACATTTACACACTAATCAAGTGCAGTCTGTCGTTCTAAACTCGTGGCTAACACCTGAATCACAACTGGCTGATAGACAGTGGCCACTAAGTTCGGATCTGGCGAATTCTGTGCAAAATCAAACCGTGCTCATTAATTCAAATCTGTCAGAAATTACGATAAGGCTGATTCGTGGAAGCTCGAAATCCGCTGACAACATAAACCTTTCAGTGGAATAATCCACTTCGTGAGCAATGTAGTTATGCTCGTCTTACAATTATCCAAAAGTATACGTGAATATGTTAATAGTAGGAGATTGAATGTCTTCATGAAATGATTCACTATGTAACGATTCCTAACTGTGATGAAACAGCGACACAGTGCTTCCAAGGTTTCTTAATGGTGAGTTGAACGATGATATTACAAGGTGAGTTATTTCTTGTGTTCGTGAATGGCAAGATCCACAAAGCGTCTTCAGACTGATTTGACTGAGGAAGCGCAAAACCTCGATTGCTAGCTACAAAAACAGCATGTTGAGGAGTGCAAAAACTTATGCAAACCGGTAGCATTCCACGAATGGCATGTCGTAAACAGGGGAAAGTGCTTTAGTCTGACATTTGTGTGCATAACTGTTTGGTGCGTTTACGTGTGTGCCCTTGTTTGTGTGTCAGGCAAAGGGATAGGAACACGAAACCACTTGGCGAACAGAAACGCGAAGAGAGGGCAGACGGGAGAAAATTCAATTACAAAATGTTCCCGTGAGTAAGGCCACAAAATACAAAGTGAAGCATAAGTCGAGCCTCTCAGTGCCCAGGAATGATGAAATAACGTATGCCTAATGAAGGTAAGCGGTTTTCTCTAAGGGAAACAATGCTTAAAAGCAGCGAGAAACCGATCGAGCATAACCTATAGCAGCGGAATGGATACTGACTGATGCATTACTAAACAAAATTACTGATAGCTATTGTGAAAGAACTAATCGGAGTGAGAAATCAAAAAATGGGATACTAGACAGGCTTGCTTTTGTTGATTCAAAACTAGTTAAAGACAGCATATTTTCTGGATTTCGGGATTACGATGATAGAAGAATAATTACGGCAAGATAACTGCATATGTACCTGGCAGTCCACGGGACGACAGATAACGACTTGTGATAAGATCGTGCTGGTGGCACGATGGCAGGATTAGAAATCGCGTGCTAAGTATGATATTTATCAACACGAATTATCTATCGGGACATCGGTTGCATGGTTTCCATGTCGACACATCATTGAGACTGTCAATTACCTTGACACAACTTTGTTTCGATTAGGTTAACCCCGAAATCAATGAAATTTCCTTTGATTAGGTAGCTGGGAAGTGGCAGAAACAAGCTGGTTTTGTTAGAAATCAATAAGTTTGCGACAGATAATCCCGAGACATAAGGCTTCTGCTGACCACGGATTGTCATTTTTTCACATACCGCGTGAAATGGAGAATACGGTTTTACTGAAATTGAAAACGTCATTCTTCTGGTGTAGCTGATGTCACTTAAAGTGGTTTGCAAACGTGGTTAAAAGAATTCAGTTTCAAAAAGGTTTTTGACTGTAGAGTTGTCGCAAATGTGGAAAGTCCTCGACCTCGGCGCGAATCGAGACCTAGCACGACGCAACCGGGATATGTACACCGCGTTCTTATCACCCGAGCTACACAGCCACCACGAAGAGTGTTTGGACATAAAAATATATGAGTATTGCTTGTCTAGGCTCGAATTCGACCGTGGCCAAAAACGTTTCACCCATGAATCAGCGCCGCATTTTATGAATCTGCCAAATCAAGCATCGATTTTTCAATACAATGACTTCCAACTAAATAGCAAATTAATGGAAGAATACATTTCAGTAATTAAAAATGTGAGTAACGCGTTCACTGGTGAATACGGCTGCCCGGTAATATTCACGTATGGTGCCAGGATAGCGATCACGGTTTACGGTAAAAGTTTCAAGAACAAACCTCAGGTGACATTTTGCAACGTAAAAGGTGTTGACTGAAAACTGAATTTTAGCGCCCAGTCGGGACAAGTTAGAGTTTATTAGCAACTCAGCTGTGAAGCAGAATGCGTAAAGAAATTTGCGAAATTACCATCTTCCGAGCTGTGAAAGCACAAAAGGGATAACACACGAAACTAAAAAAAACAGTAGTAGAACCATGGGATGCCTTCGTATACATCGTCCAACTCTATCAATGAGGATCGCGTGGGAGGTTACAATTTTGCTGGTGGACATTCAGCTCATCTACCACGCGACTAAAACATTTTTCAGAGTAATTTCGCGTCGACAAAAATATCATTATCATTATCATTAACCATTCCATCAACCAAATTGCCATCATTAGTATTACCATCGTCCTCAGCCCTAATGTCATCTTCGTCAACAACGTCATAATTACGGTCCCAATTGGGTCTGTCATGGTTCAATCCAGAAAAACTAACATTTGGTCCCGAGGTACAGGTTTTTATGCCCACTGAATTAGCAGCCACACTTTAGCCTGCGTGGTTCCAACTTCAATGCAACGGTTCTTTTGGCTGCGTCCAATTGAGAAACCGATTATTGAGTTATCCGTTCTGATAAAATGCACATTTGTGTTCAAGACTAACACAGTAACTGGCTGCTTTGAGCTTCGTGCATGGACCATATTTCCAGTAGTTGACTTAAAAACATGTCACTGCAACTGTTTTGAATCTCTGTCGTTCAACCCAAGAAAATTAATTTGGTGAAGTTAAAAATCACCAGCAAACAAACTGAATTCGCCGAAGCTTTAATGATGTCGAAATTGATAAGTAGTGAATACCAAATTCCAGGGGGCTACATGCCCTAAATGTTTTTGAAGAGTCAGTCGTGTTTTTGAGTCAACAGAATAAATAAGTTTCACTTGACAAGCGTAATTACAGGATGCTTTCAAAACGGGTGTATTATTTCATTTCATAATCCTAACTACAAATTTAAGCAAAAAATGACAAGCAAAAGCTTAGTCTTTGGGGTAATCAGTTCTGAGTTCACGTTCTGAATTTGTGTAAACATTTGAACAACATGACTCCTAAACTTCATTCACTTGAACATGAAGCTGATCAAATTAAGAATCGTTGGCTACGCACGACCTCATCTAATATGGTATTCATCTAAACGTGGACAAATTACGATCGGGGTGTGCAAGCCACAGGAACTTTGGGAGTGTAACAAGATGGTTCATTCTTGACTTTGGTCAGTAGCAGCAGTTCGTTTACGGAATACTGGAGTTGAAATTGTTTCGCCATACAAAACGAATACAACTCCCCAATAATTATAAATTTCCCCACTATGATTCAATATTTGTATATCTGTATGACTCGGTTATTTAAGTGAGAAATTTAGAGTAGGATGAAATTCTGACAAGCAAAAAAAATCACCTTTGAACTTTGGGGTTCTTATGTCATCAAATTATTCTCGGGACGTTGAGATGAAGGATTCTTGTGAGCTCCGGTGTAACAGACAGCAAATTCGTCGTAATCGCCAGCGAATTCGAAATTGCTAAATCCTCCGGAGTGTACGTAATCACCAAGCTTGTTATTTTCAGAAAAAACTGCAAAGACAGCTTAATTCGAAGGCAGGAAATCCACAGAATTAACAAGAAGACAAAAATCGCTTTTATCAGTAAGACAGCAACGTGTATGTATATCTGTATACTTATCTACATATAATGATGTTATGTCAAGCTCCGGAGGAGTCTCCAAAAATATATGAAACTCCAGAAGTTGGAAGATGTGGGAGGCGTAGTGAGTACACAGCATAGTTCGGATACGATGATTTTGCCGACATATCAAAGTAGTTGTGAGTTTCATTTTAACGGTCGATTGATTATGCGGATGGATGCAGAGAATGCCTGGTTTCGCGAAAATGTGACTTATGGGGAGGAAACTTTCGTGTTTAGTTCGTCCATGGCACAGCCAGGTGGGGGCTTTACATTATTTTGGTTCCATGGCTTTCAATTAAGCAAAGGAAGCTGAAATTTTCTCACAAGTGCGAACTATTGATAAACGGGAAAGGGTTCCAATAGGTTCTTCAGAAATCGTCCCTTAAAATCATCCAGAATACTGCCTCTTAAGATGCGCAACTTAATATCTACTAGATCCCGAGTGAGAAATCAGCTATTCGCTCCTTGTTCAGTACTGCTATTTAGGTCCACAGTGATATTCATGGAGTGATTCGTTTCTTTCCATCTCACTGATTCTGACGTCAGTGCCTGAAAATTATATCCTTATAATCGGTGGAACATAGAAACAGATGCTCGATAGAAAACTGAAAGGGGAAACATGCGACCACGTTGCCGCCACCAAAATCACCAACACCATTTGGGGCACTTCTACGATATATCCGGTGCTTGAATGGTTGAGTGTAGAAGTGAAAAACGGAGGAGAGACTTACTGATTATCGACCCCACAGGATTCATTTTGTGCGCACTGGGTATGTTTGTCTCCTACCTGAAACCATTTTCCCCTAATACCTGGGTCACCCTTTGGTTATCTTACTCTCAATCACATTTGGACAAGAAAAAGGGATTTTGAAGTCAACAGTCATTATCGCTGATTGATTGCAGGAGAAATCTCTTTCTGTGTTCAAGAGAAGCGGACACTGACGATCACACAACCACAAATAAATATCATCCTGATATAATTTGAACTATAAGTCATAAAAACTTTTTATCTTGTTCCATATCGTAGCTTAGCAAGTAAAACTGTTGCACTGAATGTTAACGCAGTTGACTGCACCTTTGTGACCAGTAGTACATTTTTCGTTTATCTTGATAGGAAGTTGCAATATAAGGGCCAAGGAGTGCAAGTAATCTTTTGGAGTTTTCGCGAATTGACTATTTCATTAGAAATATCAAATAATCCGATCCAAATATTTCGGATATTTTTGCTCAATACAGCTGCTTTCTGTATCAAGAAAACTACCGAATCCATGGCAGAAGGACTTATGAAAATGGGGCGAAAAATTAAAGGACGTTCCAGCCAGATGAAAATTGTATTTTCTCGGCAGAAACTATTAAACATGCAGTTGTCTGTTTTTCCGACCTCATCCTCTTAAGCCCTGTCTCCCATGGGTAATTTCAATTGGTTTGATTTCCTATTGCTACAAGAATCCCAGTTTCTGGGGGTCACATTCATCTTGAATATTCCGTCTGCTTTTATGGTGATAGAAAATTTGCAAGGAACAGAGAACACCAGTTATTTCGAAAACTGTTAACAGTAGACTGTTCATTGAGATTTGCATGCTAGTTTACTTTGCCCATAAACAAGCGCGATTTAACGTCACCAAGATCGCAACTTTTGAAAGAAAACTACTATTTCTTAGTAGCCTGTGACCCGATAGTGCGACTAGTGGTGAATTTCAGCTAATTTGGTACAAAACCCCCAGTACTTGTGAATTTATGGAAAGTAATTAACATTCTCACAAGGACTGGTACCAATCTGGACACGAGATTTAGTTCGAAATTCAAGAATAATGGATGATGAATTGTCATATGCATCAATCTGGTCAACGGTCAGCACCAATGTGGCGATGTTGCATTGGTCATGTCAGTCGACTAGCTGAGACACAAAGCTGCACGACAAGTGCAGTTAGTACCTGTTGACCGGATACACCAGCGGACTGATCGATCAGTGACTGGTGATCAAAAAAGTGAATATTAGCGATTTGATTTGATCTAGCAAACGAACTTTTGTGTCCGCTAGTTCTAACTGTTTTGTATAGAACTGATGGAAAAGGGAGCTAGAAGCGAGTGTTGATTGAAACTTTGAATGCGGAGCACATGTCTTATCCCCTTTGTGCATTTGGAAGCACAAGACACTCCAGAAGAAGCTTTACCAAAAATGTCTTCTTATTTTGCTCTGGTAATTGTTTTTAATTTGTACGCTACTTAATCAGGATGCTTTTAGTCGCTGAATGCGGTAAATCCCGGTTTTTAAAGTTTACACAACGTCCGAGGACTTCAAAGTACGAATGACTACTTAAGATTTGATCATTTAGCTATCACTACTCATATTGTTATTAGAAGTTAAAGCAGTTTGTTTGTTCAACTTGTGCTTCTATCTCTACAATTAAACAGCTATGCCATGTAAAAAACCTATAGCACTAGGAATTACGGGACTGCTTAAATCAAAATCGCCGCAGTAAGACTCTGGGGAAAATAAACCAGCAGGAACTAAGGAATTCTTTGAAAGTCCAGTAACATTGTTTACTAACATTCACTTCTGAGAGTAAATGTAGTTGAGTTGACCAGTCGTTAGTAAATTTTAGTAATTTGTTTTCCGGTCACCCCAGTTTATCATCCATTCCAATGATTATTGACTGTACCCCGAGCGACGAGTATACAAGTTTGACGTTCAAAGTGTCGAAAAACGTCACGTTTAGTAAATCCATAGGTGCCTACATGTATCGTGCATGTACACTCAAATTATTTAACACCCGGATTTCCATGGGATTCCCTGCTAATGTTGAGTAACTTTAAGGACACTCGTCCCTATAAAGACAGCAGTACTTGTGTGCACCCTCGGCGCACTCACCGTGCTTAATTGGCTATGTCAGGTGCCATGTGGGCATACTGCTGGTGCCTGTCCGCAAATTTTTACACATTTCTAAACTCGTATGAAATCGCATTCTTCATTCACATTTATTGTCCGTTCTGGAAAGCAGGCAAAAATTAATTTGAATCTGCCACTTGCATTACAGTGATGCATTCTTCAATGTCATGTTGTTCAAATAAACCTTAAAATTTGACTACCAATTACTAGACACATTCATATTTTTTCAACTTAGGCATAGGTTGAGAAATATGGAAATAAAGCACTTATCAATCTGGGGTATTTAACCGCGTGCAGTTTGCTATTGCTTCCTATGTTTTACGTATATATCATTTATTTCGGCAAACGATAGCTATTCTGACAGTCAGTATATTCATGATTTGGAGTTATTTCGTTCCATTCCGATACTAGCACCATTTTAGAATTCCAATTTTGTATTCTGAACTCGGTTGCTGGTAAGAAGACAACAGTCTATGAATTCTGCGTTTGATTACTCAGTGATTCACATCACACCTACTCTGTGGAGACCTTGGCGTTTTCGTTCCATACTCCTTTACGATAGTTGACATAAAATGGTTTTTGTGCGTGTCTAGGTAGATCGATCTCGATGTTTTGCCTTCAGTCCTGTCTGTTCCCTATCAGATCCGTGTTATACTGATAAAAGAATTAAGATGAGTATCATTTCTTGAATGCCTTCTGTAATAGATAGATCACCTGTCTAACTGGGTTCCGTTATGAAGATGTGTAACATCAGCTGTGTTTGGCCACGTGTGTCAGTGAGGGTTCATCGGATGAGATTGATGAAACAAATACGTGACTGGCGCTGACCTGGTTATCCTTGAAGTTTGACAATTGGGAAGTGATAAATCAAAACCTGGCAAAAAATAGGGGATCTAGACATGTTTGTGCGTGTGTGAGATGCGTCACTGAAAACGTACCGACTAGATAGGGTAACTGGCCAGGAATGCAGTTTGCCAGATATCGTTCAGGTTTTGTACCATACATTGATCTTTGATTTTTCAACCACTTTTTTCCGATTTCCTTCAGTATTACGTGGATAGAGCAACATCATAGACGGAATAAACCAGGAAATCATAGAATGTTAAACGGACAAACAGTCGGATATGGAAATGTTTGAATCTGCAAACTTTTGGTTGAATACAGAGGGTCTGAACCAAATCGACCTATTTACCTCCTCTTTTTATGCTCGGATAACTGCTCCGGTGAACTGAAAAAAGTTAACATTATTATCAGTGTGGACGGGAAAATTCAGGTCAGAGACCGAACATACACAGCAATCTTTCTAGTAATTCCTCTGGCGATCCGGTTATTTGTGTCGTTTGAATCGGTCAGCCAACAGTCAACAATAATACCTAGATAGAACCAGGTCCGTCAAATCAATTACCATTTGATGGCTGGTTGGAAACAGCAGTGCCAATCGAGTAAGTTAAAGAGATAATGGTTCGCTTGCTCCCAATTTATAGAATCTGGTGCCTCTATCTGGAGAAGAAAATAATCCACTGACATGGTATTCGTGATTGGTTTGGGTGAAACAACACGAATTCATCCGGTCTATAATTCATCACCGCTGAGCCAAATGTCAGATCCGTTCGTTTAAAGAACAAAACTCACAATTCAACAATCACCACTGCACTAGTCTGTCAGCTATTTCCCTTGATTTATTTTCCTCACAAGCCGTACCGCATTTTTGTTCGATAAATTTACTGCTAGTTAGAAATGTAAATTTTCTTACTTGTAACATGGTTAAACTTTTTTTCGAACTACGCGTCCGCCAATCTTTCGAGATCCGTTATCTGGTTAGAGGCACGACAAAACCTGGTAGCCAGAAAAGCAGTTTCCGTTCCGACTGACCTTAGTTTGCCCTGGTAAACTTCCTTCATGGCCAACTGATCAGCTGGAAAATTATGCCGAGTAGTCTGTGAACAAATAAATGTATAAGTTTTGGAGGGTTATCGAAATTGGTTCTATGCGTAACTGTTTCGGGTGAATCTACAAAGCAGCAAACCAAATTATTCTAAAGCACACGAAAATATTCTGTGCGATTCGTGTCATCCTGTGCAAAGTAGTCGTGAAGTACTTGTTCTGCAAGTGTTTTTTTAATGTTGATTCAATCTGCCCGACCAGACCGTAAGTCATTAGACGGGTCGTAATCATTCAAGTTTAACAACCAAACCTGACAACAAGCAGTTAATATATGTATTCAAAAAAATGCAATTAGTAAGAGTCTGTGAATAGCGGAAACTGAAATTTAGTAAGGTTTAAGGTGTTGTGCGTCATGATAATCATAACAACGAACCGACTGCATGTTAGGGATGAGTTCCTCAGAAATATTTTTCATGGAAACATGAAAATATGAGGCCCAGACCTGATTATGGATTCACACTTAGTAGCTTTTTGACCATCATAACCGACTTGCAAAAGGTAAACAAATATTTTTTGTTACCATAAATAAAATTAATGTCATTCTAATCATTGAAAATACTGTACTGAATTTTGATTTGATTTACTTTGTATATCATGACAAAATGATTTAGATAGCGAACCTTTGCGCATCATTGGGGACGATGGTCATTCAGGAAACACCTCGGCGTCTAAACGGAGAAGTTGCGGGCTACGGGGTTTTCGCTGTGAGTTACTTTCTGAGTGGTGCAGTTCAACTGGTCGGTACCTGCTACTCGTAAAATAATGTACCCAGATTAATTGCCAATTACGGGAGTAAAAAGGCAAAAGATAGAGTGGTTGCAAGTGTGATTAAGTTGACCTATGATTGCCCTCGCCCTTATCAGTGATAAGTTGGGCATTATTGTTGCAGGATCAGCATGTTTGACAGGAATGCAACAGCTTAGAAAGCTTCCTATTTTTGTACATTAATATGTGAAGATACGTCCAAGTCATTTTGCGCAGGATTAAACATCCGTGGTCTACGTACACGCTGACACAGATAGAGGATGTATACGAGAGTTGTCAGATGTTTTCATTCGGCAATAAGGTACTGTAGTGAGTCGACAAACACAACTTCAGTTCTAATCAATTTCTGGTGAACAGCTCTGTAAACGTTTGCTTTTTCAAGAAAGAAGCCAAATATGAACTGAGAAAAGTCATTTACAATGAAGAAATGTTTGGGTGTAGTATGTGCTGCCAAATGTATTATTTAACAAGAGCACAGCGTTGTCGGTAAAAGCTTGAGCAAGCCGACCTTTCGGTTAGCAAGGGTGACCTTTCTCAATGCGGTTTCAATGAAGCCAAACTAAAAATATCCCATCGCTAACAACGTTGTGTCTAACCAATTGATATATATGTTTAGTGTGATTTACTTTTCGGGAAAAAACATTAGGAAAAATAAATGCTTGGGTAACATTTTGCGGGCAAATTGGTATGCTTGGGTAGGGCAAAATAAACGTTTCTTACAACGCATAAAAAAGAAAGAATAAGACAACAGAAAAGACTGTCAGTCATCCGTTGTTGTTTCCATGAAACAAGTGTAAATTAAAGCAAAAATCGCGTTTTTGAGAGAACCAGCCACGTGTTACGAACCCAAAATTTAGAAAAAATACAACTGGGAAGAAGAATGATTGATGGTCTGTTTCTTCGTGCCTCACCACAAGTATTGGAGTCTACAAGTTTGCTACAAGTGCGAGAAAATGTGTTCAGTGCGTCAGCTGGCTAGAAAAGTGAGGGCGCTTTATGTGCCGGCCTTTCTGGGATTCAGAGACGAATGTGTGATGGCGACATGACTCAAACAAATGGAAAATCATTTATCACCCGATTTCTTGAACCAGAACCGGCAATTCTGTACGAACAAGGTGATATCAACCAATCACTACCTCCAGCCATTGGAATTTCAATCAGTTGTTACATAAATTATTAGTTTGATCAAGAAGAAAGAAACTTAGGGAATTTAACTGTGAATTCCGTATTTGCTAACCTGCTCATCTGAATCTAACTCGGATGGCATGACTTCACTTCCTGAGTGAAACCGAAACGCACAAAAATGACAAGACATAAACCCTGAAGCAACCGGTTAGAAAAATGGATATTGTTCTATAGGCAGAACAAAATAAAATCGTGTCGTATCCTGTCAACCAGTGTGAATTAGAAACCGCGAAACAACACATAAATTCTCCTCGTACAAAAGATTTTGTTCAGTTTCACTGGTGACAGATGAAGAAATTCCTAAGTCCTGGAGTGAAATGGATCATCCTGCTTGTCATTCACATCTCACAATTTATAATTTCTCTAATAATCGAGGTAAGGATTGGCTTTACAAAGACTGGAATATGATCATGAATGAATCCTGATTTCATATTAATATGCCAATGACCGATGAAATCTTTAGGATAGATACACATCTACTTCATCTCTGTTAGGTACAATGATCAGTATGCATGCACCATGCAGATACCTGACTGTGAACGTGCCTAGAACACTAATCTTACTGAACTGTCTCTAGGCGGTTAACGGGCTATCGGTCACATGTGATACAGCACCCATATTGATCACCGGGTTGATCAGTTCACAAACGCTGACCCACCGGATGTTCGATCTCTGAATAACAAACAGGTTTCATGTGAACGGCACGAATACAAACAAAAGTGCAAAAATATACTAGGTATTTTATTCCAAAGACGATGGATTAAGATTAATACTGCAAGAAGCAGTGATGCTAGCCGTTCTCTGATTTTGTGCAATTCAAGGACAATAAGTACACGCTGGTCAGTCCTTTTTGGTCAGGATTTTTCTTTAGGGAGAACCGAAAGTGCAGTGAATCTATGGCGCTTAACCTTTTTGAAATATTTCACATATGGACTCAGCTGATTTGGAGACAGCACATTTGGTCTACCCAAGGTGTATCCCATTACCCTGTAAACAAAGTGGAGAAGATCAAGTTCATCTACAATGAATTTATGCCCGTCTGTGAAAAAATGAAGTTTCAGGTGACCAAAAAGTCACCATAGAGTAGGCCTTGGAATTCACTTGAATTTCACAATTTTTCAACACGGTAAAGATTTGTTTGAAGTCCTCAGTATGCAATTGGTAGTTTATTTTCCCAACTCAAGCGAGGAAACATTTCCATTCTATCAAATATCAGGTTAATACTTAAACTTTGCGATAAGCATCATCACAAACCCGGAAATTCCCGGAGGAAATCATCGTTCTAAGTCAGTTTCTGCGTACGCCAAATGTGGCCGTATTCGGTGAAAACATTTTTTTCACTTTCATTTGTTTTGCTTTCAGTCCACGCGGCATTCCCCAAAACCAGTAATTCTTCTTCCAGCATACTTTTCTCCTACCAGAGATTTTCAAAATACACCACAAATTCTTTTTTCACTTTTGGACTTTTAATTTTGCTTTGAATTCATGCCAACGGTTCAGTATACAAATGTGAACTATTTGACAACGATCACGGTCCAATTTACACGTCCTTATCCTTTCAGTGAATGGAACAACCAGTTAACGTGACATACCTGTTCAGCCTTAGAAGCAGGACATAAGTGATGCACAAGCCAGTGTTGGTTATTCTTGCAAATCGTAATTTACACTATAGAAAATCAATTATTGGTAGAAGATAAAGTATGGTTTCCTAACCATTAAAGAATGTCCTTTTGCTTAATCAGGGACTGAGATCTATTTCCAGTATAATGGATGAAATAAGAATCAGTTTCAATCAATTGGAGCAGATGACATTTCCGTTTGAAGCTCATTAGTTGACCATGAGTATATCTGAAGAAATGCATGACAAGATGTTCTGCCTCCACTTGTAATGCTCAGGCAAATTCATCTTGCCTATAGAAATTTCGCGTTCTGCTGCTAACGTAGAATTTTGAAATTTACCCAAAACAAAGATGCAGCTGTCGCTAATTCCGTCGTATTTACTAGCGGTATGACGTGCCCCATTTTGTCTTTAAGCCAAAACAGCTTACTAAACAGTCTTTAGTTTCATCATCATCATCATCGTCATCATCGTTCAGCACTAAACAGCAAGGCAAGCCTCACTGACCGCTGCCTTTCCCCAGAGTTACACGTTTATATAAAGAGTGAATATCCAAATGGGAACAGTGAGTGGGCCTACACAGGCGGGAACAGATAAAATGCTGCTGCTGCTAACACACGGAACATAGTCTAATTATGCAAGCGCACTTTTTCAGTTATTCTGATTCCTTAAAAAATGACAGCACAATCGCCACTGTTCACGGTTCACTGCCATATCCTTCAGTGTCTCTAGCCAGCAAGTCGACGAATCTTTCGGACCCCAACCACGAAGGTGCGATACACCTACTTTATCTAACTTCGCTGTACATTTTCTCATCCCACGTTGCCACGTCATCTATTGGCCTCCACATGGCTTCTTCCATTCCTTAGGAGGAACACAAAATAAGGCACGGTATGGTAGACGAGTGTTCGCCATACGCAACACGTGACCCGACCAGCGTGGTCTACTAAGTTTCATACGGTGAGATAAGGTATTCTTAGAATTGGCACCTAGTTTTAGATTCCTGACCTCCACATTATTCACCCAGTCACAGTCTTTACTTTGTACGGAAATAAATTTTGTGAGCAAATCGACTAGTCCGAGGACGGCGTGTTTTCGAAATCCTAAATTATTCTGATTCCTAAATCCGAATAAAAAGACGACTTGAAATGACCGGACTCATCTGTATTTAAAGTCAAGGATCAAATCGTAATCATTTTCAAAATTGTTCCAGTTATGTCAGTCAGCCCGATGCAAGTAGGTTTGTTTCACAAGATCTGATAATCCTTGGCATACGTTCACGCACTGCAGGTCAGTTCAGCTACCGTCAATATAGATCACAGTACTTACGGACATACGTGCCCAAACCTTACGCGTATGCAAGCGCGATCGAAGGATACCAGTCGGAATACATTGAAAACAATTGCATGAAAAAATACGGGTCATAAGAACGATAATCAGCTGGAAATATGTCGCTAAATTGTACTGCGGCTTTCTTTTTCCACCAGTAAATTTAAATAGTTGCTCATTTCGGCGAAAGTCATCATATTTCATTGACACCAGTGTTTGGGTTCTCGAGTATGAGCGGATTCTCGTCGATTCGTATCACCGTAAAGATTCTACCAGCAGTGCTTGCCGTCATTGTCGTTGTGGTTGTTGTTTAAGAATTTCCGTTAGAACCTTTCGATTTTCGAGAGCGAGTAATTCCATTATAATAATGAATGTCGTCATTGGTCAGTGATGGTCACATGAAAATTTCAGCTAACAATTTCTGACAAAGGGAAAACAGAACAGAGGAGGAAACACAGTCGGTCAGCTGATCAAAGCAGATAACCACCCTATAAATGAGAATGATGAAAATTCAGTTTTTCATTGTTTTTTCAACGTATCCGTGAGGATATTGACGGATTTGGTTCACAGATAGCAATCAAATGGCCAGGAATGCTGTCATCACCAACTAATTGCGAGCAGTATTAACTCCACAGAAGAATACAAACTCACTGGGAGTCTATACGTTTCTTGTATCTCCTTATACGAAAGTCGGGGATCATAGGAACTTGCGTTTTAAACAAAGGTTTATGGTCAATGAAAGAAGTACGGTTTTCACAGCGGTCGGAATTTTAGTCAGTACGCATTTTCATAAACTAGAACTGGATTATTTCTGTGCACACTCACTGATTATTGTGTTTTCAGGCAACCAACTCTATTTTGTGATTCAAAGCATTGTAGGGTTTGAATGACCTCCTAGTTATTTCATCCTGCTGAAATCTGTTCTACAGAAAATCAATGTTAAATTTATATTATCCGTGAGTTTTTACAGCACATAAAGCAAACTAGAATTTACGTGCTTCTGATAAGTTTTTTGAAACGTTTTTTTCCCTTTACCACAAGATAGTATGACCACATGACAGTTTGACGCTGGCTTCAAATTAATAAGTAGTCATACAATGTGTGCGAATTTATTCACCCACTAAGTCGATTCAACATAATGGGATAGTGTTTTCAGACAGGGGAAGAAGTAAGTTTAGGTATGCCTGGCAAGGGCAACGAATAAGTCAAAGGGTTTTCTGCCTACCAATTTCAGGTTTCTATTAGGCTATAGAAGTATCTCCCGAACAAAGTTCCTTCCTTGCCTTGTTTCTGTTGCATGCGATGATGAAATCAGGTATGGAACTTCTAAGGTACGCGATTGACCGAAATGAAAGCATATAGCTTTTCACAATGTTTTGAAATAGGGTCAAAATTGTTAGGGTTTGTTTCAGATACACTGGTAATTAGATGAAAAACAGACTTCGTTTTCATAACAGCTTGCAACAGGAATTGTGCTCGCAGATATTTGGAATGGTCAATGCCCGTTTGGTGGTAGATTGTGATTCGCTGTGATCGACTAGGTATCACACCTGAACCATGTGGCCACTTGTTAGATTAAGTTTCAGGGTCGTTGCTGCTGGTTTCCCTCTCCCCGAGTTTTGGACCCTAAAGACTACGGCGGTTGCCTTTCCCGCTAGACTGCTGGTTCAAGCATGTGAAAAAAATCTTGCACTAAGTGCAGGCAAACGTTTCAGTCTGATGTGAGGGCAGCCCTAATGAGCTCCGAATGGTTTCGAAATTATTCCGAAAGATTTTGGTGTGATTCATAGAGGCGATGCAGACGAGTGTATTTGGAAAACCGCACATTATCCTGATGTTTTTGTCGGAAGTAATTATGAACTGTAAAAATTCGAGCTTCGATACTTGTGACTAATTTTAAAATATTTCTATTCAGGAAAACCTTCACGGCCTGAAAAGCAGTCCAGGGACCATGTACCCGAAGCAATTTACTCTAGAAAATTGATGTCCCTATTTAAATTGTATTGTTAATGTTTTTGCCTTACAAGGTGGTAAGTGAATAGGGCCACTGGCATGCCCGATGAGGACTGTGGCCATGCAAATTTCCGGATGAAGGTGAGCATAAAATAGGCAATCCCCCCCACCCGGTATTTCATTACGTCAATATTTTGTTGACGTTTCACCATGTAATATTTGATGGAGAAAAGCCTTCATGGGGTTACATTTCTGTCGGTTCGGTAAATCAGCTACATGTCCCGGGAAGCATGCGAACTGCACAACTTAAGTAGTATTTGCTTTGCATACATCCAACCGGCTTTTGTCGGCACAAATACAAACAAAATAACTCTCGAAAAAAAGATTGTTACGCAACCAATGAAGTAGTTTCTTGAGTGACATGAACATTTGTGTCCAACGATGCGAGCGCTCGTGTCTAGGGAGAAAAAAGTCCGCAAGGTAAATTGAAGTGAAATAAGATTAGTCACGGAACTCAAACAATTTTTTGGCGAAATTCAAGTATACATTTGCCAATCAAAACCTCATATGGTTGTGCAAATTGAATTATATGCCAGAAGCGAATTTCCAACAAAGATGAACGAAAAGTATTTCGACAGATTTACATTGTTCGCTATGAAATGCGTTTCAAAATTATTTCTTGTCGTGATGTCTGAAAAATAAAATCTTTATGTAGGCGTTTAGAAGTTGGAAACCTTGTGTTACTGATACACTTTCAGTCTACGTATCGATACACTGGCTGGTGCACCAACCAAATGCAGATAAATTCCGACAGGTTGTCCCAAACTGGGTCACCAATGAACATATTGCAATTTCTCCCGCTTTCAATGGCTATCGAGATTAATTGATCCGCAAAGTTGTGGGCGCCGTCACATGGTTGTTGAAACATTTACTGATTTGTGCTATATGTGGTCGGTTATCTCTACAATGTCGATATAGCAAGGTGCACAATGCGATTGCATTTGTTTGTGGCTGAGATTTCAAACTTTGTATTCGGAATGAAGGAAGTAGAGCACTAGGAAAATTTGACACGCGGTGCTTGCCGAACGGGATATTTTATTTTGTCTTAAACTGTTTAAATACAGGTAGTGACCACAAGGATCTTATAGATACCAGGAACCTGTTTTTATAAGGGTTGACGAATCAATCCAAAAACCGTTCGAATCCCTTTTTCGATTATCTTCTGGTCCTAATCTCGGGTGATCACAACCAGTGTCGTCCAGGAAACTACAAACCCTATCTTCCAATCGTTTATTGCAATTTTTCTACTTTTCGGCAGCCCATTCATAGTGAAAGCTTAATCGGAAATAGATACCGAAAATTAGGCATTATATTGTTAAAGCTTAAAGGATTTTACAATAAAATTACTTGCTAAATATGATTTCACGCGCTACATGTTACCGTGCTTTGCGATTCAATTTTCTAGGAAAGACAAATCAACAGAAGAACAATATCACCTTAGATGGAGTACGGGATACGCTTTGCTAAAAGACACAGAGCACACGGCAAGGAACGTCAAGAAATTTACATTTTGATCCTAATAACGGGCCTTAGGAGGACGTTTGTTTTTGGCTATAGGTCATTGATGGCTAAATCGTTCAAAAAGGCACCCCGAATTTGAACGTGAATTTGTAATCAGGAATGAAAACGGAAGACAGTCCAATGAAGCAGAATTCTTCATGCAAAGTTTTGTTAGAAGTGAACTTGGTTAGCTGATTCTATCACCTGATCGGCATTCGGTCAATATCACGGATATTAAATCGAGGTGTTCTGCTATCGAACCCTGTCGTCGCTCCTGCCAGTGTGCAAGGTTTATGAGGCTACATTCCCGTTCCAGTGGCAGTTTGTACGCTTCCACTTAAAAGAAATGAATTTTGACTCGACTAAACAGAATTTCCCGCGGAAAGGCAAAGGCGTTGATAACACGAGAGATCTGTTTGTTCGTCTGGACATGGTCATCAAATTAGAGGTGTTTTATGGAGAAAGTATTAAAAACCCAAGGACTTCTAATTGCAGCAACACACTGTTTCCGGGATCGTCTGTTTCTATTTCCACTTTTTAGAACCAACATTTAAACGTGAGACGCAACATCATATGGTCGGCGTGAGGGAAGTGTCAGTGCATGGTGTCAAACTCCTCGCCTTTTTGCATAGCTGCAATGACTGTATGCAAATCATATGAATTTTGCCTTCACAAACTGATTTAGTTCAACACGCCGCTTTTGCTAGGCGGTAATTACCGTTTATGTAGCTCGACCTCTGAAGGAAAAATGACCATTAAAGGTAATGTCTTAAACAGTCGCTGTATACTGCTTCAGTAAGCAACTGAAACGAACAACACTTTTGACAAATCAATGACCAAGCTGAACCGGTCAGGTGTAGTCTAGTGGCCTACTGACCTGAATGTTTCGGATTTGAATCCAACCATAAATGCTTAGCTACGTAGTAAACATTCTTCCTACCAGGAGTTTGCCTGATAAATGAGAAAAAGGAAAATTATCAGTAAAAATGAACGAAATATGCTACGAATAGCTAATAAATCACCTTTCTTTTTTACTTTTCGACTTTCGCAAGCCCAGAGGATCACTGGGCAATGAAGGTCGTTCAGTTATATATGTCAATAATCCATACAGAAATGTCTACCACCAGTTCTGACTAGCTATCTTTGTATTAACCAATTATTCCAAATAGCGATTTGTTTAGTTGCCAAGCAAAAATTTCTGCGTACTTCGATTTTGAAATCTTTACTCCACAGAGGTACCAAACTCACTGGTTTTTATTCAAGCGCGGTAGAATAAACGAAACAAAAAACGGTGAACGAAAGTAACGCCACCTAATAAAACATTCCCCTATACGATCCCATACTCAGTTGCACTCATTCCGGCCACACATCATCCGGCTCTCGTTCGCAGAGTATTTCTTTGAGTCTAGTGGACATAAGTGATACCTCGCAACGAACAAAGTACGTTGATCAGTAAACTGAAAGGTTTTTGGATATCACTGTTCATTAGCAATTGAATACAGATGGTCGATGGTCCTTGTCCATTTGCGAATTAGGTTACTCATTTCCAATGAGATCTCAGACACAACACTTCATTGATATTCATGAATCAAAGTTGATCTAGAAGCTTTTCAAAACGAAGATATAATTTACTTGATGAACAGTATCTTTCGTTCACAGTTGAAATTTTTGCTAAATTGTTTTGGTCACCAGTTCACCGGATGCTGACGCAGAAGTATCAAGTAGTTTTGTAGGTACAAATAAATTTCTATGTGATAGGTCCCTTACAACCGAAGCCTGGTAAATATACCGCTAGAAAGAGCGACACAAATCGTGGGTGACATTCATTTCGAATACTGGGACTTTGAGTGTGAACAATTTCAATGGTATCCAACACGTTTGTGAGCAGCCTATATCCTGCATGAACAACTGATGATCGTGAGATGGAAAGACAAAGAAGCCCTTTTGTCCCGGAATTCCGATCGACTTGGCAGACTACGGTGGTGATGGTGATGCTTTTATTTACTGCACCATACTACCATCAGTGCCATCTTTATTGTCGCTTCTAGTGAAGTAACAGGAATAACATGTGTCAATTGTTGGATTACGGATTTAATCCAAGGAGTGCTGAGAAACTCGACAAATCATGGCAAATTGCCCTGAATTTGTAAACAGGCGGTCATTCTTAAAGACTCCGCACGAAAATGGTAGGCACATTTGCTCATAGCGATCTGATGTACCGTTGAAACATGAAAGAAGTACTGAAACTTATAGTTCGAGGTGACTGGCCACTTTTCTTAACTCTGGAGTTTTTTGTCAAATGGAATATTGAAATCCTACTGGAATTTGTGAAAACATACCGAATACAGCGCTGGATAGTACCCTAAAGCAGTGAAAAAGGAGTTTACTTCAAAATATTGTGCATCGAAACATTGGTGGGTTGAAGCTTTTGCAGGAGACAAAACGTTAAAAATTATTCACTGAGTTCAGGATAGCACTTATTTTATGATGCAAGACATCTGAGAATTGACACTAAAACTGGGCTGGACGAAACAGATTGCATGGAAAAATTACATGTTGATTTTTAGAACCATGGCTAGTTCACGCGCAATAATGACAACAAGAAAATCAAGTAGGAGACAGGAGCAACCATTGGATTAAAAAATGTGATATTGTTGGTTTCACGCAAGAACATGAACTTTGAATGCAAGGCTGTATGTGGAAGACCTGAGGGTCGTGTATGAGGAATCATTTTGGAAGATAACTGATGAAGACAGTCAGTAATTATATGGAGATTGCGGAGTTTCTTCCAGCTAGAAACAAGAATTTACCAGTTAGTCTCAAAAGGTAGTATCCGATATGTCCCAGTATATTTATGTATATGCACATGCATATATAAATAGTCAACAGGATATACACGAGTAAACAGAGTCCCAGAAATATGCAACTGGTATCGCGTTCCTTGTTGTTTATCAGGCCTCCTCCAAACCATGCACTTCCTTGAATACTTCGAATGTAAGTTCTTCCTAGAATCTGTTTGTTTGACACGAGGGTGAATCGATGGACAATCCACTCTTGGGAACATAAATTTGATCGCCGGTTGTTCTGTTTGGGTTAGACACTATCAGTCTGCAGAACGAGGTCTCGGAAGCGCAAAATGGTGCGTTTCAAGGATGTATTGGGTGCACGAATATACAAAAGTATACATATTTACATATAGGCTTTACTATAACTCATGCAGCAAGCTTCTTATGAACATATTTCGATTAAGTATATAACAGAATGACAAAAATGGCACTCAAATTGAGATTTGTGTCCTCAGTGGAAACTAGTAAATCAGGAGTATGCTACAAACTCAGCCAGTCTCCATCTAATGCCAGTATGGTCAATCGTCCCCTATGATGGGTTAGACGTCCGCATAGAAAAAAAACCAGCCAGTTTGTCAAATGCGACATACTTGTTGGCAGAAACACATTTTGATGCAAGCTGCATAGACGGATCCTCTGAACCCTTTGTGGATTTTGCATCCCATTCCTCGTGGAACTTTAGAACTCGGAATCTAATGTTTAGCTTAAGGATGTCCCATAAAATACACACTTCAGAATACCAGACATGCTAGATCATACTGAGCGCAAGGTTGCGGTACTTCAACAAATGACTCAGAACATTTAAAAATGGCCTTCACGTGGATGGACCTAAACTGTGATTCTGGTAAAATGCAAAAGCACTCGTCTTTCGTGAAAGCTGACATATAGTGAAAATCCTTTTTTTCTCTGATTTTGTTGGTATTTTGTTGTCATGATAGCAAACACCGCCCTACTGATGGTACCTCGAACCGGAACTCATGGTAAAGCTTCTACTAAATTTTGACATGTCCAAGTAAATCACTTGGACGTGCATAAGAGAATCTTTGTTATTTGTCATTTACTTCCCTTATTAATGAAATAACAACTAATATCATTTTTCAGGAAGGGGCCGCGGCCAACAGAGGGCCGCCAAGTGGGGAAGTTGGCCGGCGGTAGACGGATTCGAACCCGCGACCTTTACGTCCAAACGTCACGACCTTATGCATTTGGCCACCGCCGGCCATAACACGGTGTTCAGAGAAATGTTTCTCGGGCAACGCTTTTTAAGTGTTATTGCTTGCTATGCATTTAAAGCAAATAACCGACCACCAAATTGATAGCGTATAATTTTCAGTCCGTATGTGGCAGCAATAATTGATTTACTTTGCGTCGCAATTATTGCGTATCACGACTGTCGACAATTGAAGCCGTTTGGGATGAATAAAGTCAAAGATTAAATATTTTTCACAGCACTAAATGAAGTGATAAGTGGAACGATCACATTTTTCGATTGGTTACACCATCGGTTATCCAGGATATGTTTTCGCTTGAGTTCTTTCGCCTTTTTATTTCGTAAACCGTGGTTTGTTTATACCAAAATACTAGATTCAAGGTAAACATCAAAAAGTATAGTTTACCAAATTCTACACCTTGATTGTGTTTCCCCAATTTGCTGCTCCAAGTAGGACGACTATCTCTCGCGCAAACGTAATAGAAAACTAGCATGCTCTATTGGAATCGATTTTTTGCCTTAAAGATCTGCTCTGTTACGAATCGGTATTTCTACAAACAAAAATTTATAGTCTATCATCAATATCGTTTCATAACCCATAATTAGTGCCGAGCAGCTCAATTAGTTAAAACACCTTGTTCTTTAGGTTTTTGACTGTGGACATAATTTTTGATGATAGTGTGCTTGTTGTCATGCATGTTAGTCAGTTATTGCTGGACGATATAACCTAGGGTGATGCCCGATAACCTGTTTATTTATCTAGTGAAATTTGGATATCCCACTGTACTCATGGTTATTTTTCGTCAAATATGTTATTTCTGGAAAACAAGGAAGCAACACAATTTACATTCCGGTGCTGCTGAGAATAATTCTGACCAGATAAATCACATTTGTTGGTGCATCCGACTACACTGCATACATGTGGAAATTGGTAACATCACAGGTGGAAATTCCGGGGTAAACCACAATCGGCGAGTACTTTCTGTCTCTTTCTTCCTATCTCTGTATTTTTTCTGATATATATATATATACATACAAATAGGTTTGACAACGAGTCCTAGTTTGGATCGAAACGTCACGATAAACGTATTAACTCAGTGTACGCCTTCTCAACTCTAAAAATATAGATATATATATATATATCCCATCTCGCTTATTTACTAAAGAGGTAATATAATCATGAATTTTCCCAAGAAACTATTCCTTAGCGTAACAGTCTAAATACACGTCTGCCGTGTTCGTGATGCTCCTCCAAACGTATAACGGGATCTCGACTGGAACCTAGACACTGTTCCTTGCCACAAAATGGAAATTTTTGATTGCGGTACAATTGTGTTTGGGGGTAAAAACATGCAAAAGGCATGCAAATAATTCGAAACTTCATCAGACAACGTTTGATTTTCTCTTATCTGTCGCCCATATTACTGGTCGATCAGCAATTCGTGATTACTAAAATTCAGTAGAAATAAGACGCTTTACCGGGCTAACATTTCCAGCAGTCTACCAGAAGTTCGTTACTTATCCAGTTTGTTCAATCCTCAGTCTGCGGGTGGGCCGAAAACGCCCAGTTGCCTCTTGCTGATCCTCTTACCCGATGATTGGAGTGTCGTTACCATAGACTAGCTAACAAAAACTGGTGCTGTCAAACAGTTTGTTATCATGAGGTTTTGACAGCTAGGCTAGGAGTTTGGACCGCACACGTTTCATCACCACCGGAGGTTACCTCGTCAGTGCGTATGCATATATG
This sequence comes from Fasciolopsis buskii, assembly GCA_008360955.1. Taxonomy (NCBI): domain Eukaryota; kingdom Metazoa; phylum Platyhelminthes; class Trematoda; order Plagiorchiida; family Fasciolidae; genus Fasciolopsis; species Fasciolopsis buskii. The sequence goes on along the minus strand of LUCM01000451.1, from coordinate 66,933 downwards.
ACGTATACATTACACATTCATCAGCTGAGTATTTTTCACCGCGCTGGAACAGCTATCTACCAATTTGTGTCCATTGTATCATCTAACGCAAGGATGCTTATGCTTGTAAAATCCTTGATAGCATACACCCTATGGGCAGCGTTGCACTCAAATGTCAGCTAAAGCCTTGGTGCGTCTGACCGTTTCTCACACGGATATTGGTGCAACCTATTCAGAGAGAATCAACGGTTCCTTGCTTAGCCAAGCGTTCAGATGAACCAGACCAGTGACTGATTCAACTTTCTTTTTGTTTTGATCCTGCCGTTTCCCCTGTTCAACAAAATGGTCCGTGGGTTTTTTCTCGCGGACCAGGTTGCGGTTGCTGCAGAGAAGCCTAAACAAATACAGACAAGTTTGTTGTGCTTCGTTAGAGCAAAACACTTTCGAGCCACACAAAATCAACAAAAATTTTTGAGTGACTTCGTCTAATTTTTACAGGCGTAAATTTGCACACAGGGAATAGCTAATCACTTGAGCAGAGTGATTTATTCGTTTTCCGGACTAGCGAGAGGTAAACGTATGAACTGCCATTTAGGATACTGGACACCATTCTCTTCTGATCGGTAGAATCAGCTGACTCAAATGATCAAAATTGTGTCCAATTCTATTTCACTAGTTCATCAACGACTATAGTTGCTTTCCTTGTCACGCAGTTGTCCGAATGAACAGTTGAATGACAAATGAAAGTTGACCGGCTGGTAACAGTCTGATCCGTCAACTGACATTTCTTTGGGGCCATCCAAATGGATGACTGATTGCTGGCACACACGATTAACAAATTCAAACTGTGAAATTCTCCGAAAATTGTCATCCCGGACAGAGAGATAGATTTTCTTCTACCCAGCTGAAGAACCGATCCTGATAAACTGTGTATGTTGAAGCTAAATTTTGACAAAATGCTTTTCTCTAAGCTACGCTGGCTAGAGTTGCTTCTCTTACTTTCGTCCAGGCAATGTGGATTGCGTAGCTTCGACACTGCAGCTTGTTTGACGAAAAACAACCAACTGTAAGTTTTCACAATCAACGGCTCTGTGGAATTCTTATCAACACCACTAATAGTTTTACGAGCTTTACAATTGCATGAATTGGTATTGCCGATTAGCTGACCAGAGACAATTGGTGGATAGCTTATTAGCGCAAAATTCAGAAAGATCCCCGTCGTCACAAGGTGTTTTAAATAGTAGGTCTAACAGTCGCATTGCTTCTTCGGCGAGTCACCCTGTACACATTGTGCTAAGTTGATTGATGCCCAGGGCTGAATAGAGTGAGAAAATCTATTCGCGCAAAAGTCTGCTTTGTTGCAAGCAAGCGTGCACGCGAGGACAATTGAGTAGAGTAGAACCATGAGACACTTGGCGGGATGATTGTACTGTTTTGTTTTCGGTTTCAGTTTTCAAATAACGATTTTTTCATAAAGTACGACAAAAGCGTTTTGTGTATTTCAATATAATTCATGGAAGACAGTTTCACAAAGTTTGTTGTTCGCACTACATATTAACATTGCCTCTCACAACACTATCAAAGAACTGCTTCGCTGCACTTTGCAACGAACTTTTTTTACCAAAAGTCTTGGTAGGTATGCATAATCGTGTACCATGGATTAGAAACCGGAAAAGAAATAAAAACTTATCACAGTGTACAAATTTACACAAATAGTCTATTAGGCGTATTTGTAGAAGAAAAGCAAAACCCCAGAGAGAAACTTACTTGTTTTTGCTCATCTGATCAAGAGTGCTGCAGTCAATATCGAGTGGTAAAATTTACAAGCAAAGTATTAGAGGTAACTTGGTGTGACTTTGTAGATCAGCAGATAGACCACGTGATTTACTCAACATCGGGGATCAATCTCGCTATGACTGCGGAAATCAAATGCGGCAACTGGCTATCTAGCGCCATTGGACGATCGATTGGGAAGAAAGATTTATTTGATTGCTTAAAGTAAATGCATTTCAGATAAGTAACCAGGACTTCAACAATGCAAATAAATAACTGCTAGGAATGAAATGATCTGTAAAATTTGATTTAAAAATGAATCTTGATTAGAAATTTTATTGCGAACTTAATGACGATGACTAATGTGTCGATTTATTTGATTGTGTGGCTTCTGTTAGGGGTCTTATGCATAGTGATTTGAACAGCGAGTTAATGAAAGAGTCACTATTTTCTGACACTCGGTGGCTATGCCGAAGGGTGATCAGATTGAAGGCGACCCTAAGAAGCGGTCTGATGGATCACGTTTTTACGGTGCGACAGAAAAACTTTTTTATCTTTTCTGATGCATGCCGTAATTTTTTCACAAATGCGTGTACAACACTCAATCTCTATAGGTAGCCTCTGGTCGAAGAAGCATAGAGAGATATGAATTTCACCTATCCAAATGTGCAGTAAGAATACTGATACTGATCTCGGTAGGTCAAATTTGAAGAAACGAAACAAATTTTTGGAGCTTACATAAACAGAGTAATCAAACAAATAGTTTAGCTACCAATTTATCAAAACTTCCCAAACATCTGGCAAATTGGGACAAATAACCAAATTATATTTTCACTTCTGACGTTTGTATGCATGGGGATGCGATAGCTGAGGGCAACTTTCAGGTTGTGACCCGAGTCTCATGGGAAACGACAATCTTGGTGAAGACTGATATAATGTCAAAACCCGTAATGTTTAATATTACTCGGCATATTTGTAATTATTTTTACCGGAAGGTCTTATTCACCAAAGGACTACAACGGGTCATTATTCTGCAAGTAAAAATTGGCGTTGACAAATTGAATTTTTTTCTGGCCACTTCTGTCCATGATCACACGAATTCAGTCTTGATCGGTCTTATGAAATCGCGTTTAATTTGGCAATGCAACTAAAACAAAAAATGAACAGAGTCTTCCCTGTTTTAATTCGGGTTGGGAAAAACTTCACACGTTCCATCGGTTCCGTTGCTTCCAGCACAGAATGTCCATTATGCGGCACTTCAAAAGAATCACAACATTTCTGGGGGCAAAAGTGATGTTGCCAACCTAGAGGAAGGAATCGGACTTCAGATTTTACCTAGTAATCTTAATGTCTTCCTGACCCAAGGAGCCGTTTTTCTATCTCAGTTTTGGTTTGTATACTGCATTCTTATGGGAATCGTGAGAAGAAGGGGCACATGTGCTCTAGATCAGTTCCTAAACAGAGAAATGTTTAAAGGAAATGAATGAATCAAGTGGTATTGGTAGGTGAAGCAACTTAAGTATGCATAATCTTACCTTCTATGCTAGAATAATATCGACCGGATGATCTTTGCCCTTATTAGCCAGCCCACTTGCACCTGTAACTATCGGAGTGGGAAAAGCCATGTGGAGGTCAGCAGATGACGTAGCAACATGGATTGAGATAATATACAGCGAACTTAGGTAAAGTAGGCGTCTCATATCTTCGTGGTTGAGGTCCGAAAGACTCATTAGCTAGCAGTCTAGAGACACTGAAGAATATGGCAGTGAACTGTGAACGGTGGCAATCGTGTTGTCATTTTCCATCGCATGAGAATGACTGAACATGTGCGTTTGTACAGTTAGACTTTGTTCCATGTTCGCCACTGCTGCATGCTTATCTTCTTTCACCAGTGTTGGTCGACTCACTGTTCCCTTTGGGTATTCACTGTTTCCATAAAAAAATGTAACTATGGGAAGAAGGCAGATATCAGTGGGGCTTTCCTTGCTGTTTGACGCTGAACGACGATGATAATGGAAAGAAACAGAAGTGGATGGTGGACAGCTGTGGTTGGACGGTTAACACCTCAGTATCTTGATCAGAATCTCCTTGGCTCAGGCTCTTTCGAGGGATTTCACCTTCTCAAATTTGTGGCTTCAAATCGACCGCATATTCATTTCTAAAAGGATGAGTTTTTTTCAAATCATCAAATAATGGAAGCGATTAGTTGGTGGAGGGTACTATTTGGTGGCTATCTCAAACTAACAGTCATATTTGCCCATACAAGTACGTTGGACATTTGATCTCCTACGAAATCGCTCTCACAATGTACATGCGAGAGCCTGCCATATTTACTGTGGAATAAGAAAACTAATTTGTTTAGTCCAGCATAGAATGCGATATGTTCTTTTTACTCCAAAATCCTTTGCATCTTCGATTTTTATTGGTAACTGTTGTATGAAGAACCTGCTTGCTTTTTTCCACTACTAACTCAGGGTAACCAAGAGGCTGGCTGTGTTTGTAGACTAATTATTCGACCTACTCGCACGGTCGACAGATTCTAGACGATAATGCATTGATACTGAGATGAGGAATGCAAACATGTCGATCGATAATGTAAACTTAGCGAGGATTAAATACGTTTTACTCCATAGCTTGTCCATCGCGTCATCGTCTTTTAGAGGCGGTAACATTACATATTGAAAGAATGAGTTTAGGGTGTACTTCTACCTTTTTACGTATTAATTATCGTACAGCACTGTTGGCCGATCCAAGATGGCGGGTTTTCATCAAGACTTTGTGATATCAAAGTTATAATGGAGTAACAAGAGAGCTTCTTGTAACATTATATCATTTCCTCTAGTAGCATACGTGACAACCGGACAACTGCGGTTCTCAAGGGTTATCCGTCAGTATTGAATGGATCCTAAGGAACCGACACCCTGTTTAGCTAAGAAATTGGTGAGCTATCCTGAGGGCATGCGTAGCGGTAAGCGACTAACTCAATGGAAACACACTGATATTTCAAGTATGGATACTCTCAGAAAGTGAAAGAGGAGGGTCAGGAAACAAGTGACTGCCACTCACATCGGTCGGACAGCGCAACCGTTTAGACAAAGGTGCGAGAAAAAAGAGACTGGTAGAAACTGAGTGGTTGACGTAAAGACTATGGGGACTTGTAGACACATGCAAACTAACGTAGGTGCGCTAAAGTGGATCGTAAGGATGCACTCACACGTCTACCACAAGAAGGATCCAAGTGATTGGGATCAATCGTATAATGAAAGTCAGGTTAACCCGGGAAACTGGGACGGATATGCATAAAGATCACTAATGTTGAGAAGCCCTTTAACAGAAATCAATCAGAAAACAGTGTCACATATGTGGGATATGAGTGTGGCCGGGCTAGCAAAGGCCAACTGTCTGAGTCGAGACAGAAGACCGTGGCATACCCGGAAGTCTTCACAATTTGCGCATGAATGATCAAATGAAACAAAGAGAACAACATATGTCGTTTGATGAACAGCCTTGGGTGACAGACTAAATAAGCTGAACCTCCAGAGTTACATAAGTCAGTGCAGAAGGCAATTGAAGTAAAGTGGATGTATTGTACATTAAGATGTAGGAAAATGCTGATTACTGATCCGGAGAAATGAATTTCCAAAAGTGTTCAATAACCGTAACAGCGATTGACGCGCAGCTTCAATAAGTTCTTCAAAAATGAATGCTGCCTGGTGATGTCAAACCGTCCTGTTTATATCCGCCTGAGCACAGGGGTGCTAAGCGTGATGCCAAACACAGAACCCTGGGAATTGATCATTACTCAGCATCCAGTAGTGACGAAATAATGTGATGAAATAATGTGTAAATCAGCAAACGATTGACCTACTCTTCTTGCCCAGCGACAGTGATCAATAAGGTGTCAAACTCCTTTCGGCGACTCCTAGTTAAACGTGCATACAGTGATGAGCTCCTGGTCAACATAAACAAATCAGGAAACATGTCTGAGATCACTTCTGGCAGTCATGGCTAAAATGGTCTCTTGCATTTCCACCCTCTGTTTTAATACCTTTGTCCATTGAAATTCCATGTTTCATAAAACGAAACATTCACACACATAGCTGATTTAATATTGGTTTTAGATTTAACTCCACTGAGAACGTGTTTCTTGTAACTCTGAATTGGTACGATGGTTTCCAAATATTCATTTACCCAAAACTGTGCCGTAGAGAGAGGACAACGATCATGATCATCTACGTTTTTCGTCAATCAAAATTGATCAGGCATGAGACCGGTACATGCGTTTTGCCTTAAATGGCGAGAAAAACAATGCCAGTGAAAATTCCATTTCCAAAGAATCAGAAATAACCCTTGGAAATCCGTTTCACAGATGAAAAAATCTGGAGATTAGTTAACAGCATTGTTGTTGTTTTTGTTTTATGCTGCAGCCGCCGATACGCTTTCGTGGTTATTCTTTTATCCAGGCACCGACACGTATCAGAAAGAATATTCCGTATTAAGCAATCAGTAAGTAGTTATTTACAAACGACGCAAAAGTTGAATGTGAATTCTTTTGATCCTGTGTTTTGAAATGAGACAACATTATCAGATGTGGACTTATTTTTGTTCAGAAGGAGAAATGTTACCCTTGTGTTTAACACTAATCAGCTTTTCAGAGAATAATCACTAAATGATAGACTGTTAAGATCTGAGCAACGTTCTTGTAAAAGTCGAGAACATGGAAATCGATTTTGCGAAACGTGCCATGGTGACGCGTATATTGATGACTCAATGGAATCGTTATTTGAATTGCATTTGACTTTCAGTGTGCTTATGAGATTCAATCCGAACAGCCTAGTAAATACTGCGTCCAATTCACAACTGTTTGTCCTAGATTCATGTCCCATTTCGGGCAAGATTGATAAGCACTCAGTGGTTTTTTGACAAATCACATGAGACAGTGTTTCCATGGTTTTCAATATTGATTTGGGCGTCGATGCTGTTATAAACATCGTAAGAGAATATTCCGACAATATTAGATTATGTTTCCATTTCAAGCAGAATTCATTCAGTTGACGCGGTTATTCGGCCTTGTGCTCAAGAAGTCCATTGAAATGCAGATTATGTATCTATGTTTTAATGTTCTCATTGTACTTTACTATCATCGCCGTATACTTGTGATTCACGTTACTCAGACTGCTTGATTATCTATGCAATTACTGTTGGTTAACCAACCGTTGATTCACCTGTCTTCTTAGGCTTTTATATAACATTTATTCCCTTTTGAACCGGATCACTTCAGTTACCACTTTGCGAAATTAACCGACTTCTCGATAACTCGTAATTCCTTTCCATGAAATTCTTTCTTGAAATGTAATGGACATCCGTGTTTGTCGGCCATGGAACATCTTCGCTCATTTTGATTGACATTTAATTTTGTGTGGCATTTTAGTATATACTATGACTTCATGCAAACTTGCCAAATCCATTACAGTTGACCTTTTGAAATATCTCAGATTTTCTCATTGATACCACAAGCAAAGGCTCCAGGTTAGAAATGAACAAACAATAAGATGTTGCAAGTTTTACCGTTTGACAAAGAAAACGAATTTCACTCGGATTGTTCCTGTAGAGGACGTGTCACATCAGAATGGCATCACTGACAGATTGTAATGAATACCTGTCTACAATTATTTACTTCAACTATGTAGCTGTTTGAAAATATCCCAGTGTCAGAAATGCAAAACTTGTCATGCCCTTCTATGGAAAATTTCTCCCCAATATGTTGTCTAATTGCAAAAAAACAATTCGAACTGATACTGAAATGAATAGCCATGATATGCTCACCTCAGATTCGCCACTGAGGAACCATGAAAGCAATGTACAACTGTTTCATTCTCGCTTAGGGATCAACAGTGAGGCACGTTGGTTGATGCCGAAATGATCGATTGCGGCTTGAATTTCTTGGGCCCTGGGCTAACTTTGTTATTTCTCAAAGGTTAATCGAACTTCAGCACATCATACTAAAGCCAACGTTCGTCGTTGGTTTTACACCGTTACAGATGGTTACTCACACTAATTGGTTCCTAAAAAACACTCCGCTCTCTGAGAAATCCGTTGCGCAATGCTTCCATGGTTTGCTTTCTGGAGTTGATTGCAGGCGATGCATGAATAATCATCTCGTTGATAAATTAAATCACCTACTACCAAGAATGATTTAATTTGAGCTGTTCAGTTTGCTGATTTTTGATAAAATAAAGTGTAAAGTCTGTCGAGAAATTTAAACTAGAAATGATGATGGGAATGCTTCTCCATCCTCCTTCTATCGGTCGGAAATCTTTGAGTTGTGTTTACTGTAGAAATCATTTGCTGAGTTGCATTGCTTTTTCTTCTCTAGTAAGCAAGTGTTTATAAAAGATACTACAAACTAATGCCAGTTGTCATTACAAACTGTACTTTGCCAAAACAAAATCCTCAAGAATCGGCACCTTGACAGGGAAAGAAGTAGAGTTGTTTTCTTGTCCTCAATAGATTTAAGATGAAAAATTCCGTTTTCCAGAACCAATAAAAATGCGGTTCTTGATACAATAGAGAGAATTTATCATCTATACACGTGTTTTGATATTATATGCCTGAGCTGGTGCACTGCAGAGCCTGGCAGCCTTTTCCATAAGGTTGCTTCCTGAGCAGTTCCGACAGTGTTTGATAACTAAGAGTAAATAACCAGCTCCGATAAATTTAGTTAAATGTGCTAACAGCAAATAGAGGTCAATAGTGCCGAATATGATAAAATTTTCGAAGCAATCGGCAATGGTTTCGAAATGCTTTGTCTATATCGAAACTCCGCCTGGCCAATTGATAGTGACCGGATTTGATGAACGGGTATTTGTGATTTATCAGTACATTTGGTTATATACTTGCAAGTTTTAATGTTATCAATATGCCTTCGGTCTCGTGAGCGTGTTTGACGTTTCAAGAGGCAGCAAGATTCACATTGGTTCCCATTCTCTGGGTCGATGGGCTAGGTTCTTTAGGAGACATTTACTTCAAAATGTTAGTGGAAATGCGGATTTTTGTGTCTCTGGGTCAGCCAAATAAAATGCAAGTAAGATTATATTTACGTGCTCACCTTATCCACATGAAAGCGGGTTGTCAGTTTGGTGGCGTTTGACCATTGCAACCGCTGATGATTTTCCTTCAAATGGCCGGCCACTCTGCACCCGATGAGCTGCAGATAACTGCAACCGTCTTCCCGGGAACGACCAGTAATATCATGACACTAATGAAAGCTAAGAAGCTGTGTCTGACTGATTTTAACAAAGATAAAACCCAGCCATTCAAAGTCTTGGAATCCGACGGGGACTGGAAACAAAACACGGATGTGACCGATACACGATGTGAACCCTACCGGGTGGGCTACCACGTCGTTCCGAAGATGCTTGGGATATTTCACTTAAAGATTAATGGTAACCTGCCTAAATAACGTAAATACAAGACATTTACCATAGTGAAGTCTTTCGATTTGACTGCCGGAACAAGAATTCCTTATGCATCAAACGGCCGAACTGGCAGGGCGCACGCTGCATAAATTTGTGGATGAATCTATGAGCGGGTTCTGATCCCTCTGACGTTACATAATTCTCATAGTTGGATCATTTCTAAACAGAAGAGTATTTTGAAAGCAAATTTCGTCTAGAAACAAAAAGTAATTTCTAGATTTTCTTCAAAAAAGGTATCCTAGAGCTGCAGATTTTACCAACCATTAATCTGGTAACACGTGAAAGATGAATTCAATAACAATGCTTTCTCAAATGAAGTCAGTGACTTCAAAAATGGAAACGAACCATTTATCTACCATTCTGAATGTTTTGTTCAGACACATCAACTGGGAAAAAATGAGACAAATTCGTTGACTAGAGCGAACACGACCTATGCCCGGGTCAAACACAGTTGGAGCATGTGCACGAACAAACACAAGCCCATTTGACACCATGTTTTGTTGACTCCAGTGCAACCAGTCACCCCACAACACAAAAGAAGTGTGGTATACAAAATTGCTCCAATGAATCCGATGTCGATTAAACCGCCTCACAGAAAGAGTGCACGGATTTGGAATAAACAAAAAGCTGAATCCAGTCGAATAAATGGATGCGTTCGTGTCAAATGACAAACACAATAGTCACGGCCAGAAATTTTGGAGCGGTGCAGTTATGGCCGTGTGGAGTTAAAAATGAAGAAAGAAATAATTTTATGGGAAAGTTGTTTGTTAAATCAGATTCGCCTAACACTTTAAATATGACTTTGGTTTAATCGCGAACCATTATGCTAAGCAAAAGTGTGAGATGAAAGAGTGTGCAAAAGCCTGAGAATAGACGACTCTCACTAGAATCTCATTTGACTCGGTAGGACCGCGAATGTAAGATAAGTCTATTTAAAAATCACAGAGATTCATCGAAAGATTTTCGTCTGTCAGGCAAAGCTAAATTCCAGGAAGGAGACACAGGGCCTGAAAGTATTGGTTTTTCTTCTCAGTATAATGTTTTGCAAACGAATAGATAAAAATATTCCCAGGAATCACATTACGCTCCTAGCGATTCGAATGATATTCTGTTGATAAACTAAGGAAGGAGCACACTAGTATAGGGATGGTTGGGCAGAAAAAATACCGGGTACGAACACATAAATAGCGGCAATAACCACGAAAACGGTCGTGTGCTTCCGGGGAAATTTTGCTCTTCCAACCGTATGCTGATATACTACTGATAATGGATGGCTATGTTCAACTATATCAATAAAACTCCACCTAGTGGGAACAGTTTTGTTGAACAAATTGGATTCTTCATACGACCATCTGAAAGGAAGAATGGAATAATGAAATTCAATTTTGCTCTTACGTTGTCAGTCAACATGATATTGAAATTGACTCCAATTTGTGGTTATTCCAATGTCTTAAGGAGTCAAATACTTTTCTAGACTCCATGCGCACTACAGTACCACGTAAGCGGCAAGCCAACGAGTCTTCGATCAAAAGTTACAAAACCTGTCGGCGTGAACGAGTAGCTTAATTGGTAGAGTTGGCCGAACGTGATTACGTGGTTGGTACTCATGTGGCGTTCGCACCCGGTGAGAGAAGACATTTCATACTTAAATCAATTCAATGTTTTCTACTCTGACAAACTGAACTTTGGAATTTGGGCTGTGTACATAAATACTTAAAACGTGGTTACGTAAATACAATTTGCCTAAATCCAATTAAAAAATGCTTTACTGCAATGGTGAAAGGTTCCGGTATTATTCCAAGGCAACTTATTTTGGTCGATATTCCTGCATCCAAAATCTACGACAGTCAGTCTTATGTCAGCTGAAGTTTGGACTTGTGTCTGCCGTCGTTTTTTTCTTAGTTGACCCCCCGATGCTCCGCAGTTTTTCCTCCTGACCCTCCGAAACACTCATTCACACACTGGTATCATGGAAACCGTGCCTTCAAATCCAATGTTATGTCTCCAGATTCCTTTGGAAAATGATGTTTCTTCATATTACAGTTTTTTTCCATATCCCCTTTGTATTGCATCGATGATCCCAAGAAGAATACTTTGTGATAAGAGTTAATCCTTCTAGTCACCCGGACAGTCTTGTCTCCTTAGTATTGCCTTCGTTATTAGTATGTTCATATTCATTTGTGACGACGTACATATTAGAAAACATTGCCGACACACTCAAGGAATGATAAAACATCTGCCAAAAAAACTGTCAAAATCGATGACGCCATTCCCGATAGCAGCACGGGATGATTGGGAACCTCTTTGTTATCCGGTCAGGAGGCCATTCATCGTATCGGTTGTCAACAGTGATTTCATCCAGTATTGTGCAAACCAAAATGGGCTCCGTTGGGTTATGTAACACTAAGCATTAGTCAGATGGTTGTGAACGGGAACGCTTAAAATCAACCCATATAATCATTTTCCTTAATCGATGATTTTGGGAATACCAGAAATACTTTCTACTTACTCAGTTGGTCACAAATCACCACATACGACACACCATCTTTTGCCTCCTGGGGGAATAAGAAATGAGAATTTGGTGGCCTCACAAGGCACCTTATTTTTTGTTGCAATGAATTAATTTAAAGCATTTTGCTCTTCCGTACCAGGTTAATTTCCGTCTGCATTATTCCACATTAATTTTCTCAGACTGGACAAAATCTGGGATGTCTCCATTTTTGTCGCAAGAATACCTCGAATAAATTGGCCTGAGTTGAACAAATATTTTGATGAATCCGGTCTGTTGTAGCTTCGGTTTTATTTCCGTAGTGATAACGGGGACAAAATAATGAGAGGCAAAACAGCTCACGTGGATACCCAGAAGATGTCCACCCAAGGTTGTCGCTGTATTGGTTTGCTAATAAAACAAAACAGCGCACAAATATGATTTCGTGGGTTCATACTCAAGCAATAAATCACGGAAAAATGGAACCAAAAGGCAGTCTGGATAGTGAAAGAGAGTGGCGAATACACGTGGATGATTTCGAAGTGCTGGAGGTGCAGACGTCTGGTCGAAGTCTGACTTTTGTCCAAAATGAATGTTTGTGATTAGTTTGGCCATTCTATCCACAACTGATATACACTCGGACAAACGTTTAGTTATACCCCCTGCATATACATTTCCACAAGAACAGGTGGACCGGTATACACAAGGCGAGGTCATAGACGGTTGCACGAAATCCATTTTCCGTGGGTGCAATATTGTTGTGGACATGGGACAGACTTAGAGCTGCATTGAATGTTATCAATTGCATCCAATAGACGGTGTTGCACAATATTTACTGTGTGGCCTCTTTAAAACGAAAAGAATAAGCAGGTAGATTCCACATGACCATTTATCTTCTGAGTCATTTTCCATTAAATTTCGCTGACTTGTCAAAAGGTAAAACCATTTGTGTGTTTACGATTGGGTGGGTAGGTATATGATTTCACAGCTTCGTTCTGTGAGAGTTAGCCTGCCAATTCCATTGAACCAGTTTAGAAAAGACGCAAGATTAGGCTTTTTCCTGAAAAGGTAGGTGAGCATTCCCTGGCTCGGATGGACTCCAAGACAGCAAAAGCAATTAGCAGCGTTTTGCATATCACCATGTTGAGTCAAACCACTCAGTCAGTCTGAATAGAGTTCTGTCTGATCTACGGAGTTTCCAGTGGATACTCAGGACTAACTAATTTCCAGGTTCTATCCATTGCAAAGATTATGAGAATTCGCTCAAACAATCTCCCATTACGTACTAGGAAACAAGTGATCGAATGTGAACATTCTCAGTGAACCCAACTACCACTGGTCCGACGACCCCTAGGATTGCGGGACTTAAAACTGTTTCCATCCGCATTGCATTTGCAAAACTTACTGCAACGAAAATGTTTGGGCATCTGTGAAATGAGATAAGGATCGAAGAGAGTTGTTGCGATAACTTCAGGCGGAAGTCAGTATTTCCATCAGTCTTTTAATGACATCGCCAAGTCAGTAAACTGGCAGTTGAAAGCAAATAACAGATTTCAAGGTTCGAATCCATCTAAATAGTACGATATTTCACGTTTCGTGCAGGGAAAGGCCACTACAGTTTGTTGACATTTATCATTTCTAATAAGCATCTGATAAGTTATCGTTCAGTTTGTTCCGTAGACTTATGCTGACAAGAGAATTCTCTTTCGGCGGTCTGAATTAATTTGTCGTGATCTCTGCCACCCAAATGACCTCACTGATTACGATGAAATTCACAAAAATTCACAAACAGAATGGGTGCACTATTCCCACAGGTTTTTCCCACATGATCAAAGTACAGCTTGCCATACCCTCAATATGATTCACATTTGGGATCGCTGAATCTTATTGAATCTTCTTTATCGAACCGGACACTACGTATTCGATTGTCGTAGTCGACAAAAGTTCAACCAATTTTGAAAACAACTGTTTCATTTCTTTTTCGGAGTCCGGTTTGGATCTTTTGTGGTCGCAATCGGTGATGGGTGACCTTGTCGCATGAGAGAATAATACTATGTCTTACAGTTTTAGGTGATTACTGTGAGCACAAGAGAGTGATATCACTGACGATTTTGGATGCCCGTGAAATCACCGACCAAAAGTTGAGGAATTTTGCTTATATCGATAACTCTGCATACTTTTTGCCAGCGTCTATTGTTTAACAAAGTTAACAAAGATGAGAGAGAATTTGCTGTGCGTTTTTGGACCGGTTTCTGTCTATCCGCATGTTTCCTAAAAATTGGCTTGAGTTTTGTTTTCAAGTTGTCCCTTCGAGCAGGTTGGGTTGATTCACTCCGAAATTTTTAGATGTCCGTCAAGTGCTTCGCAGTCACACAATACCGCGAACACTTTTCTGGTCTGAAGCTAATCGCACTGGACAATTTCACCACACCTTTTTCACTATACTTTCTTGTGTTTACTTTAAAGGATCAAAGGTGAAAAGTTGGCAAAAGTTCCGGTGCAACAAATTTTATTTCTTATTCGTGACCAGAAATTGGAAGCGCGGGATTTTCCAACAAGCACACAGTTTACTATTACTGCCGCTCGAAAACTTAAAAGACAAATTCTGCCATCGTAAACATTAGGCCTTGGCGTCTTTGCTCAGACTCGTGGAGTTACTAAATTAAACTCCGGACAATCAGAAAATGACCAAGAACTCTTTCGAACACCCACCTGCTACCTAAGAAATGGTTTTGCAAAATGCTATCTCCTCTCGTGAATAGTGTTTGTTCAGCTGTTCTAATCTTGGTCGTAATTCTCCTACAGCTAGACTAAGTATTGCATGGAGAAACGTTTTGTTCTCTAAGGCCGGCCCTTACTTTAGAGTAACAAACAAACCAAACCTCATGATCATTTGGACGGCGACAAACTAGAAACAGAAACTAACGGAAGTCCCAATAAGCATTGCAGCGCCTTTGGTCTTTTGAACAAAGAAATGAGAGGAAACACGATTAGACTTACCGTTTTTTAATTGACTAAAAACTGTCCAATATAATATGGGGTGTACAAGTACTTGGTAACAATAATTCTCTTTCCATCTTATCTGTCTTCATGGTTGCCTGCATGTTATTCATTACGGGTTCACAAAAAACATGAGGTTAATCATAATTTCGTTCGTAAAATCGACTCGCTCCAGTAGCATTCCATGCCAAGCTGCGACGTACTCCGTGTCGAATGTGATTGCCAGTTAGCCAACTGGAACCAGCCATGGCAGGATCATGAGCACCGATGCCCATGGCTGAACTGGCCATAGTTAGGCGGCGTGCCAACCGTAACACACCTCCGCCGGGCTCGGCTTCTGGATAATGTGATGCCTGCAAAGCGTTGTTGGCCACGCGGGCCAGAGCCAAACTTAACCGTTTCACCTGGAGATCACTAAAACTGATCCCCATTCGCGATGCGTCCGATGCACGGGGTTGTGAACTGTCAAGCTCCACACCGGGTTCATTTGTGGGTTGTGGAACCGGAAACCCGTCTGTCACGGGTTCAACCTCCATTTGTTTCAAATCTTCTGCTGGGATGGAAAAGGGTACGGATATTGGGTTGAATTTGTTCGGTCCTGTGCGCTCCGTGAAACATAGTTGGACTTGGAAACCGATAGCAGCCAACAGAATAATACAACCGGATACTAACAAGTAATGGACAGAGAGGAAATATCCGCACAATAACAGCACTAAACTTGCCGTGAGCAATGAAGGAACAAGAAATTTTGTGATGATACAATGTATCACACGGCATATTCGGCGTATTCTCTTCCGTCGTTTCACCTTTCGATGAATAGATTTGAGCTTTGACAAATGTGCCTCTGGAGACGTGGATTCAAATGGTGTCCGGGGTGCATTGTCACTTGATTCTGTTACCGATGAAAGTGTAGACAACGAACTGGAATGGTAATTTGATGGTGGCGTATGCGAAGACTCTTCTGCTACAGAATTTAGCCGAACTTTTGGCACTCGAGCTTGGTTAGTATAAGTGCCAGCTGACGTCATATCCGAATTCACCTTTCTTGTACCAGTGACTGGATCAATTCCGTTGGCTGACTCAAGTCTGGTATCAATAGGAAATGAACTGGTCACATTACTGTCCTCTCCACTAAGCGAATAATCATAGGCAATATCATTTTTTATATCTCCGTTACTTGTGGACATGTGTGCAGTTCATCGTTCAAAAATCTGTTGTTGTCACATATCAGATACACTTTGTTTAGGAATAATTTGACAAACTATTCGGTCCGTACAAATGATTTGCCTGCAGTAGGAAAATTTAAATAGCCTGAAACAGCCAATCAGTTAACAGACCATTGCCCAAACGCCTGTCCCAAACCGAGCAATACGAAACCGGTGCTTTTGGGCCAATCATGTTACTGATGTGACACAAGTGTGTTCAGTAATACTTAACAAAATTTGAATGTTCAGCGCTTTTTTGACAAGAAATAAATTTGGAGTTAATGGAATAAAAGGAAATGTTCTCGGCCTTTAAAAAATAATGCTTTTGTCCTCAAATCGAGTGTTACATGTCTAACGCTACTGCACGGAGTAGCTTTTTTATGCAAAATGGGAATAAAACTTCGCGTGGTCATTACTGAAATTGTCGGCAAATATGACATACATTTCCTATCTAGGCATTTAACGTTTTACTGGTATAATAGGTCAAATCACTTTACCACATGCTGGAACAATTTCGACCAAAGTTGAGCCTGACATCCGATGCGATGCAAAGAGGTTGTAGCAATAGGCCACCTGGAAGGTGCAGTTAATGAGACGGGACCCACGGTATGAAGAACCATTCAAGGGTAAAAGATAATCCAGAAGTAGATAGCTGAAAGGGAGTATAATCAATCATTAGTTCGGGCATTTGGATGAAAATTCCAATGCAGGCAGACTTTGACTTTTCATGTCAGGTTTGCATTAGTATATAG
This sequence comes from Fasciolopsis buskii, assembly GCA_008360955.1. Taxonomy (NCBI): domain Eukaryota; kingdom Metazoa; phylum Platyhelminthes; class Trematoda; order Plagiorchiida; family Fasciolidae; genus Fasciolopsis; species Fasciolopsis buskii. The sequence goes on along the minus strand of LUCM01000451.1, from coordinate 50,258 downwards.
ATGTGTATTTACCTGCTTGGTTCATTTCGGTTTCAAGCATATCGATGTGAAGGTTCATTAGTAGTGATAACGCTCACTCTAGACACTTGGTAGTATGTCGAATTTTCGACTATCATTGACGCTATTTCCCAGGAGCGGTCGATGTACACATGAAACTGGAACGATGGATATATTCTATATATTGAAATGCAGTTCGTTTGGCATTCAGTCATGAGCTTATCTGCACTCACTGCAGTTTCCTAGTCCACAGTTTTTCTTTCTCTGGCGAACTACAGAATTATATTGGTGAATTGTCCCCAGACTTATCTTACCCAGAATTTATATCTTTACGAAACTGACCGGGTTAGGTGGAGTTCGGTGACAAATCGTTGTTACCTATCCACCTAGAGCGAGTCAGAATTAGTTTGATATAGAATCGGCTGATAATAGAGGGCGAAGACTTGGTACTGGGTGCAAAACTTGTTGGACAATGCAAATCGACACAATCGACTAGGAGAACCGAGAATGAATCACCGACAGTGATTTCGAAATCTTCAGCCCTATGTGCTAATGGTCACTTGCTTTGATTTCGGCTTCTTGAATCGATTTTGAGCACATTTCGTGAGGGATTTTTCGTTCGTACTGTTTATTCGCTGGATGTTTTAACATGCCACGCGCTCTTGTTCATCCATCACATTAGATGAGGCATGCAGTATCAACCGATAATCTAAAGTCCACGAAGGGTATCGTCTGGAGGTCATCCGTACATTCTACTTGCGGACAGTATTTTACCCTTCTTTTTATCTTCTAGAAGGTAGACAGTGTCGAAAATTATGCTCAACTTCCCCAGTACGGATTTTTGATTAGCTAGGTTAGCTTGCCTCTCAGTCATGGCTAATTCATCCTCGTTACCCTGACCTGTTCACCCTTGTGAACCACAACGACCTTCTGGCTATTACGCCTGAACACTGAGGCTCTGGTTTGACCTATTCGTTCTCTTTGGTCTGCGTGATCACTGGAGACGATAAGATTCGTTATTTTATGTGTCACTTGAATAAAGTGCTATCTGATTTGTTGGAAAATTGAAGGTACAAGTTGTACTCATAACAAGACACATGCACAATAACATAAATAGGTAGTTTATTCGTACGTTTCCGGTAGACAAGATCAAACGTGGAACCGGGCCAATAGGTTCCCGCCTAATAGGTACTTGAGCTACAAACTACAAGGAATGAAGAATCAAATCAAAACTTGAGTCTAACTTCTATAACTACTAATTAGCAAGTCAGTGAACAGCTCAACGGATGAAGCAGCTTAACCATTTCTCGTTAAGGCATGCGCAAGTCTATAAGGTCAAGAGGCTCTGAGCAGTTACCCTGGATCGGAATAAACAGGCGGGGGTACGTTAGTAGATATGTAGAAACAACAAGGCAAATATTCACTTGCACGCGGTGCAACTAAATAGTCGGTTTGATCCGATGCAAAAAACATTTTCCAACATTCGCCAATCTATTCGTTGTTTGTATCGTTCTGAACTTAGTCTTGCAAAGATAAGGGTAGATAAAACGTTAGAGGACTGCAAACTACCGCAGTGGATTGTTTTCTGAATCGACAATCCTTTTTGGTGGCAAATCCAGAGATTCACATTGTAACTGGGTAACTCAATGCACTGAAATACGTATTGCGTATTGGTTGCGCATTAGTACAATCGGAAAAGAATCATTATTTATCAGCACTCTCAGCTTTGTTCACCATCGGAAGCCCAGTTGAAAACATTGCACAGAACCTCACTTCAAGTTTTGTAAAAATCACTATGTTCAGTCGTTTGTTACCAAACTTCGGTTTAGAAAGTAAAACGGTCAAACACCATGGTATGCATTATCATTTGTCTAGTGTGTATTCATAGGACGAAGAAACACATGGGGAAAGTCCTCGAGGAAACTTCAGCTTAAATGATACGTCAATAATTTAGTTTGCATAAAGAGGATTAGTATAGAGAGATTTCTCCGTTTCTTTGCAGAAACTTCTGGAATGTTTGGGCGTTTGCAGCCAGACGGATCTGTCTGGTTGTCGTTTAGCACTGTTGGGATTATTCGCCACCATTAAGTGCCTCATCTTGGTAGGGATTAGGTTGGCTACTCACCTCGTACTCTTCTAGAAATGCTCCCGGCTGCGACGTACCAAGCATATGACACTATAATCAGAGGCCTCTGCGGAGCCGGGGTTCATTGGACTTTAAATAGGTGTAGTTTTACCCAAAGGGCGCATGAACTTGGCAGCAAATCATCCAGTGAGTTAAGAGGATGATATGTGGTCTTTCTACTCCGTTGGTCAAACCGTTTAGTCAGAAGCCAATGAAGGAGATTTCTAATTTAGTCTTTTACTCTGGTACCTGGGAGTTAATAAACCTAGAAAGGAGACTTTGGTCACAGTGTGCAACCAATGACGTTGATTGTGAGAATACAGCCATTATTATACGCATGTTTCATTTTCCTTCTCGCCCATCTTTTCATTCTCCCTCATGACTTCGATGATATCATCAGCACAAGGTTTCTGCTATGTACTTACACGTAGTCGTTATTCATTCGATTTACAACAGACAACGTAATGGTGAATCTGATCATTAGTATAGTACGCACATTTCGACTACCGGACTATTATCCGCTTTTAAAAAAGAAATGCCAAATAAAGTCTAAGACTTGGAAACAAAACCCCGGCTCACCACGGTCGTGATATCACAAGAAAATGAATGAGAAATAATTTTCGGAATATAGCCATTCATCTGTCCTTCATTGGGCTATCCACCCTGTCGTTAGCTTTCGTTGATTGATAGGTTTAAACATAAGATCGTAGCGTCAAAATGCGAGGCGACTGGTAAAGTTTTGATGGTGAAATATATATAACCGTAAAAAGATCCCATTAAAAGTTCTGCTTTTTATATAATAATCAAATGAGACAAGCTTCAGTCCTATTCAATGCATCAGATAAGTCACTGTTTACCAGATAAACTCGTTCTTGAGAGAAGCAGTTTCCCTACAAAATCTGTTGTCAAGATATGATGCTTTCATTTAGGTAAGAAAGTTAAATCAATAATTGCTCCTTCTTTAGAGCTGATTCTGGAATGAAAACCTTCAGCTTATTTTGCTATTGGCAGCCAAACAATGGATCATTTGTTTCAGTGGTGCTATTAAGTAGTCCGTTGTTTTTCTTTTACTAGTCGCCATGCCATATCTTCCCTTGCGACATAAAATACCTCAAAATCTTACTTGTTTCACATATTCCCAGTTTGGTTGTATGACCAGAACAATTCGGATTGAGTGTAAAAGTCCGATCACGATGCAATTACTATACTATTGGGAAAAATTATTGTCTTGAACCATCAGTATTATATGCAGCAAACGCGACCTAAATATTTTATAGTTCTAGTCTATGTGGAGCTCTTGCCTTATTACCAGCGAGTTGAAAATTTTTGCTTTGAAAAAAAAGCTTTTAAAACAAATGCAACGTATCCATTCGCCAATTCCACTGGTCGTTCATTAAGTGTGTACTGTGGTTATCTTAATCAATGTAATTCTGTGAGATTTCCATTTGACTAACAACGTCCGTTGTTCTCAAGTCGCGCACTTGGTGCTTTGGAAGTAGCTAACACTTCTTAGGTCTCTGGTGTCATGCAAACGGAACATTCGGAGTTTTGTTACGCACAGTTTGCACCGTTGCAAGTGTTGCGATTGAAATTTCGATAAAAGATTCCCTAGAATTCCAAGTGAGAAAAACAAACATCTACTATAAGTCATATGTTGAATGGCCCGACCGTGTGAATACAGAAAAATAATTATGCTAGTTTTATTACTTTAAATCTGTAACTTCCATCTCGGCGTGTTATTTTTGTGTTGCTGACAATCATCTGGCGAATGAGTTGATTTGCTGAGAAAAATACTTAAATTCCCCTCTCGGGATCCAACCTCAACAAACCCATGCCCGCCGCCCACGATTCAACCACTCTGGATGTGATACTGACAATCCTCAAATGTGAATCATGCAAAAATGACCAAACGAAAGCAATGCTGCTTTTGTAGTAGCGTTCAGTTAGCCTGTTTTGAATTACAGTCACTATCACGTGGATCAATATCCATCTAGAATAGTAAAACTGCGTGAGCTTCGCATCAAGGCGCTCGCGAGGCTCGAATGCTGGAATCGTATGTCGGACGAAGATTTGTCTGTTGCTCTCTGTTCTTGGTAGAGTTCAATGAAGGGCCCTGACCTCAAATTTGCAGTCACTTACTCATCTCCGAGCCGCTGATTCAGTGTTTTTCTCTCGCAATTATTTTAGCTTCTGCTTTTTGAAATTCGCTTTGGCAGTTCCCTTTCCCATGACTTCCTCTTGTCCTTCTCGCATTCAGATAGACAGTTTTCCTCATAAAATTTTGCAGTCACTAATACAGTTCATAAACGGGCAGGTTAAAACCAAAGTGACCAAGATTTTGAAAATATGCATATTTATAACAGAAATCAAAAAAATTGAAAAAGTACACTAATTTGAAACGCTATGTCTTCCTTATTTAGTTGATCAGGACAGACGGAAGGCAGACTTTGTATGCTGTCAACATTTCGCATTATTCGTATCAATCACATATGTAAAACAATTTGACCTACATAGGACTTTTTTAGTCAAAAATAATCTGAGAAATGGACATTATTAGGCAACCTAACAGATAGAAAAAGACAGTGTTAGCCCAGTCTTATTTTCCAAACATCTATTACCTAACCGGAACTCGAAACCATCAGCATATAGTGGAACGTGGCTTATCAGGGCACGTAATCTCCTGTTGCGCCTGGAATAGATACTGAAGCAACCAATTCATTTACCATGGAGTTCAGCCCAATTTCCTGACTGGATTCTTCCTAATTTTTGTTTCCTAAAGAGGTCCGTTCACCAGATTACATTTGCTTAGAATGTCCTATAAATGCCAGGCTATTTTGCGTATGCGAATGACAGGAGTAGTACGAAATGTTAACACCGAAAAATCTGTCTTCCACTCCCCAGTGCATTAGAAGCTACACCTGCAGATGTTTGTAATGCATTTCTACGGTGGCAAACGACTTCTGAGGATTATAACTCCAGCAAACTAAGTCCAAGTGATTGGCATTTGAGCAGCCTTTTGGGATTGCTGTCAGTTGTGGAGTAAACAGGATTACGATGGTGAATTAGAACGTTGTCCACACTCCATTCGAACGTTGATGGACTTCACATAAATGTTTCATGATCGGACGAAGTTTTTGACGAATCAGTTTGACTGACGATGATATGAAGACACTAGAACTTAATATCAACCCATGAACAGTGGATCTTTGGTCTCTTGAACAGTAAAATAGATTTCTTTGATAATGATTAAAACATTGATGTTACTCCTTCTGAGTTAATATTTTTTCAAAAATCAGCCAAAGCGAAATCCAAACTCAAGCTCTGAACAGCTAAAGCAGAAATAACTCACTACAAGATTTCAATAATTGGTATAATATGACATACATGATGAACTCGTTACAAAACGTTGCATAGGAAAATCCACGGGGTTAAAACTGAACTTTATATACGCAATTACTGGCTGATCTAGCAATGCAAGACAAAGTGGTATTAGGTTCAGATCATCAGCTATTAAGGTGGGTCATGAATCTACAGAATTTAGATCGATCGGAACGGTTGATCCCAATGACGGAGGTACAACCATGTGAGCGGAAAGCGTAACAAGATAAGCAATCTGCGCGCGAGATAGAATTAGAATCATTAATTTTGGTGGTGTGAGAATATTCTTTGAGAGCAATATTCCACAGTTTAACCATAGCAACAGAGAACTTTACCAACGAATTATGTTGATTCTGCTTGATTGTTAAGAGTTTTCGGTCAGTCACAGGTGTGAAATTTTTAATGGAATGATGGCTCGCTATACTCTGTGGTACTTAAAATACGCTTGAGAGTATTTGCGTTTTGTCAGACCAAGTCGTCGGGAGTTCCAGGGTACCGGATGACCGTCATTCTCGAGCACAGCTCCGAATTCCTTAGGTCACTCAACAGCAGTGACCGCTGAAGGCAATTCAGGGAAACTGCATGCGGGTGCACGACAAATACTATCGTTCTGACATGCGTCGATACCCTAAGAAATGGAAACAGTAGTCGTAATACAGCCTGAAGAAACATTAGACCATACTTCCAGGCTAAAAGGTAAAAACCCAACTAAACGGAAATAATCCGAAATTTGTAGGAAAACTTTCAAATCAAGCTAGGAGAAAAATCGGGAACCCCAAATCTGATTGTCAGTTTCCTTTGACTGTGGGGTTGCACGCGTCGTCCTTCTCAGGAATTTATTCACGCCCAATCCTCTCAAATTCCCGGGTTATTTCAATTTTTCTGGTATGGTAACAACGTGTGTGGCTCGGACTGAAGAACTCACTTTAACAATTATTCCTTCAGAAACTGCACCCCCCGGCACCTTCTGTGCTGGTTCTCAAAATCCCAGGGAAAGTGAGTGATATCTGATGAAGACAGAAGCAACGGATACCTCTAGACTCAGTATGGTCATTTCGATTCCTCCCGGAGATTTTGGCCACTCAAGAATCCGATTTCCAATTTGAAAATGACGATAGTCGTACAAAATGAAGATGCATACGTGCGGGTCAAAAGAGAACGAATAGCATTAATGTTCGAGTCCTTGACAGGGGTTAGACACGTGAACTTGTTTGCATGACCGTGGGTTTAACTTGACTAATAAGATTATAATAAAGACAGCCGATGACCAGTGATTCCCTTGGCCAAAAGGATAGCTTATTGTCGTTTCACAAAAGGCAAACATTTAAAAATCTTACTATAAAGAAATAACCCATCACTGACAGCGTTGAGCATAAAAGAATGCTTCATACTGTCATCTACAAGCAGCGTCAAACATGAATTTCTATTCATACATAGATTCAGTGCGACCAACCTGGCTGCATTTACGACGTCGTGCATTACGGAATAGAAGTTTAGTCCGAAGCTTCTCTGAATAGTGGACTTCAGTTCCATCCTCTAGTGTTTTGTGGTTAGGGCTGATCTTTGTTAGTGAATTTCTTCTTGGCATTGAATTGACGTGTTCGAATTCTCCGAGCAGAAGCCAAATCGGTATTTTCCAAACTAAGCGCTCACTGACAGCATCAAATTTGCTGGCCCAAAATGTGTGGGTCCAGAAGAATAGTATGAGGTTTCTGGAAGTCAGAACAATTAATTCCCAAAACAACTTTATTCCGCAACTGAGCATTTCCAGTTGATCCTCGCAACTGTTTTTGTAGGCCTGAGTTCGTAATTACGAAACAATTCCTTATCAGACTAACTGAAGTATTTTGCCAGAAAATAAAAATTTACTCTCTAAATAACTTCAGGATACACGGGCAGGAAATACTCTTTTGGCAACTCGTTCAACATATCAAAGAGCATACAAACCTGAAGTTTGAGAAGACGCAAAATATCGTGACCCAAGTATAAGCACCATTGCCAGCAAATGCCAAAATATGGTTAAATTTCTTTTGGTAGTCTAATCAGCAACGTAGGAAACATTGAATTTTATGTCACTCAAGTTAGTCTTCTACTTCTCGGGCAGTAGACTAAGTATTCACTGTCTTCGGATTGCAACCATACAGAGCAAATTGTACAAATATCACTAACAGCCACGCCAGTTACAATATTCCTGAATGGAACAGAGATTTCGCAAAACAGCCACTGCTTACGCTAGCAATCACGTCCAACGAGAAAAACAACGGATGAAACAGAATACGAAGTATCGCACAGTAGAATAATGCACTCGATAAATTGTTTTATGCAGTTATATTACAACTGCACTTTAAACACGGAATATTTTTCCTTATTCTTCTAATCTGATGTACAATTTTATCATTGCTTGTGGGCAGACTTAGCGCTGAAAACTCCAGACTACATCTTATGACTCGTAGCCGGTTGGCATATAGTGGATTATTTAAGTGGGTAACGTTTTTTTCCGATACTCCGACTTATTGCACAACCGAATGATGCAGAATGGAATTTTGCACACATTTTTCCAAGTATTACTTATATTCTCACAGTTGATTGATTCAGCAGTGAATTTGTTATCCAGACCGGTGATGGACAAGCGGAAATCGAGATGTTTGGACTTGAATGTTGTCAGTCTGTCGAACTCACTGGTCACTATTCACTTCCAAATTGTATGTCTCCCAGCAGCCGTTGTCTGCATCGAGAAACAATGCTTGTTGTATGTTAAGCAAGAACGTTTAATTAATGTGTTTGCCCTATTTTATCAGTATAAAACTGGAATAAATTCATATTCCAGTACCATCCTCATTTTTCTTTTAAGGTAAACTTTGCGTTCGATGAGTTTTTTCCAAAGCGTAAAACTGTACACTTCCGAATTAATCGTCTTTTGATTTTCCGCTGAGGCTGCTTGTTGGAAACCAGTTCCAATTTACTCCCCTTCATTCACGCCTCCAAACAGAAAAAGTCTTGCTCAATGTCAAGAAGAACAGATGATTTCTGGTCTAGAAATAACGTTACAGGGTATCCTTAGAATATGTGAATTTATTGACTCTGCCTTGTGTGGCAGCCTTCCTACTGCCACTTTAGCTTGTCTAAAAGCTAGGAAGAAATAAACATTCGCGAAGTCGGAAAAGTGCCGAATAATTACTTATTTACTGACTAGATCAGCTGGATTTCTTAAACTATTGCGAACGACAGTTTACATGGGGTCTCAATGAAAAGCAACTCTGAAAAGGCATTCAGTTTAGCTTAAAACAAACTAGAAAACAACTTCATACTTGACATTATGGCTACCGAAACAGTGCATATAATAGGGGAAAATAAATCTGACGCATGGATTCTTAAGGAAACAGTTAACGGCGAATCCGATACAACATTGGGTGGCCCCATATTAAAGCCTTAAATGGCTCACATCCCTGTGGTCACGATCGTTATTCACCTGGTGACAAAGACTTGTGTGCGACTGGTGCTGACGCGCATAGGTTAGCCGTAAGTATGGTAAGGCGATCGGCTGTCATATTACTGCAGGTTTATGCCTGCTGTAGTCGTTCACGGCCCATCCAACAGGGGGCAGACCATGCGCAGTCTGCGGGATCAATCACATAGAGCTTGCCAAGGGCACTCGGGTTGGAGCTGAAAGTAAGACACCAGCCAATCACTCTCAGCGACGGATTGTCATTGCTCCTGTTGAAGTCAGATTTAGTGGACGTAGTTGGTTTTGTGTGAGATACAAGTAACAAGAGGGAAACCATCACTGTTAAACGCCGTTGAGGTGGTTTGTATGCGGAAATCGGATTAAATGTATCCAGTGGAGTCAGCAATTTTTAAACGCGTACCAAGGACAACTGCAAATGCCTTCTCCAGTGAATTGTATTCTTGTTCAGGAAGACTAAATCCAAAAGAGCCTAACTAGATTTCGTTGTAATTTTGCCCTAGAACAAAATATTTTATCTGATAACGTACTCAGCATTGATAAAATGAACTGGTCAACTTCCGGAAATAAACCTTGATATTAGTTGAACGTTATCGTTTAATGTGGGAGCATTGTATTGCGGTGGACGAGATCATTGTCATTTTGTTTATGTTGGTCACGTCAGAGAGGTAAAACCGTAGTAAATCACAGGGCATTTCGGTAACTTTGATGCTCAGTGGACATTCATGTTCGAATCAGAAAGCAAGTTTGAGCATGGTCAGGTGTAAGTTCCCATTCGGGCTCAAATCATGGGGTCGTCATGGAAATTGTAATATATTTCATAATTGCAGTCTTGTGCCTAGGAAATATGAAAACCTTCCTCCATATTTGTGCTTATCTGAACCTTCTGGCTGAATACGTTCTAGCTAGCGTGAACTGACTCTCTTCTGATTTCAAACGACACAGTTCCGAATCTAAAAGACCCATCGAGTAGACGGCTTGCTGAAAAAAATGCTACCATCTTCAGAGATTATCGGTTCGGCATCAGCTCTGACCACCGCTAACCACACACTGGAATGCTTTAGCTTCAGTGCTGTTACGCACCATCTACCAGTTAGGAACGAATTAGGCGAAAACACCTAGTAAGTGAACTTCAGGTAACAGCTGATTAAATTTTCTAGGTGAGTTAGCCAAGTCACGTTAGAGTTTTACTTTGCAAACTCCACTTGGCGAACTCATGGTGCTGCTTTCAGCTGGTTGACCGAATTGGGCTTTCAAAGGCCAATCAAAGAATAAATGGCAGGTGATTATTTCAGGTGATCGTCGATCGTCCGAACATGCTGAAACAGTCTGGTCCAGAAAAATTTTGCAATAAGTTGTTATGTAATAGGCATATACGTTGAGCCTTTCGACCACTGTGGCTCTAAGGATGAGAGAAAAGTGGAGGATACATTTTAACCTGCGGAGACACAAATTTAATCAAGATCGATTCGACATAACGATGCTTCCTCTGGATTTGTAACCCGATTCACAAACATTCAGTTGACAGAATCGGCAGAACTAGTTTACTAACATTTACGTATTTCTAATACAATAAGTGGCATTTCATCTCATTATCGAAATGCCAGGACAATGCCGGGCCAGTTAATTTTCACACAGAAATTGAACGTAAAATTTCTCTATCCTTGAGAATATCGCCAACAGAAGGAGGGAGTAGCAATATGATTAGCACTTGGGCTATTTTGCCGGACAGTCGCGGCCAAACCTGAAAATAAATGATCACGCAAAGTTCTCAACAGTCTACGCCATTAGAGCGGATACTTGGGTGACATATTAATAGTTTTGCGATTCAGTGTCGGATATTCATCCGTATTAAGTAATGCTCATTCAATGACAAAGTTGGTTGTGTGAGTACAAAAAGATGGTCTAGTATCATTTTTTCTACGCACGTTTGCCTCAAATGGACAGTTACCTCTTTTAGAGAACGGTTCTAATTAAATGTATTTGGGTGGGGCAGTATGCACAGTTCTCGACCTTCTACCCACTGAGTCTAAAAAACCTAATGAACAGGAAATATTGGCAGCCGAGAGAAAACTGGTCAGAAATTACAGCACATACGGGATGTGCTGAGGAAACAAATGGGTGCCCAGCGTTTCACACTGGTTTTCGTGAAGGCGGAGGAAGATACAAATAGAAAACATGGTTACCCAGGAAGGGTTTTATAAGTTCCCCATTTAGAGAACGTGTGAAGTGGAAAATATTCATAAAAGTTCTTGCGGAGAATTTATATTGCCGCCCAGATCAGGGTTTTATTCGTGGTTAAGCAGTGCATTGCCCAAAAAGTTAACATAAAGCTGAATATTTTGACGTAACCGCTTGTTCTAAGTCAACTCGCTTTATTCCGCGGTACAATGAACCAACGAGAAGGCTTCGGTGCATAGATTTATCAAGAGACCACTTCGGCTACCTTGCACAACCTTAGAGTCCTAACCACTGGTAGTACAGTTTTGCGACAATTCGTGGACTATGTGATAGCCTCAAAACAGGTCTTGAAATATTCCACATTTTACACGAAAGGATCATGGAACTGAGGGCTACTTGTCCATGAGGTCTCAACTGTTCAACTGATGAAACCGGAATCACGTACGCAAAGTAATCTCGTGCAACTATTTCGGCTGCCCTGACCGAAACAACGACCCCTCTCTTTTCCTCAGGAGTTCCCATATAGCCTTGCATTCCTTTGTTCTCAAACTGTCCCACCTAATAATACCTTTAGATTTCCCGATAGCATAATGGCTAAGGCGTTCAACTCAGAATCGTTCGTCCCGGGTTCGCGTCCCAGTTCGGGCGCGGTGGATATACACTGCTGATGATTCCTAGCAAGGATGAAACAACTGTGAGTCGAGCGATGATATCACATGGTGAATTATTTCATGAAAACATCCAATCTACTACTAATATTGTAAAACTGTAAACCACTAAGTCTATCAACTTTCTGTGTGTCAAATCTTCAGCCTGGTGGAAAAAAATCGCACACACTCTGACAAAAAACGTCAAATTCAAGAAACTTCTTGTATGTTTCTTACATTAGTCAGTTAGTTTGCACTGAAAATAAACCGTTTGAATCGACCGTGGTTATTCTTTTTGCTTTTTATTAATTTAGTTCGCAAACTTTGGTATCCAAGCTTTCAGTTCGGAAAAGTACAAGTATTTGAGTGCAAATTTAATTGCGAAAAGTCGGTCACCGTCACTTGCAAGATCATGTGGGGAAATTTTAAACGCCATCATTACATTCCTTATTGAACTAATTTATTTGAAGTCATTCTGTCTGAATGACGTAAGGAGTGTATTGAAAAATCGATGCGCCATATATTGGTTTTTTATTGTGAATGATATCATGTTACCAAGACAGCGTTTTTGGTAGATGTAATTCACCACCATTTCGACTACCGTGGGTATTTTTTATCAAGACAAGTTTTACAATCAAGACTACCCACGGTAGTCGAAATGTTGGTGAATTACATCTATCAACAACGCAGTGTTACTACCATTCACAGTAAAAAAAATTGTTGTCTGAGTTCGTGTGGATGTTGTAAATAGGTACCATTTGTTACGAAGTGTTCACAACGCAAACGAGTAACAAGCAACTCGCACTATCGCTTATCAGATTAGTGTTTCTTCACAGGCATACATGCAAACAAACACACAAACACACATGATTTTGTCCCAGGCATCGAGGCAAAAGATTTGATTTTATTCACTAAGAGAAAAGATGTGTTTCAAACTGACATGCTCTTTTTTCAGCTTGTGCCATGAAACGTTACCAGATTTGGCCACAAAGTTTCAACGAGTCCTTCCACATATTCCATGAGATGCAATCGATGTAATAGTTTCAGCTTGATCTCTTTGCAATAAATGGTAACAGGAAGATTATTCACTGAAATAAGCATTTGATTACTCATGCAGTATACCTATGGTGTAGTTTACATACGGTGATTATTTCACAGATGGTACATATTCGTTTGTAATACAAACGAAAGGAAGTCCATCTCTTGAGCTCATAGTTCGTAGGCGATTACGACAGTATCGTCTTTGAACGTCCCGTAAATCACGGAACAACTGAACTGCCCCAAGTGGTTGGGCATTGTGAAGTTTGTATATGAAATTACTACCATTCCACTACGTATTATTAATATGAGTTGTTTGTGAGTAACATTGTCGCGTTTGTGAGATTCGGATAGTTGGACTCCAGTCCAGAATGATTAACCGATCGCCAATGAGGCTTGTCGACAGGCAATATTCATACTTTCTCTTGAATTATTTACAATAAGCTATTCGGGCAAGCTGCCAGATATTTCACTTGCCCTCCCCGGAGACTGACTTGTAGCTCTCTGAAAAGTATGCAACAGTTTAAGTCACATTATCTGATTGACTAGGGCGAAACCAAATAGTGGGATAGTTTTGTATCCCAAAAAGAACAAACGTGATCTTGGAGAACAAGAGTCTCAATGTGAAGACAGAGATTTTGGTGTCACAATGTTTTCGTTCTGTCCTGCGGAAAGTTAACAGCTATGAATAAGCGTTTGCATAAGGATGAATTATAGACATATTTGGATTTGGTTGTTGTAAATTAATTTCCATTCATTGGTTTAAGGTTTCGATCAGGGTAACTACGGGCGTTTTTGCGGCACCGTTCACGTTAGCACACCCTACGGTTGATTGAAGCGAAAACCACATATGTGACTGTTTCGGTTAGGAAGATTTGAAAACTTTATCAGAATTTTTTACGACCTTCTCGCCAATTCCTATCCACGCGTCAGTCGGTCTCGAATGTTTTTGCCCGTCCAGCAACAGATTTTGCCCTCCCCAGTTTCATTTTTACGACCTGTTCACTTCATCAAATTTGACATGATCGCAAAACCTCCAGGTTTGATTCGTGGCTTAACCAACTTCACGATTTCCGAAAAACTGCATGTCGAATGTCAAACTTTCCATACTATTCACTGCTCATTTGACCCTTCGTGGTGTAAGACGGCTTCAAAAAATCTGACTTGACAGGAGGCTAAGACCATCTAAAGTTTTCCTGGGATTCATTATTAGGTATTTTATCGACACGCAGTCATTATTGTTTGTGATGATAAACCCTGGGCAAAAAATAAAACTGGTCGCTTCCTGTTATTTACCGTACTTAACAAGGCAACCTTGATAAGATTGACTATGAGGTTAGTGCGAAACTGCACACCAACTGCATATTTACCCCACCATTTTCGTGCACCGCTAGACCCTGTCAGAATTTCAGCCATCAGCCAAAAAGTGGTCACTCATTTGAGGGGTACTGACAGAACAGATCAGTAAGGAACATTTTTACTTATTCTGTTTGATTAAAGCGGATAGTAAGTCCATGACATACAGTTACTAACTATTGTTTCCGTAAATGCAAGCATAAAAACAATGACCAAAATCATTTGGATTAATCGAATGCCTGTCCGGTAAGAGGATGACTCGGCTAGAACCGTTGATCTGGTCGGCTACTTCCGTACGCTCCAGGTTCGAGTCGTCGTTGTGTGAACGAAGAACAAATGGTAAAGTATTGGATAGAATTCGGTTCTGCAATGGCTTATGTATCATAATGAATTTAGTCGTACATTTGGGCCTTGACCAATGAAAGAACTGAACAAAATTTTGCATGCTTCGCTGTTGCTGTTGCTCATCCACCATACCGTTTTCCAAAGCTGAGCACGATGAACATGTGTTAAGCTTTGTCCGATAGATTATTAAACGCCAAGCAGTGCTTTGACCACGTGATCAGCACTATTCTATTTTTTGCCCGTTGCAAATCCGTTAGTGGCGCATAACAAATAAAATACCACAAGTACTAGATTAAGTAACTGATGGGCTGTTTTCAGTTCAACCTGAAATGCACTATGCAATTTGAGAAAACAGATTTTGATTGCACTGGGCGGTCTTCCGTGTGAACGTCTGAATGCATTTAACAGTGATCGACATTTATCAAATAAGTGAGGCATTCTTCGTCTTTTCAGTTTAAGATGTCTCATCTAGAAATGAGTAACGTTTTCTACATACTACTGCTATTAATTAAAACGAAAGCGGGCTATGCATATATATATATATATATATATATATATATATATATGTACATATATTATCCCGCCTAAATGTGCTGACAGGGCTCGACCACAAATTCATCTTAATCTGTCAGTGTATTTCGCAGCTCACAGAAAACTGAAGACAATCTGTCTGTATCGGTAGCAGTCCACCGGACCCCTGGGTACTTTGATCTCATTATACCGGAAAATCTATTGAACATCTACTATTATGGACATTTACATATTCAATCTTTTTTGTCAATGAGCCTATGCATGCATCGAGATAATCGCTGTGTGGTCGAAACGATGTTTAGATTTTCCGATTCGAAAATCTTTCAAACTGATGTGAAACTCACTTTTCATCAAGTAGAAACGAAATAGAAGACTACATTGAATGGCTTGCTGTATGGTTGTTTGTGCTAATTCAGAATTAACTGCTTTCTTGGTCAAGTGGCTTAATTTACAAAAACAGACTCATTTTAGCGCAATATTTAATTAACTTAGTGACAAGCAAAGGAAACCCTCGAAAGTNGAGTCGTCGTTGTGTGAACGAAGAACAAATGGTAAAGTATTGGATAGAATTCGGTTCTGCAATGGCTTATGTATCATAATGAATTTAGTCGTACATTTGGGCCTTGACCAATGAAAGAACTGAACAGAATTTTGAATGCTTCGCTGAGCTGTTGCTCATCCATCATACCGTTTTTCAAAGCTGAGCACGATGAACATGTGTTAAGCTTTGTCCGATAGATTATTAAACGCCAAGCAGTGCTTTGACCATGTGATCAGCATCATTCTATTTTTTGCCCGTTGCAAATTCGTTAGTGGCGCATAACAAATAAAATACCACAGGTACTAGATTAAGTAACTGATGGGCTGTTTTCAGTTCAACCTGAAATGCATTTTGCAATTTGAGAAAACAGATTTTGACTGCACTGGGTGGTCTTCCGTGTGAACGTCTGAATGCATTTAACAATGATCGACATTTATCAAATAAGTGAAGCATTCTTCGTCTTTTCAGTTTAAGATGTCTCATCTAGAAATGAGTAACGTTTTCTACATACTACTGCTATTAATTAAAACGAAAGGGGGCTATACGTATATATATATATATATATATATATATATATATATATATGTACATATATGATCCCGCCTAAATGTGCTGACAGGGCTCGACCACAAATTCATCTTTATCTGTCAGTGTATTTCGCAGCTCACGGAAAACTGAAGACAATCTGCCTGTATCGGTAGCAGTCCACCGGACCCCTGAGTACTTTGATCTCATTATACCGGAAAATCTATTGAACAAAACCGGATTTGAAACATCTACTATTATGGACATTTACATATTCAATCTTTTTTGTCAATGAGCCTATGCATGCATCGAGATAATCGCTGTGTGGTCGAAACGATGTTTAGATTTTCCGATTCGAAATCTTTCAAACTGATGTGAAACTCACTTTTCATTAAGTAGAAACGAAATAGAAGACTACAATGAATGGCTTGCTGTATGGTTGTTTGTGCTAATTCAGAATTAACTGCTTTCTTGGTCAAGTGGCTTAATTTACAAAAACAGACTCATTTTAGCGCAATATTTAATTAACTTAGTGACAAGCAAAGGAAACCCTCGAAAGTGTGAGTTTTCGTACAGTAGCAGGCAGTGGCTTGTGGCTAAAATGTTTGAACCAGCAAAGGGATAGATTTTTTGTGATTGCATTCCATTATCATTCGGAACGGGGAAATGATGTTAAAATTGAAAGTGGTGTAGTTAAATTGACCCAGATGACATCAACTAAGCCTGCAGTAATGACTCTAGGGCTTGCCATAAACAGTCCCGTGATGAAGCTGTAGTTCAAACGTGTGGCAAACATACAGCAGAAATTTTCTTTTGTCGATCACCACAGATAGTTGCAAAGTTTCGTATACATTAGTAAGTAACAGCGTCACTTGTCGCATAATTGCTAAAACCATAGTCCAAAACGGATTGGGTTGTTTCGTAACTATGTGTCCTCTAGTTGCAAACAAAGTACCCAAGAAGACTGTTTTTCCACGTCCTTCGGAGTTCTCCGTTAATCGTACCACATTGGGTTTTACATAGAAATACGATTACGGAAGAATGTTTGCAGATCTGCGCAGTACAGCAAAAACCTTTATCACCATGTACCAGTTTGTCAAAACCAATTTTGTTAGCCTACAAAACCGGTTATTTGCTGCCGAAACTCAAGTTTTGTTCTTTATTAGGCGAAAAGAATACGTCAGGGCGCATTGTGTCACCAATTATTTCCTGTAGTGTGATGCTTTATTGACATATTTGTAAAAAGCCACAAGATGGTGGCACTTGCTTTCCCGTAGCTGTCATCTAGTTTCACTTTTTGGGAAAAAAAGCTTGAAGTATTTGTGGCGCGGAAGCACTTCCCAGCCGTTAAAAAAATGGCGCACGAAAACCACGAAAAACCATTAAACAATGCTATCCTCTTCGATGCCAATCCCATAACTTTTCCATCGTAATTCGCAGACGATCGATTGGATAATCCTGAATGGAATTGACAGGCAGTTGCATTTTTCAAATACAACTTATCTTCCTGTCTAAAGTTTCTGACAAGAATTCCTATGTTGCTATTCACGATAGACCTTGTCAGATACTTTTCGACAACGTCAAATCTCATCCTATGTGTCGAAATTGCTCACCATCTTCCAGTGATCCTGCATTTGTTTTCTATAACTAGAAGAAAACAGATTCAATATATTGCTCGGAAAGTGTTTCGGTAGACAAAACAAACTATAGACAAAGGAAAAATAACTCTGAATGGATTGCAAGTCTAAATATTTGGGCCGAATATGCCAAATTTGGCTGATTCTTCAGACAGGATTCCACTGCAGTTGAAGTAACTCATTATTACTGTAGTAGAATTTGCATTTATTTTGCAAAAGCAGGTAGTTTGTATAACAGTAACGTGTGCCGAATTTCCAGACCAAACTATTCTCATCAAAGGGAAACGAACAAACATTCAACGAAAAAAAGCCGGTTTTCCCCCGTTCAGAGCATCTTTCAGACCTCAATGTCCATGCGATTTTCGTGGGTTGCTAACGTTGCATTGGTAAGTTCAGAATGGACTACGTAGTCGGAGAAAATGACGACTTGGCTATTATCCCAAATGCTGATGGTCAGTGGGTCATTGTTCGACAGTAACCAAATGATAACTTGAGATTCATCACGAGAAACAAATTGCTTATCCAATCTGTAAGACGCGCACCGTTTTATTCCAATCTTATTCACTAACTAAATGCTCACATACTCACTTCTTTCACAGTGTGGACGTTGTGGACGAATCCACGATAAATGGTTTGTGTTACTTTCGTTGGGAATATTTTTTCCCCAGATTTCATTCTGTTTGGAAAAAGTTGGGAACGAAAATAATCTGCGGTAAATGAAGTTACAAACTGTGTGGTGCAGGTTTTGAATTAGTTCATTCAGAGAATGAATGTCTGTGAGCACCTTGTGTCCTTCGCTGATGTACGAAACTTATGGTGAATAACAACAACGTATATGCATAAGGCGACAATGAGTTGCCCGCGGACTGTGCCACGTCTTGGGTTTTATCACCTCATTTGGATTCATGTAAACTGTTCTAGCCCATAATCGAGGATTGACAAACGACATTTCTGTCACTACTGTTCATTCCAATCTCTAGGTGTAAAATTTGTGAAGAATAAGACCCGCAGACTTCCAATGAGATTCGTACTTCCAAACCAACATTTGCCATCGTATTCATGAATGCAGTTGATCGAAATACGTTTGTGTGCAATTGCCAGCCACGGTCCAACTTGGTTTACCAACCCAAAACCGGGGCACGTAAGTCCGTGGAACACTCACTGTCTTGACAGGAGTTATTGTTTAAAAAGAACTTGTGTTATTCGAAATACTTGTAATTGATCTGGACTATACGCAATCGCGGCCCGAGTCGGAATCTTGCTGTCGACTAGGAATTTGCTAATCTGAGTTTCTCTAATTTAACGCAACTGATTGAAGTGATTAAAAAACATTATTATTGTAACCATTGACCTAGTTTGAATTCAGCAGATTGTAACCCACATTGACTCGTGCGTTTTAAAGCAATTAAGGTCGATTTGTTTGAGAAAAACCTATTCTAGAAAGTGGAAAAGAGTAATTCCGAATTCCGGTGAACCATTTATAGATGGCACATTTTAATCCGCTACGGTTAGTGCCACTAGGTTAGTTCAGGAGAACAGAATTTTTCAACGAGCAATCTTGAAGTAATAAAACACATTTGTTACTTGTTTGCATGACATTCAAGGTTCTACAATGTTTTAGAACGGGCAAAATAGATCTGAGGAAGATATAAACCAGCAGCAATCTTACTGTGAATTGGCAACTATTCGCGTAGGTGCATTGTAGACATCGCAAAGTGGTTGCCTTCCACATATTTCTGAATGCGATTTCCCGACGGAGTGCAGAATAGACTGAAAATGGAATGCTTTTCTGTGATTATTCGGCTGTCTTTTTACTAATGCACAATGCATTCTTGCCGTTGTTCGGTGAAATTTCCTTCAACTTCTAATGCTATGGAGCAAAACCGGACAAAAAATGCGAAAGCGCACTGGTTGGTAAGCCGCAGCACCGTTTTATCCCAATTCAGATGACTGTTCATGTATCATCGTTGCCGACGTTATCTTCTGTCTGCAGTACAATAGGGTGAATCAAACGTCCTGCGGATATGGCTTCGTGTTTATGCATTGGCAGTATGCGTTCATTGGTCTTGGAGCCTTGACAACTGCCTGAACTACGTAGGCGAATGTCAGTAGTACCGTTGATGTTGGAGGTAGAATGGCGATCGTAGCGTGAAACTACGGACCTGTCCTATTTTTCAGATAATTTAAAAAAAAGCAAAAGTTGCTTAATCAATGTTCCCGCATACTTGGTCGTATGTTATACATCTTCATTGAAAAGTTGGATAAAACGGCTTTCTTTCGCACGCTGAACTGTTTTCTTGTTGTATGGTGATGCTAAAGAAAATTACAAATTTTCATTTCTCGATTCATCATATGTCATCGCCTATCAACGGTTCTTCTGTACTCCGCTAATCTTATAGACTGAAGGACTGTTTAGTGCAACACTATTTCCTGTGGCAACTTATATTACCACAATGAAAAACGGTTCCCTTCTAGTGGTAGGAATTTCCTAACAATGCCCAACTTATTCATGGGGCAATAGAAAATACTATTTTCGTCTTTTAGTAGCTCATATCCGGGCAACTTTTACAAATGTTCCACGGAGGCATACAGCAATTAGATATTTCAATCACAAACCATTTTCCGAATTTCAATGGCATGGTATAAAAATCTGCTATAGTCGAACATTCACCCACAAAAACAGTACGACCGACCAGCACCAAATTGTTCCTCTGTCTTCATCCACTCCTTCATAGACTATGGTTTCTCTTATTCCCTGTTTGTTTCTGCAGATACGTAACCATTCTTTTTCCTAAATTAATAACTTTCTGATAGTGCCCATCCGGTGATTAGCAAGTGCGAGGTTGTTGGGCTTGTTCCGCCAAAGAATCCTTAGCTCACTGGCTCTCCACACAAATGTCCGATTTCCGATCTGTGGAATCCAGTTGCCATCATACCCGTGTCCAGCTGGTGGATTGGCTAAACAGTTTAGGCCACAGCCCTGCCAAACCTTTTTCACTAGGTCATCGAAGAGGCTAGACCACTTGACTCTTCTTAGATTACTTACGGTTCCAAAGGGCATTCTGGTGATCTAGGTCGCTTACTTCATTGGCCCAGTAAATTATTGAGCAAATGGTTGCTTTATGTCCAGTGCACATGCTTCGGTCATTCCCTAGCTTCTGTTCTAATATGTTTAGTTCATATTAATCAGAAACTTGAAAGGTCCAATTGTCGATCGGGCGAGACTGTCCTGAATATCGAACTGTCATCCTGCTGGACTCCAGCAAATAGGAAACAAAACGGAAAATTTCTGACCCACCTCGAAACAACGCCAGTGCATTTACTGGTGTCTAAGTTCCATCTCGATAAACAACTGTTCTGTTAAGTTTGCCCCAAAATATTTGAACGTGCTAATGTTGATACCCGTTGTAAACTGGACCGCAGATGCTAGAAAATTTGGTAAGACTCATTCGACTTGAATGTGCTTAATGCAATCTGAGCCAAGAATTAAAATTCAACGCATGTTCCGTCCTTCCTATTCACCGATCACAAAAGACCTCCGCTTTGTGAAAACCAAACCTCTATCTAGAGTTAATTTTGTTAAATATGTGCAATAACCGATTTGCGAACCAAAGCCAAACAACTCGTGCTAATTTCCTTATTTAAAAAAACCGCAAGTTTTGTCTTTTGAAACCGGAACGTTTTGGTTCATTTGAACACCACTCATCATTTATCACCGCCATTCCGCTTTCACAGTGTTTTAATCTGTAGTTTTGCCCATGTACTTGAGACAGGATTTTAGAACACTTAGATTCGGATCGATAAATATGAATTTTGTCAAAATCCCTCCTTTTAATTTTGTTTCAGCTGGCCCTACTAATCGACCTGCCAAATAATGATTAGGCCTATAGTGCACATGACCAAATTCTTTTTCGCTTTCACCCTAACACCTAACATGAATTTCAGCACCTGTATTAGAGGAATTGGGTGTGGGGAAAATGTCCCGCTCAGTGCAAATTAAGAAGGTCAACCCTGTGGAATTTTATCGTGTCCTACTACTGTTCTCAGTAGCTTATGTAGAACAATCAGTTGTCAATAGTACTAAATGAACATAATGGTAGTGTTCAGTACGGCAAATGTTGGTGTCATTTTAATGGGTTGAGGATATCAGATTGTAGCTTCTGGTAACAAAATTAATTGTTTCTTTTCTACTTTCGCTAGGTCTCCGTGATCAACGCCTAACACAAACAGGAACCTAGTCTACTAATAATATATCGGGCTCCAAATAGAATGAGACTAACTGATTGATTGTGGTAACAGTTGCCAGAGTCCACGTTTTACCAATCTGCTGTTAGCAGACTTCGTTTTCGTGTAAAGGCACTCAGTTTTCTAATGTCACCTCTAATCTTTCCATAGAGAGATATCAGCAATTTACTGTTGTACAGAATTTTACTGTTCCGCCTTTACGCTGTATTTGGTAATTCAAAATTGTACAGTTTTCGGACTGTTTTACGTGATCCGGCGAGAGGAATAACACGAAATGTTACCGTACTGCGAAACTGTTCGTCATTTTGCACCCTTCAACCTTGTTAAGGACAAGCAGTGTTTCGTACTCTTATTGTTTGCAAGACGCCAGTACTGGCTGACTGTTTGGGGCAAAAGGTATGGAATTAATTTTTAACTTCATCCATTTAGTATTAGAAATCTTGTTTTTTCCAGATTTCATCAAAATGTTTAAGCAAAAAAGAAAACGCATTACTTGCAAAATAAATCCAATAGACAAATGCAAACCCGAAGGTACTAGTAAAATTTACTGGTTAATTAAAATTTAGTATAAAATAATACTATTGCCAATATTATTGCGCTCTTAGTCGATTTAAGCGTCCCATCAGTTGGGACAGCTGGATAGAAGAACTCCAAAATACGCAGGCTGATTAAGAAAATCGATCGAATTCCATTAGCGTAACTCCCGTTAATGCACAAAGTGACCGACAGAAAAATAAATAAGGAGAAAAACAATAAATAATAACTACGCATACATATATATATATGTATATATGTGCGACCATCTTTCCTGTTTCCCCGGTTACCTTACGGATTCGACTTGCACACACTAGGAGAACAGTGTGAGAACAACTAGGTGCTCATGACAAACGAAACAGCATAAAGTCAACGAACTATCGTGTCATCAAACACAAATTTCCCGCTCAACCGACATTGCAGATTCTCCGGCTTTTTGATATTCCATTTGAAAGCGAATTTTTTATCTGGGTTTTTCTTCGGGATGTAAAAACAAATTGGAAGTACATTATTTTCCTGACCAATCAAACAGACAAACTTACCTAGCTTCTTCTGCATTCAGTCTATTTTCTACTCGTGATTATCCATGCTTCTAGTGGTTTTTTAAACGTAGCATTCCCTAGTTCGCTCAACACTTTGCAGTCACTTACTAACAGATTAGTCGGATTATGCATGAGACAGTGTTACTTATTACCTAATATTTTTTAATACGAAAACTATAGGTCCAAGTACTAATCTCCATATCTAATTAGTCTGCATAATTCTATCGGAAGTCAGCAATAGTTTTGTAACTTTTGTTTGGAATAGCAACCCGTGACGAAGTAGTAGTGCAGTCGGCCTGAATACAATATTTACCCTATTCCTACGTTTAGTTCTGCCTGTCTACTTTCACACGAAATGTACGAGACAGATGTAACTTCAGTCTCCATCGTCCGCATTGTTCTTTGGTTGTTCCGTTAGAGTGAACCAGGAAGAATGGACCATGAAAATCCATCAATCTTACGACGTCAAATCGACACTTTTTAACGGTTATTTAAGTTGGGCAGGGAGCCAGGATTTTTGGAATTATTTGGATTGTTCCAATCATAGTACAAATAATTTATTTACTACTTACTGAAGTGTATTGGACCCTCGTGAATTGTGAATTATTTCAACCGCCTAACCGGTTGCTCACTTATTTTTTTCGTGCGCAAATGAAACATGGTGATATGTACACAACCCGACTGACTACCAATAACCCGTCAATCGCATCATTTCCATTGCCGATTTCGAATTCAGTCGTATTTCACTCGCGGACAATTTAATCAGTGTATTCTTGCAGACAGAACCAACAATAAAATAACAATAGAAAGCAAAATTCTGATGATCTTCAACCAGTTCACCTAGGTGATCACGTTTGTTTGTTTGGTGTAGTTATTCAATATTATCCCGGCAAGCTGAAAATGGCCACATGGGTTCCCTGATGTGGTTGCCTGCTAAAGAAAATGTACTTAGACACAACGTTTTGTCTGTCTTCTCAAAGTGTTCATATCTGGTAGTTTTCAAATCATATTTACATTGGTGGCGAGAACAGGATATCGCATTCACATAATGCCCAGAATCCCTCTTGCTTTGCGCATGGTAAAGCATCTAGCCAGAACAGAGTAATGCAATTGAGGTTGTTTCAATTCCATAGCAGATACAACTAGCTAATGTGGACGAAAAGGGAACTGACCCAGTGCAATTAGCATATTCCGTTGATACCAAAGGCTAAAAAGTTTCAAACATGCCAGTTCTGCATTTTTGGATACTAACGTCAACAAATGCACTCGAAAATCATTCCGTCATGATTTCCTCCAGTAGATTGCATAGCTTCCAAAGCAATTTTCAGTTCCACACGACAAACTCCAAATCAGTTCGCAATTAAAAATGCAATGTTCATCGAATCTGTGAGAGCTCGGGATGGTTCACATTTGTGTGCTTACCGTGCCAACTACTATTTTACCGTCCTTCGTTGATATTACGTTGTTTGTTAAACTTTATCCGAGTCTTCCTTGGTGTTTCTCACTTATGAATACACTAGTTTACAGCTAATAGGTCAAAAAACAATTGACATTGGTTCATCCAAAGTGTTCGAAAATGTATGAACGTGGTGAAACAGTACACCGTAACTTTCGATGTCATTTCGTTGTTATAGTGAGAAACCATAATCAAAATGTGATTATTATTATTATTATTATTATTGAAATATATCAGCTGATAACTACGGATGAGGAAGCAAAGCCTACATATAATTAATAAAGAGCTTCATGTAATGGTCCTGCAACAAACGATACCGATTATTCCTCACTCGTGCACTCTGGAACATCGACACCCCATGAATTGCAGTCTGCATAAAGTTCATATGAAAATGGATTTGATAATTTCATCTTTTGGATGTAGGGTTTACTTCGATTTCACTGCATTTCCCCAATTGACATCTTCAAGTACTTTTGAAGAGAGTGCTTGTTCGATATGAATTTGTCTACCTATTGAAAAAATTCATGCTTAATATCATAAAAATATGGAATATACAACAGGAACCGGCCGCAACTGACCAACTATCGGTCCGATTATTCACCTTTACAAGCTTTTTCCAGGTTAATAAACTGCATCATTATTGTTGACGTGATTCTGTTTCCATAGGCCACCAACGTGTTTCATCAATGCTCTTACACGCAAGCGCAATCAATGTTTCCTAAAACTTACCTATCCGTGTATTCTAAGGAATGATATCGATAATTGCCATTTGAAATGAGAAAACTGCTGACGTTATCGACTAAACGGGACCAATTTACTTAAAAACATCAGTTATACAAACCAACTTAAGTTTCCAAATAATTTACCCAACGGAAAGTCAAACAGGCGTCACTTTTTTAACTGGGAGGGTGAAAGCAAGAAACAATTTGCTTGACTTTGATGATCACTGTATTAAATTTAGTGTGGAGAAATTAAACTGCTTCAGATCAGAAAATCCGCATTTCTTAGGTTTTCAGCCAGTTATGGAAAAACCAATGAATTATTTATTAGCATTAGGATAGACGATTATTTTTACTCAAGCACATGGAAAACAGTGCATTTCGGTCTTGTCCTAATTGCGGTGAGACATGAATGCACGATCGATACGGGCAAATTGCAATTTTATTGTGATTTTTGTCCCCTCCGAAGACAAAAAGACAAGATTATTCTAGGTCAGCATTACGGAAACGGAAATATCTGGCTGAAATTCCTCGGAAACATACTTAACCAAACCGATGCCTTTGCTTACAAGTGCAACGGTATTAACCAGGTACGAGTTCGTCCCTCATTGGGTTGGCTTACTTAACTCACGTCTTGCGGTGACAAAGTTTTCCCCTTTTTAATCTGCGCTTTGTAAATGTGGGAAATACCACGACGTCTTATTAACAAACCCACAACTTCAACGTCGAAGAATGAGTACCATAGATTGAATCCCGTTTGCATGATACGTGGTTGGGTTGCGTCATACAGACTTCAGAAACTTTAATAAAATGTTTTCAACAGATCGTCAATCTAAACCGCACGGAGAAATTTTCAAAGCCCTACATGATCTAGTTAGTCTACTTGAAGTAGAAACTGTCTGCAAAATGTGCTTGAGATTTGTAGAGCATATGAAACGTGCTGCACTGTTCCCAATGTCTTTGAAGTTACGGTGAATTCCACTAGAAAGCAACGTAAGACGCGCGTATATTTTGATAAAAGTATATGGTTCTAGCAAATTTCTGTACCCGCCAAAGTATTTTGTCAGAACAACTTCTGAATGTAATGTTACGTGGCTATTTAGATGATGCTAAGATGTGACTCATAATAACTTCGCTAAACTTCGAATGAATAACAAACGCTAAAATATGTCCATGAGTTGACAATCTATCGCCTTCAAACGGCACACAGGTTTTGAACGGGATGGAAAATGTTCCTTACGGTTTGCCTCTTATTTGGTTAGATCTTCTTGCCTTATGGTTTGAAAATCCCCAGTAATATACGACTGTTGTTGCACACTTAGTTGAAGAGGGTTTTCCGCCAGCATGATATCTAACCAGTTCTTGATTTGCTATCCGAAATGACGATACAACGTTTCGTTCCGACCTTCAGATTTATCGGATAAGGCAGTGTGAGATCTACTGGCAATGCATTAGTTGGAACGTGACCGCCTCTAAACCAGATCTTAGTGAACTGACATTTCCGAATCTCAGCTTTGGACGATAATTAGGCTATGCCTTTCAACCGGGTAACGAATGACCTTCAGATTTTGTTCCGCAGTCCGAACAGCATTACGGCTTTTCTGTGGTTTGCAGTTCCAAATCTCTTTTATTTTAGTGTTTTGCTACAGCACACAATTCTGCAGATATTGCCCGGGTTTTGATAATTTCATATTTGTCAAAGGAAGCTACTAAATGTCTCGTGCAAGGCGCATTAACATTACCAATACTGTTTCACATTTTGTACTTATCAGCGAAGTACAAAATATGCTTTAATTAAAGATATAGTCCTTTGTTTGTGCTACTACTATATAAATTCCCACCAATATGACGGTAAAATAAGTAGTTCAGCGAGAACTGTGGTCCTTTTTAGGTCACATTTTGACTAGGAATATGACGCAACAATAGTGTAAATAACACCGCAGACTTACCATGCTTTTTGGTCAGTCTATTGAAGACTTACATCTCCATTTTGACCTATTAGTAACGAAGGACAGTTTGTATTCAATCAAGGAGAGGTTTGAATATTCAGTTCAGATACACAACAAACTTGGTTTCTTTGTATTTCAGTGTTTCTTCCATAATTTTACCCGATTTAGGGTAACTTTACATTTGTACTGCAATTTTGTTAAAAATTGAAATCGTTTAGTAATCTGTTTATCCACTCGCCAGTTCCTCGGTTATTATTCAGCTGTTCCTTTCACTGTTATCCGTTTTTTTAATCTTTTTATTTTTTACTGCCTTTATTATTGAAACAACAATGTACATCTATTTTCAGGAAGGGGACCGCACCCAGCAGAGGGCTGCCAAGTGGGGAAGTTAACCGGCGGTGGGAGAATTTGAACTCGCGACCTTCACGTCCATACATCAGGACCTTATCCGTTTGGCCCGTAGTGCAACATTTATCGAAAAAGAGCACCCTTTATCTAATTCCTAGCTTTGTTCCGCCTACTTGTTGTAGTAAAGAAACAATGCACAAATCTGCAAATATATGTCCCACTAATACGTAATTATTTCATCGACTGGCTCGCTGATAAGCTCGTATATTGTATATTGTATTGCTTTGATTTCTACATACTCAATGCTGCGATACTTTATCCGAGATACCCACCACATTCCACGTTTCATTGTGAAATCAGAGATCTTCACTGCACTTAATAGGGCTCAGTATGTTCCCATTTCGTCGAGACGCCCTAACGAACCTATGGGCCTTCATCTCAATGTTTTCCATACTCGAAGCATCGTACTGATTTTCATGTGTCACTGCAGGCATCGAAACATGTAGCTTGATAAGTTTATTTTAATGGATCATTTCTAAAGCCTGATCGCTCAGTTCTCAAAATAGTATTCCTAAACCAATGTTAAATATTTAAGTGAGTCTTCAGGTAACGGTCGAAGGTTATTTAAGCATACACGTGACATCGACAGGCGGCTAACTTTGGTCAGTTAAATCGTGTAAGATAGAAATGAAGAGCTCATCCGTGGTAGATAACAAAGGATGGATCGTTGGAATGAACACTTCAAGGATCAGTTTAGCTGGCCACGCGCTAGTGTGGTTAGGCCGACGACTGCAGCTATGAATCCCTGTGAGCCGTCTATGGATCACCCAACGGAAGTTTAAGTAGAGTCAAATATGCGACTTCTGAAAAGGGAAAATTGGCCAGTCCCGACGAACATCCGCAAGTAATTTTCAGTTTGAATGTAGCTGCGACGAAATGACCTGCTCCTTGTTTCGTGATATTTGGAATGACGAACGTATTCGGTTATCTTGGGGCGAGTCACTGACTGTACCCATTTTCACGAAGGGCACATGGAGTGACTGCATCAGTCATCGTGGGATTAGTTTAATTCCGATAGTCACTAAGGTGTTAGCTTCGATAATCCCGCGCCCTTTTTACATTGATTCGGGAAAATGGCATCCGTGAACAGCAGGCCGGGTTTTGTCTAGGTCAAGGTTGTGTCGACCACATGTTCATTTATCGCCAGTTACTCGGAAAGCGCTATTCACCGCCATTCCCCACTATGATCGTAGTCTTTCTCGACCTGAAAGGTGCCTTCGACTCAGTGAATCGGACAGCACTATTCAGGGTTCTCCACCGGAAGAGTATGCCATCGAAGTTCATGAAGCTTTTACGATTGTTATACTCGCATATCTGTAGTCGCGTAAGCGTATACGGTGAACTATCAAGTTCATTGGAAACGACTAGTGGCGTTCTACAAGGGTGTCTCATCTCCCCATTCTTGTTTACCTTCATCATTGATTAGGTGTTAGATGCTTTAGCAGGTGACCCCGGGATGTAGGAATCGAACTGGGAAATGGAGCGAAGCTGTGTGATCTAGATTAGGCAGATGACGTTGTGTGCCTGTTCGAATCCGCAGACCATGCACAACGTGCTTGAGACAGACTTTCGAGGTCGATTGCTCGGTTTGGCATATGCTTTGCACCGTCAACCGTAAAGGATTGGACAACAGTAATCCTGAACTTGATATTCGGTGGAGAGAAACTAATGACTTTGGACCTTTTCAATTACATTGGTAGCTGCATGTCAAACAATGGTGGCTCGGCAGTAGATGTAAATACGTGTATATCGAAGGCTCGAGCAGTTTACGCTGGACTGAAACACTTGTGGCGTCGGCCTGATATTTCACTGAATTTGACAGATCGTGTGCACTGTGCCGCAGTGAGTAGAGTTTGTTTTCTGGTTGCGGGACGCGGAGTATGCGTGCTGCTTTCGAATACATTCGTCGTTTGGAGGTTTTCGACCAGCGATGTCTACGTAGTATGGCCAGGATTGGATAGAGTGACCAGGTGAGTTATGTGAAGGTTCGGTATTTGATATTGTGTGCCGGTTCTAAGATCACCTTATCTCAGAGTATGGAGCTTAGTAGACTTCGTTGGTTGGGTCACATTTTGTTTGTTCTGTGTATTGGCTATCGCAGTATTCTGAACTTTTTCCGTCTATGCACGCCCACTCTCTGTTCCCCTTGCATATTTACTGATTTATAGAAACATGTAACTCTGAGGAAAAGCAGTGGTCAATGAGAAATACCTCGCTGTTTAAAGCTGAACAATGATGATGAGAATGTTAATGGGAACGAAGTTCGGGATGTATTAAGCGAATAGTGTTTTGGCGCCGAGGTTTTATGAGTGGATACTTGTCTTCATAATTTTAATCAGTAATAGGCTTCTTGTTCGAGTGATGCATTCTGAGGGCAAATTGATGAAGCCATTGAGGTTAAGCCAATTCGACTGTGTTGATGCAAACGTTTAATTAGTCCACAATGGCGACATTCGGGGTCCCTGACAGATAGATTTTCTCCATGGGTCCTGTCTACTGTTGTTTGATAACATGAGTAAATCCCTGGGGTCAAATAATAAACATATAACTGAAGCAGTCAAACTGACTGGTTTACCGATAGCAACCATTTTTTTCTTTTCCTCTGGAATTTCATCCCAACCAAATCAGACGTGGCGTTTGCAACGCCGACACACTGTCCAGCTCCTTACATGCTTGATTTGATTATTTATTTTCTGACTGACTCCCAGCAATGCTTGATTAATTTAAAATGAATTGATTTTAACTCATTTAATGAAAACAAATAATCCAATCAATAACCCGATCAATTCTACAGATTTTCAGGTGGTGTTTTGCTTCAGGTGATCTTTTATGATTTCGTTAGCTCATTGCCTACTACCCGAAATCTTGACCACCCCTCGGTAGTGTCTATTTAATGGAAACCACTGAAGAAGGATGCAGCCATTTCCCCTTCATTAGGAATCATCAGCGGACACATCCTTCGTGTCAGAAGTGGTAAGTTTACTCAGGACAATAGTTTGTGATTTCAACATAGCAGCCATTATGCTAAGTAGGTTTGTGTCCAAGGTCCAGTGCCACGGGTATACACCGCAGAGGATTAATAACAAAAGTGAAAGAGCTACAATATACTTTCGTGGATTTTGCATGTGAGTGCGATAAAAACACGTTACAATGATCCCTAGAACTTGCGAACTATATCGCATTTCTAAAAAACAATACAAATCTATCCGGCTAAAAATACGAGGAAGGATTTACCGTAGACAATCCTCAAAATGAGTGAGAAAATCTCGGTCACTGACTGGGAAACCAGAACAAGCATAGCAACCATTTAAGGGATACGAAACGTTTGTGTAAGACATTCTGTGAACTATAAAATACTCAGTTATAAACGACAATAAACCAGCCTAGAGGTTAAATTCAGTACAACAAGCAATTGACGCCACCCCAGTGGCAAACGCCGAGTCGGTGTCAACAGCTTCTGTCCACAAAGAGCTTGGTTAGGTAATTCGATTGGCATTGCTTCAGTGAGTGCTAAAATCTTCCGGAAAGTACTTTATAATAAAACATGGAATGGAGTCAATTTTGCGTTTGGTTGTCATCAGGTGTTTCAGGATTAGTGACCCGGGTCACAATCAGGATAATTATTCACTGTTTTGCGATGCTGGTTTGGCCAACCGTTTGAGAATATGTTCTGATACCCGCTGTCTTCTGTCTGTTCTGTCGATGTAAGTGTAACCGCAACTGCAACGGAACGGTACAGGAGACGCAACATCCAGATTGGTTGAAAGTTCTTTTCACCTCTTTTTTTGTTCCTCACTCGATACCAAACTCTTCCCGCCCAAATTGCCGATAATGACACCGATTTTGGTCGCTGTTTATTTTCGGTTCGATGTATTACCCTTCTTTGTCTCACCCCTGTGCTCTTTATTTGAGATCATTTTGCGTACATTCGATGAAGTCACGGGTCACTTGATTTTGGGTTGCTTGTTTTGTTACAGCCCATTTTCGTTTTATCGCTCACGTTGGTCGACTGCAGACTTTCCGTTCGTTTACAGTGATTTCTGACTGTCACACTTAGGCAGGTGTTGTTGGACCTGATCAAGGGTCCAGAATCTCTTGTTTGATTGAACTACGGGACAGGTACTTTCCGTTTGCTCTCTTTCATCGAACGTTCGTTTTCACCGCAATTTTTTCTATTTTTAACTGGATAGTGACTGAGGCTTACTGTGAAAGGTATGGTTGTTGTGTACATAATCTTCACCTCATGAATAGTACCGTAGAAAATGCGGAGCAATCTTGTTCTTTCTAGGGCTTCACATCGATTTGGGATACGCGTTGCTTTGAGGTTTCAAAGTGCTATCCAGAAAGTCAGAAGTCTATTTTTGCGCGATTCGCGCTTTGAATCGCCGATCGACTTCATCCGAGGTAAAACTCGAACGTTTGGTCGTTACAGGAGATGTGAGGCAAAATATGACATCCGACTAGATCCAGGTTGGTTCAGAATGATGCACCGGGTGGTTGGCAAGAGGTGAAGTTCTGTGGTCAGAAATGTGTGATTTTTGGCTGAATTGAATTGGTGATAGACATCGTTGAGAATATGGTCTCCCCTGAAAGCCATTCTGATGGATTCGGGCTTCTTCATTGTTTTGCAGCCTGACATTTCGACAGAGTGGCAATGGTCAACCCATTAGGTCTAGCCCTGGTAGATGTATCTTAACCCATGATACAGACAAAGTTAAGTTATTATGTTTCCAAATTTTATTTTTATTTATTTTATTTTTACTGATCCTGCAAATTCTGCTAGTATTATGCAACTCTTTAATTCCGCTCAACCCAATCTTTCAGTTTCTTCTAATAAAGAGGTCAACAACTGTTTTACTTTTCAGACATCAAACTTGTGCGGCTAGCAAATGAGACCGCAAAACGCTCCATTCAAAGAACAGCCATATGGAGTGGGTAGTACTTGCATTTTTCAAGTTTTACACCGACTGAATACAAACTCGGCTTAGTAACGAGTCTTTATCATCGTGCTAGGAGTATTTGCACGCCAGATGCCCTCCATTCTTAATGGTTACCCAGCAGAATTCATTGACTGCATTGCGTCTTCTCGCAACGTGTATTGGAATACGTCAACAGTTAACCGTTTAATTTTGCCATACTTTCGTGCAATTGAGCTAGGAGTTCCCCCCTACTTCGGGTGCACTACTTAACTTGTCCTGACTTGATCCAAAGTTAGTTTGTTTGTCGCGGATATGGGGAGTGGACAGCGTCCAATTTTATTATGATCGTCGATGCAACCCGGTAAGCTCGATGAGGAAAATTGATTGTTTCTTTTCCTCATC
Source organism: Fasciolopsis buskii (assembly GCA_008360955.1). Lineage (NCBI taxonomy): Eukaryota > Metazoa > Platyhelminthes > Trematoda > Plagiorchiida > Fasciolidae > Fasciolopsis > Fasciolopsis buskii. The sequence goes on along the minus strand of LUCM01000451.1, from coordinate 17,320 downwards.
AGCTAAGAAAAAGAGAAAAAGTAAGCAATAAAACCTAATAGCACTAAACAAGATTTAACACGAGCACGGAAAATCGACAATAAATGTAATGACGATGGTGTTCCACTTTTAGCCGTAGACGAGGTACCTTCAACCACAAACCGTGACAACTTAAGTCAATGGATCCACGTGTACAAACTTGAATGAGTAAACGGTAGAATGCCATAACCATCATATGAACAAAAGTCAGCTTGAGAAATAAGAATAATTTAGTCAGCAAAAATATCAACAACCACACATTAATCAGTTGAAAGCCCCCTCGCCTCGCGGACGTCATTCAGCATCGACCAGTCAGTTCCGGTCAGTGGTTCAATACACTTTCAGCTAGTTAGATATGAACAAAACACCTAAAAGTTTCTGTGAATGCAACTGTTAGAATAGGATAATGGAAACGCATTCGCTGATTTGACCTGGTTCCAGACTTTACTCAACATATGCCAGTTACAGGGAGAACTTTTCTGATTTCTTGTGAAAAATCGGTTGGTAACACTCGACGAACTATGAGTAGAATTATTTGTTCTTTGCGTGACAGTTTAAAACATTAATAAAGTTTCGGATGTGTTTGCGTCTTTGTTAATTTTGCAAATGAACAGTTACACAAATATACATACAAATTATAAAACAGCACATTCTTCTATTGGATTCGAGATTGATATATGCTCATGCCTTAGTTTAACTACGTTTGATTTTTTTCATTCATTCAACTGTAAGTTCTATTTGGATTCCCAAACGGTAGCACATGATCAAAGTCATCAGTCTTAGTCACAAGAACACCCTGTGATATAAATATGTGCTCTTCCATATCACTTTTGACCTATGAGGAAGAGAAATTCAGAACGAATCGACTTACTGCTGGTTCACGGGTTTAAAATGTCGTTCATCAATCACGGGACAAGATGAACGTACGCAATGAAGTTTATACGGGTCAGCTTTATACTAACCCATTTTCATTTGGATAAAAAGACAGAATTTTTAGGCAAAACTCAGTAGTATTATTATAAGTCCAAAAATCAAATGCCACTATTCAGACCGTGGAAACGGCTAGGTTCGTGAACACCATCCAGTTGGAAAAACCAAGTAAATCTCGCATTGAAAGTCTCGCTTTTTTCAAAATGATGATCCTGCAGCTGCGGTTGCGTCATGCGAGGCTGCAAGAAATGGAACAGGAAATTCAGCTGAACCTTTTGGGAGTCAGTTAACTTCACGCGCGCGATAAGCAACATTAAAAAATCAGGCATGCAAGTGAACTAGGACAAAATCTAAGAATTCTAATTTCACTGTATAGAGTCGAAAATTGGTAACCGTTGTTTCATACCACTGTAACTAAGGGCGGTGAAACAAAAAGAAATATGCATTTTAAGTAGCCGCAGTATTAACCAAGAACTGACTTATACCTCATCCTCAAACGTGCATGCTTTCCCCTACTGCATATGATATTAGTTCTTTAGTTTCATCTTTTCCAGGGTTTTTGAGGAATGATTCTACCTTTATCAATTTCGTATTTTGTTTCTTCTTCTGATATTATTCACTTTAGACACGCCTCAGCACAAGGAGATCAGTTAGCTCCAATAGGAACTCTTATTTGTTACTTATAAATCAAGTAATCTGTCACCTTTTAAAATAGTATTAGTGAGAATTTGTTAGACATCCTTTTGTTTCGAAATTTCTACTCACTATTTTCGCATATAGTAGTATGTCTCGCATACTGATGGAAAGAGGAAATTCCCCTGAAGCACATGGATGGTTTTGCATTTGTTGCAACTGTTCAGATATGCATACCCAGCACTGTCCTATCCATTCATTCCGTAACTTCCACTCTTATCAGAATCTCATCTGAATCAAGGTGGACGCGATTTGACAGTTGAGTGCACCTGAGACGACCGGACAGAAGAGTTTCGGGTAGGTATATATGACAACAGCAATAACCAGGGGAAATTTTGGCTTTCCATCCTTCCGCTAGAAGCACTACTAAGGACGAAGATTTACACTTGAGGTTACCCATGTCTGGCCGAAGAAAAACTGACGATGAATAACCGTGATTCGAAAACCAACTCATCATCCATGTATGCTCCCAATAACTCAAGTGGGATTCAGTCAAATACGTGATTGACCGTTCGAAGTCAGTTTGGTTTAAAATGGGCATATCCTAGTGACCAGCTTATTCTCAACTGTAAGCAAGTAGGCTTTCATCATGCATTCTGCACCCTTCGCTAACTTTGAGGATTGTAGAAGCCGGACAAAAGACAATTCAAATCTGCCGGGTGTATCCAGGTAGCCTAATGTGAGTGCCTAATATTTTTACTGGTGATTAGCTGATACCGGAATTCCTTTTTAAAACCAGCGAGTTCATATGCCTTATCCAAATTACGACTACATGGGGAAGCCTCATTTCGTTAACTATAATCGTCGTTCATTAACGATGCGCACAGCAAACTAGCAAAGGTGGAATACCGGTATGATTATTTCATCATTGAAGGCATTTGAAAATTTCAAAATATTTGAGCAGTTCAGAGTTTTTACTTCGATAATTTAATTAGGACCCTTTAGACCAACTAACCTTGCCGCATTTGCCACAAATTGCTTGTGAAGCTAGACTCCGAAGATAAAATGCATCATTTGTCACAGCTTTCTGTGTCGCATTCGGTTCTGAAGGGAAAAAGACAACCACACCCGATAACGCGGTCAATCTTCAGCGATTTCACACCTATTAGAAGCTGGATTTTCGGATATCTTCATGCTTTTCAGCAACCATAAACTAGCCGGAAAGGTAACCGAGTATACGTTTCCAAAGTCGTGTCGCTCATGTAGAAGGGTTTTATATCCTGCTGCATTCTCACCATACCGTTTGATTAATGCTCTGGACAGGAATAATCAAGCCGGTGCAAAGTGGAGTCTATCAGTTATTATTTCAAGCATGACTATTCATGCTCGGTTGTCTTCTCCGGAAAGTAGACACTTCAAGACTAATGTCAAACTGGGAGCGGTTAAGGTGCAAGCTTTGTTTGGTTTTTGACTGTTTTGCCGCTATGAAGAAAAGCCGTGGTAAGTATCCCATTGTGAAATGATTGTTTCTCAGAAAACCGTGTTGCAAACACCAAAACGGCCCCATGAAAATCTCTCTATTGGTCACGTGGGGTTTTCTTATTGCTGCTCTTTCTTTCTAAGGTAGCAAATCCATCCCTTGTTAAAGCTATATACATGACGCATAGCTCACCACTGGACATGCTACAAATACTGTTTTGCCTTCTTAAGGATTCAACAGATTGCAAAGAGATTCTTACAGTGAATCTACATGAAATTCACGTGTAGCGTTTAGGCGCAGCCTCACTTTCGCCTCCGAATACGACCACGGCTTCAGAGTTGTTTCAACCCACCAGCGTGAAAAGTGGCATACGGGAAAGGTCATTCACCAGATATTCTCCATTGATGTTTAATTGCAACTTACGAATATGCACATGTATATATATGTATATAATTAGTGAGTAAATTGCGGCGTAACTTTCAGTTACCGGGATCTCCTTGCTGTTTTCATCTGTATGGTCTGGGATTGAGACTTTTCCGATATGTCCTGGTGATTCGAGTGGGTATGCCATTAAGATCTAGCACAGTTGGTGTTATTGCCACGAGTAAACATTATAATTTGACTACTATAGAGGAATAGCTTCGAGGTGGCGTGTTCTGGAACTACCGTTAATCTTATCTATGAAAATTTAATAATTTGAACTGCTTCTGATTCTTACTGGACTAGGGTGCATGAAGAAAGCGATTTCTGAATAAGAAAACAGACAATTTCATTAGAAGAACTTATGAAGGCAAAGCTGAAACTAGTAAGTTTGATTAAAAGAACGAAAATAAAATCGGGAATAAATATTGGGCATCCCTAAAAGCAGACAAATAACTGCCTTCCGGGGCAGATGTATTTGATGTCAAGAAGACTAACTCAGGATGATTGATGATAATTCTGTCCAAATTGGATTATTATCAAGTTGGAGAAACGCAAGGATCTGTGGGATGAGTATACTGTAGTGTGTCTAAGATGGGCTAGAATCACATACAATGGATTGTAAATTGTCTTTCGATAATCGAACAGAAAAAACGTCAAACAGAGAATCGTAATGAGGTGACATACTACGAAATGTTGTGCAAGTTTGCTAAAATTGCTCTCCATTGGTGATAGAACTTTAGATGGCGGTGAATAGTCAATCGAATTTGTGTAAATAGCTTCAGACTTGCTAGATTAACACATAACCGGCAGATTTTAACTACGTCGAAGATTGTCCATCCGGTTTATCGTGAAATCGTCAGATAAAACAAAGAGATCCGGAGACGAATAAAGTAGTACATGGGTCTTAGGTGTGAAAAATTCGTTACCTATGCACAATTATGAATCTTTGAAGTATGATCACTTCAAAAGGTTCCAAATACAATGAAACTAGAGATGAATCATGAACTGGTTCGATAGATTTACACTGTCGGTGATTTGCTATGAAAAATTAACAGGCAAACTGTGCACGCGAGTTTCTTAATGATGTTTTAATGGTCTGATTGACGTATGGGTGCAGCGCGAGAAAAGCACGCTGTATTCGCTAGGGGGGGGGGACCGGCAACCAAATACCTGAAACTTGGAATGTTACAGAACCGCGCAGTGTCCCAATAAGTCATGTGTGATAAAATGTCGGGAGAGAGTGAACTGCCACCTAACACCAAAGTGACAGGCAGGTAGAATTTATGAACCTCCGAAATTATTGAACCGAGGGAAGTTGAAACCATGTAACCACCGGTCGGTCGAAGCTGCATGACGAATTACTTTAAAATCAAATTGTCTTACAACTTAATATTCTCGATTCGGAGACCAGGAAGCGGAATTCATCAATGAGTTGTTCACGCTACCAGCAAAACCCACAGGCACACATAATGCACAATGACGCTGAAATCGGACTACCTGAGCTAGAAGTTAATCGTTCAGAAGCTACTTGATACAGCAACCGTTTTCCAGGAGTTTATGACGGTAGCAACTAATTGGGACTGAATCCTTACGATGTACAGTAGTTCATCACCTGTTTATTTAGTTAGAGATGATCGAAATGCATCATGCAAACGACTATCTCACAAGCTGCCAAGGGATGCCCAACGAGCTTCATGGCGTTGATTACCGCATTCTGTTTCAAACGAAATATGACCAATTTCCATTCCTCAAGATTACGATTTTTTCTCCCGAATGATAGAAGCAGGTAATTTATTTGCAGAGAAAACAGGGGGTTGGTTTCACTAGTGCACTGTTTACAAGGCTTGCTAAAAATTAAGTTTTGTCAATCGAGCAGTAGCTCTATCGGCTATACCATGCAGAAAGCATTTTCAGAAATCGATAAGCACAGGGTACCAAGAATGTTTGGAGTTTTGTGTCTGATGAAAGCATTTCGGTAGAAAACCTTCGTTTGATATTGGTTTATCCAGGGAAGTATATCTGCACGCGTTTAACACAATCTTATCCGTAGAGTTAGCCAACCAAATGGACCAGGTGCGAAAGAATTAAATCACTTTGCGTGAAGACAACCAAGGGTTAATTGGATCAATTTGTGTTCTATGGGGTGACGTGGTGGAATCCTCCAGTAAATCTCTTGCTTGAAAGGTAACAAAATCATTGTTCATTTCTGCCCAGGAATGCGGTCATTTTCCATCCTACCGACGTCCATATTTGGACGGTGTGGCTACCCCACCGTGAGGGAAAAGATGGGCGATCTAGTAAACGTCGCTACTTTCGGCTACATTTGACCTTGTTCATCAATAGCTAGCACGGGCTATCCACGTAAGAGTGATAGATGGACAAGAATATCGAACGGGATGGCTTTTTATACAAGGTAGCATTGAATGACCTCATCCGTGGTGTGTAAGTAATCCACACAAATGTGATACATTGAACGAAAATCTGATCTATGTGCGCATTCCAATCCGAATCGCAGATGGACGCAAAATATCATTCGACGTAAAGTGCAACGAGGAATCTGCGGAACGGAATAGTGACCGGTTTATTACCATCTTATTCGAACGTTGATATCTTATTCATCCCCCCTTCAACCGGTTAGGTCATGCAGTTGCGGCACGATCAAATATGCCTCTTCAATTTTCGTTTCCCAAATCAGAGAATTATGTTGCGATTATATGGATTCATATCATGCAAAGTGCGCTAAGTACAATTTGCGAACAGAACTATTACCAGGTGCTATAGAATACAGACGGAATTCCGAATGTCTGCCGTAAATCCGAAAAATATTGATGTCATTCTGAAATTTTGAGGGGGAAATGAATAATGGTAGTTCGTTTGATCTAGGGCCGCGATCGAACTGAGGACGGTCACGCAATTCCGATGGATACGATAATCGTCTGCTAATGATGAACCTCACATCCGAATCGGCAGGGCCTAGAGCGAACCGCCATTTTACGAGGAGAAAAAGGTGATATCTTTCCTGAGGAGGAACAGTCGGAGAGGGAAGACGCGCGGAGCAGGACAGTTCATTCCGTCTCATTTTTCCTTTACACGTGATCCTGACATACCAGCACATATTACACCCTTATAGTCGTGATATCACAAAAGCGGTGGGACACCAACTGAGACCAACTATCATCGGGAGGGTGATGGGCAGGTCAAGTAGATAAGCACAAACAAACTGAAAGTCGAAAATTCCAAATTTCATTCTACTAGTCCAAAGTTTCCTTTTGCCTTTGTGGACAACTGCAAAGGCGTTAACCGCTTTATGTCTAATAGTATCAGCTTAAAGTATGAACGGAGTGCAAAAGCAACAAATCAAAGCTAAAATAGGTCGGCTAGGTCATTGTTGAATGGGGGATCCGTTTTAGTGATCATCAAAAATAAATTGTCACTAACCGTGTGACTGATGGACTGTTACAGACGTGGAATTTCTATTTGCTTTTGAGAGACTCCCTAACCAAGTCAGCTAATTAACAAGGGAAACATAAAAATCAGCGAAGTCTAAGTGCACAGCAGCGTGGTTTGAAATTGAGGGTCGTCGGTTCGAATCCATACCGGTAAAGTGACGGGTCGCCAGTATTGCGATCGTACGGAGCCGAGTAAGATCGACGCACAAATGGTCACAAAGGTTAAGGGCATGCAGACGTAATACGAGATTCGCGTTAGGACAATTTATTCTACAAATCCGACCACCGTTAGTCATCTTCCCTACTTGATAGAATTCAGTATGTCCCCGCTGCTGTGATAATCACTGGATGGGGTAAACCAATGATAATTCACATGAAAATAGAAAAAAGAATGCTTTTTTCGGTATTACACGGAGTTTCACGTCGATCTACATCTTGTACCAGTTTCGTGTATTTTAACTCTGAGAAACTTGGTTCGTGTATTCTTTCCGGGCCGCCGATATGCACTGAAATTCATAATGAATTATTTTGGTTTCTATAGATTTTCCGTATAAAAATGTCGCATTTCAGTCAAAAAACATGGAGATAAAAAATAGGAAAAATGTTATGCTCGTCAACTTGTAAAAGTGTGAAAAAAACTCATGGAGGAATGATCGAAGCACATTATGATAAGTTGATCAAGATGTCGGCTGAAACAGGGTCATGGTTTGTCAAGATATGTGCTAAATATGGGACAGTGGATTTCCTATAGATATTGATTCTAGATGGTATGTAACGAAAAGCGCATCTGGTTGAAACACGCAAGTAGCACTTTAAAAGATTGTTGTGCAAACGATGCGTGTGATCTGAAAGAATTTTGTGAGCCATTTTTTCACATGCTGCTAAATGGAGGTCATATAGATTGAACGACACCTTAGTTAGTGATATGAAAGACACACGGCTAATAATTGATAGCCCCCGGGGAGGAATTGTAAAGCCTTCTTAAGTAAACATGGAAGAATAATAGGAGAACAGTAAAGAAGGATTGGAAAGACACACTAGCATTGAAGTCGGAAGTTGGTGCTCTGTTTCACTTTGTAGTGCCGAAGATTCCTGATTTGAGCTGACAACCGGAGTTTTTACACAGGTAGAAATGTGAGTACTCCACTCCAGATTTTTATCAATAAAAACTCCCAGATATTTCACAGAATCAACCCTGGTAAGTGTTTTTGGGTTGATAGAAGAAGTTTTGGATGGGTAGGCTGACCGAGAGAACGGACACTTGAAACATTCAGATATGGTGAGATTTAACCTAGCGTGTGCAGAGAAATCGAAAAATAAAGATAGACCGTTGGAAACTTGAAAATTATTCTTGTTGGAAACAGCTTGACAGAGGGCAAAGTAGCCAACATACTTAAACAGATGGCACGGGAGTTAGCCATTAAGTCACTGAGGTAAGCCGAGGAAATACGGTGAAAGAGCAACACCCTGAAGCACGCCTGCGTCTTTAATCAACGGTTTTAACGTTTTATTCTTCACTCGTGTGCACTGGGTTTGGTTAATAAAGTAATCCGACAACCATGCCAATTAAGACCTGAGACAACCGAATGTTTCCAGTTTGTAAAGTGGAAGAGGCAGTGGAATCGAAGTGAATGCAGACAAACATCCTAGGAAGACGCAACATTCAGATTTCATTGATGAGTCTAAGGACTGACAAATTTGATGAATAAGGAAGGCGACGGCGTCCAAACACTACCCGTTAAATTTATAAGCGACGGGTCCCCAAAAGTCAGGAATAGATGACGAGCTTAATGATGAGTTAATCAGAAATGAATGCATCCGTCGGGACTGCAGCATTATGCCTTAAAAGAGCTGAGGGCAGACTGTCAGGACCAACCCCTACGGTAACTTTATTGGTGTGTAGAAAGTCCGACATATTCCCTAAGAAAAGCCTGTAACTGCCGCATCAGCAGCCTATCCAGAGATGATTGGTGTAAACTTGGAAGGATGGATGAAAGCTTTATTCATGCTGTCGACATCCGCAGAACATTTCACGCTTCTTTTTCTTCCCACACAACAGTCGAATGCCTTGCATAGAAATCGGATGTAGTTACTGCTCGAGAGTTGGCTAGCGAATGTCGTATCGATGCGCCTTTACTTGGGTGGAAATATACCGTACATTTGAGTTAACACGGGATTCGCAAAGGTACCCATTGCGTCTTCTTAAAAATTTTAGTACCTGGGAGGAGATGCGGCCGCTTGGAACGAATAATGTTCCTAAGAGACAGCACATATCATTAATTGCGATGGCCATCTTTGTGAGAATCCTAGGGTTGCCACTGAGCAGGGGTTCAAAAGAAAAACCTGCAGATGAGTGCGAAAGGGATTCCTGAAGAAGAGTATATTTGTTGTGTATAGACTTGCGGAGGCAAATTTGGATTTGATTTGTTTAGTTCAGGGAATGGAAGGCTGACCGCGAGTACATCTTGGGCCTTAACAAAAGCAGACAATGACGAGAGCACGCAGCTCTAGGGAAAAGTCAGAGTAGTTGGTAATAACTCAATATACAATGGAGTTGCTGATGGGGGGGAAATGCAGAGGTCAGTCAAATCAAAAACAGTCAGTGTTAGGGTTAATATGATTGAAATCACCTACAATAATATAAAAATTATCAGCAAAAAATGTTCGAAAAGAATCGAAAGCAGATGTGATACTGTGCTGCGAACTAAGAGGTGCCATATGCAAGTTTTTCATGATTGTGCTGGAGTGGCAGGAAAACCTGGGATGACATGTGCTACGAGACAGTCAACTCCACTTCACGAGTGCATATAAATATCTTCGGACTTGCTAGACCAAAAGCAACTTTTGTATGTTGCCGCACGACTTCCATTCTTCTTGTTCGAAACTCCGTCCTGCCTATGAAGCCTAAAGCTGTCCGTCGACACCAATGAATCAGCGATATCCGGGTTCAGCCACAATTCTTGCAGGCAGATGACACAAGTGTAAACAAGGGTCGGTGACTGAAGTGTCTAGGATATGTCTGACAATTTTTGCAAACAGAAAACGGATGTTGGTACTCAACAATGCCGGAATGGACATCTTGGTCAAAAGGGTGCATTTAAGAACTGCCTACCAGTCAGCACGAGTGCCTCTTCTAGATGAATTAGATCTTTGAGGCACAAGAATGCGTGATCCTACTTCATGTTGAGAAACAAGCATTTTAAGCAAAAATAATAGCGGCCGACTGTGGCGGCAAACGGAGACTATGATGGGAAAAATCCCGCAAAATAACAATAAAATAAAACGAAACAGAATTGTAGCGCAACCAGTCAAAGGGCGCGTTAGCGAATGTCCTATGTGTAACCCCAAAGCTTCCAGCCGAACGCCTAACAAGCCGCTGTTTCCAAATGCTGTCAAGGAACATCATCATATACAGTAGACAACAACCACAAACGACAATCTCCATTCAGACCCTAGAAGAAGAATTACTCTTTGCATTTTTTCTAGCTTATCGTTGCTTGCTGTACTCTATTTAGACCCAAAATGACGATGGACGAAAGTCCTTTAATCAAGGCATCGCGAGCTACTAAATTCCAAATTATCATAGAATACGCTTTCTCAAGAATTTCAACCAAACATTTGTGCTATTTCCTCATATTAGATAGATCGTATGTATGCCTTACTCTTCGAAGTGTAACCTAAGGCTGGAAAACATTAAGATAGTTCAGTAACTGGTAGTTACTCGGTTACTAAGGCAACTCAGCAGCGGGTAACATTAATGTGCAGTCCAGTTCCACCTCACTGCAATCAGATTTGACCTATTCTAGCCGCGTGGAAGAGTTATACTAATACATTCAGGTCGGTTTCATATTTTACAAGCATGAAAGTTGCACTGACGTGCTCTGGTCTTAATTGCTACAACCTAAAACTACCCACCAGAAATCAGAAAATAACGAGAAAAAGGAAAAGATGAACTCAGAGAAAGTAAGTTGAGGAATGGGAGAACGAAAGTGATTGCGACACCTGGCCCTGACCAATATTGTATCCAATCAACTAGCGGGGGAGAACCTGCAGACTCATTGCCGTGGTCTAGCTGAAACTAACCGAGATAATCCACTTGCGTCTGTTTTCATACTTTTTCCCACATCATCGACTGGTAGCCATGACCCATCTTCCAACCATTATTTGCCTCAGACAACAGCTTACAGTGAGACAATCTTTCTGTGGACATGTGCATAACAAGTCCCAATGGCTTTATTCTATTTATATCAAATGTTTTTAAGGCTCAACATCATGGACCAGGATTCTGAGTTGTTAACAAAGTTCGCTCAACCGCGGAGAAGACGGCGCCCAAAAATCGAAAGTCTTTGCACATGTTCTAAATTGAATGGCCTTAAATTGGTGAATACCAGTCGACATACGTCCGCCATGTGAGATGCAGCTGTCAACCTAAATAAACTTGTATTACCAAAAGTTTTGAAGATTTGTGTTGGTCGTACGTGAGGTTGCTGGTTTTCATAGGGTCCTGATCGCTGAGCTCGGCATTTAGATCACAAACATTTCGTCACCAGTCGTGGTGATATCGTCGGGGCAAGTGCGCAGTCATTGCCATTGCCTTCGACCTTGAACTTCTTTGGCTAATTTGGCTTAGAAACTATGCGTTCGTTTTTCACTTGACCTCTGTTGCTTTGACATTTGGCCTTAGAAAACTGAATTTCGGTCTGAGAATTTTGATCCGTATAGTTGTATCCCGCTGTGATTCAATTCCATAACCAGGTCCGGATAGATTTGTGATCATGGGCCTGTATGACATGAATTCCGATTCTCTTAGTTAGCTGAGCTGCCTGCCTCTCATCCAACTGTACACGTGGTCCAATTTAATGCGTCTATTCATTGAATTATTTGAAGAAGTCAAGGCTTTTAAAAACTCCCTTCCGTCACTATTAATTGCTTTATTCAAGATCTCAACGTTAGCCAGATTGAATTAGTGCCCCACCGGAACGGATATGCGAGCGAGAGTGAGTCGTGTCTCCTTGTGCCTAGTTTATCCTCGTACTTTCGAGTAATCACATTTCTCCCGGTTTAGCCAACATAACACTTGTTGTAGTCAATGCAACGACGACGTTTGTTTTTTCTGTTTTGAGTCGCTTTTTTGTCTTCGAAGTCCTCTCGAGTTTAGGACGGTCTAGGAACACTGTGATTCTTTGATGTTGGAGTAATCTTACGGTTAATTCAGATACATTTTTGATTTATGAGAGAAGGATCCTTCTCTTTGATTGTTCCTTCTTCTCCGTTTTCTTGTTAATTGGATGCCCGGTTCACTGGATATCCGTGTTTCTAGAACATCTTGACGAAGCAGGTTTCCTCTTGCTTTCTTAGACCTTTTGCGCTGCAGTGAGTTTTGGGTTTCATAAATGAAGTTCGGATACATGACCGTTTGTGATTGTTTGGGTTGTTCCCATGAAAGTTTAATATTTGATCCGGGTGAGTTTATTTGCGAAACTCTCCTGTCTCCAGTGTGCTGATGGCGTTTCTTTTAACCGGCCTGTCCATAAGTGTCAGCTCTTCATCTGTATCCGATTCCATGGTGAAGTTCACCTCTTTGAAAATGTTACTATCTTTTCAATACTTGATCGTTTAATAATGACAAAGGTCCACGTATCTGACCCAATGTTTTGGCTGGATCATTGGTATTGCGAGGGTTGCATTGCGGCTTCAGCGAAAAATGCCGATTAGAATGAGCACATCAGTGAACCTTCAATTTGTGCATACACGTCACGATCAAGTTCGAAGCACCTGCATGGGCACATTTCCAGTAGTTCGCAAACTGTTTGTATTTCAAGTGGTCTGTCTGGGCAAGAGTTTCTTGGTTATTTCCTTTGCTGGACCCAAGTCAACTGAAGTCAAAAGCGCGGTGACATCAGATGAGACCATCGCTATATCTTCTTCCACAGTGACGTATTTTGGCTTTTCCAGAAAGTGATGAGCGTTGTTTACGGCCTGGTTTGAGCCACATATCAGTTGTTTCAGAAGTTTCCACAGTTCTTAAGCTAACCTGCAAGTTGATGTTCGCAGAAAGGAGAGGATGGATTTGAGTGGAATGTCTTTGCAAAGGAGCATCAAACATAAATGCCAAAAAGTGAGGGCTGTGACCTCAAATGTCGCACGATTCTACGGATTGTCAAATGTTCACAAAGAAGGGATTCTACTCAAATTCATCCTCTCCTTTCTGCGAACATCAACTTGCAGGTTAGCTTAAGAACTGTGGAAACTTCTGAAACAACTGATATGTGGCTCAAACCAGGCCGTAAACAACGCTCATCACTTTCTGGAAAAGCCAAAATACGTCACTGTGGAAGAAGATATAGCGATGGTCTCATCTGATGTCACCGCGCTTTTGACTTCAGTTGACTTGGGTCCAGCAAAGGAAATAACCAAGAAACTCTTGCCCAGACAGACCACTTGAAATACAAACAGTTTGC
>LUCM01000450.1:223739-239317 GCA_008360955.1 Fasciolopsis buskii | reverse complement strand
CAACCTGATCGTGTGGCAAAATGATCAATTACACATACACACAGACAAATTCTTAGAGTTGTGAACTGATGTGGTTGCAAGCGGACAAATTCCCTTGAACCAACTCCAAAGCATATTTTATGGCATGTATCAATATGAATACGAATAACTGAAAACGAGCGTGTTCGCCACGTTGTGTAGTTCTCAGTGTGTTTTCTGCGGGATTTTTCAAACGTTTGAAGCAAACCAAAGAACCCGGCGTACTGCGTGAGCTTAACACTTACGTTAAGCTTTGTACCAAGTAAATTTTAAATGATATCTACATCTTTAATACCTTTCAAGCCTTTGTTTGCCAACGGTCTTGCTCTTGAATTTTAACAAATGGACCGTGGCCAATTCATTAGGTAATCTTTATCCATGAATCAAATAAAGCTAGGATCATTGTGGGTTTAAAATATGTTTTGACTTTATTCAAGCCGCTGCTTAATAATTTCTGTGTCCGGAGTGTCTTCGGTGTAGCCTATCCCAGCTGGAACGGCACAAACCGTAGAAATGCGTGGGTTCGAACACCGTCAGATTCAATAACTTTTCACAATAGGATCAATTCCACAAATGAGAAATTGCCAATTGAATTAACAAATCTTCGGAGTGAATTCGATTAGGAAAAAGAGGTAGTGATCTTAATTCCATTTATCACAACTCCCCTAGGGCAGACTTGCCCCGCTTTCACACAACGCTATTGCTTTCATTGACCGTTACGGTGGTCAGTTACGAGCTGCCTACCATAAATGATATCAAACGCAAGCTAGACTAGTTGTTACTTCTTCAGAGCACAGTATAACGAATGAAGCGGAAATGGAAATAGGTTTTACGAGATATTGTAACACCGGCCAGATTTGTGACGTTTTGTGGCCGAAATGGTGTACAATAATCTTTCAGAATAAAAACAGAAGTGCTGAATCGAGGACCGTCTTGTTCGCAGCTGTTCTCATGCTGGAAAGTATTGAATTTCAAATGAAAATGTATAATACTAGGCCATTTTCCTCAAAATGAACATTGCAATAGATTTGAATTTTAGAACTACAAGACGCGACAGAGACACGCTGAGTTAACGAACTTATTTACTGAAGGTCTTAGTAAATACGATGCAGTCGCTCATCCGGTATGTGGATCTACTCTCGTTTCTGTCGATCACAATGTCAGCTAACAAAAATACAAGTTGTGGACATCACTGCGTGATTGGGATCACATGCATGTTTTCTCCATGAGACATAAGAACACAGCTACTGATATTCCTCTTGAAAGGGCTTTGTCTCTTGGGGGTTTGTGCACAAACCGTGGACGCCATTACCACACCAGAGAGTAGGTAGAATAAAGGGAAATAAGCGAATTGTCATGGTTACGCATTTCCATTCTAACCGTCGTCCTGTAATTAGGCAACACTGGTCTCCATAATATTACTTTGAATAATGATAATGAGTAGGATTGCTTGCACAGTGCAAACCGTAGGCGCCAGTGGTCAGTGGGATTCAGGTTATAGACAGTTCATTTATGGTATACCAAATGATGTGACTTGTCTGATGTAAGCTTAATCAGTTTATTTAAAACGGTTGGTTAAATAATGAAACGGCTATTTTCAAGATAGCTTTCCAATGCGTAGGATGAGGTTCCACGCGTAAGTAGATAGAAATTAATCGCAAAACCGCATTCCTGGTCTCCAATTCAGAGAAATATAGTTGCAAGCAAAGCCCATGTTTCATTCTGCTTTATTTAGGAAATAGTCTTTCAAAACATAACATTGCTCGTATTTCTTGAGCGATCATTCAGTTGAATTTTTTAGTCTTTTTATTTACTCAAAATGTTTAAACCAAGAAGGAGTGAGAATATTTCAGGTTCGTCTTAGAAACCCGCTTTTCGCAATGAAGATGACCACATGACTTAAAAAAGCTGGACATTCTATCGACCCAGACTGCTTTTGGGGACTCGGATTGCCTGAGGAAGTTGACTAACACGAAGAGGTGAATGCGCTGCGTATCTACATTTCTGGATCTCACTTGGGAGTGCAAAGGACTCACAGAATAGACATCAGGCTCGGAAATGTGGTTCGAAATCTCATTTGGATATAGAGCACAGCTATAGATACATTTATTAATATTAGTTATCCATGGCAGTACACTTATAATAAATAGGCCTGTCAGCCAAAGCATCTGTGATTCTACAGTAAACTGGGCAGAAGGAAGAGATTTCAAAATTGATCGAGATCCGGGTTCCTAAAACTGTGGTCCTTTTGCGATTGTAGGCACCAAGCTGGGAAAGAAGATTTGCAGTATCCAAGTGAACACGGATTACTCTTTCTGTAAAAATCACAAAATATCATTTTAGATCTCGAGTTGCATTAGTCTACCATAGTTTCTACGGTCTGCCTAATCTGAAAGGGGAACAGAAAATGCCCTGATATCTGTCGCTGTCCAATAAGCAGGTTGGATCGACACGGTGATGTCTCGTTGGTTGTTCGTCACTTTTTATAGGTCATTCATCGCTTTCTTTCTTGATCACTTGCTCCTCGGTTCGGTGCATAAACGCTTGATCAGAATATCCAACTTGCTTACCACCGAATCGGAAAAATTCGGGCTTGATGTGTGCAAAGGCTGCAGTAATATTTGATTCATTTTCATTGAAGAATGTGAACGGGTCACGTGATCCAAAGCTCGTCCGGTATCCTTCGCGGACTGATCGTGACAGCTCAGTAAAACACCGTGCACAGCAAACTGGATGACCTGGTAACTTAAGGTAGTAGGTCGATTTTCAGACTTTCTCCGGACGCTGAAACGCTTAAGTTAAGCACTAGGTATCCATCACTCGATATGCAGTGAATGGGTGGGCGTTGATTGAACGCAATCTGGTAGATTCATGCTGAGTAAACACTTTTGCGATCAACAGACGGACTTTTAGTGTTCGTATAACCAAACAGAAGGCAATTTACAGAACAACCGCCAGTTGTGTAAGATAATAGATTAGGAAGCTTTAGTTTATTCCAGAATACTGGATTACGAACTTGAGGTGGGAGATGATGGGACGGTTATAAATACGAGCACTTACATAATTAAGTTCTTTAGCAGAAGGAGTGGAAAACGTTTTTTAGCCTTCGGATACTAAATGGTAAGGAAATGAGTGATCGGCAAATTACCCGAGATTCTTTCGACTACAATCAAAGAAGAATGACTTGTGAAGAAAAAAGTCATGGGACAATAAAGCACTTGCATCCTGATTCCATGTGTAAGTCTCGTGATGTGTCGTTAAATCGTGCCGGTATCCTGTGGTTGCGATTATTTGGGAACGCAGCCACTCATGAGCCAGGAGGTCAAAATCCGTAGGCTCTGTATGAACCCTGACGCGGCTTCCCGTTGATTGGTTCCTCTTAGTGCTTTCGGCTCCCTAGTTCTGAAATGGAACAACTGCAGTAAGTCTAGCTATTTCGTGTTCCAGCATTTCTACATTTTGACAAATGGTTAGGGTGTAGAGTAGAATTTTGGAATTTAGACATAAAAGTGATATCCGGTTTATAAAGAACCGGGTTTATTTATTTGAATCAGTTGATGCCGTAGTTAGTATTAAGCCAGTTTACTTCCAGTGACTCTGTTTTCTCTGATTTGGTGAAATTCAACTTTATGTAAAATAGGATAATTATTATCACCAACTAAAGAGAACTAAGCATCAGTGCAATGAATCGAACTAGAGAACAATCAAAGAGTTCATCTGTACCATTATGAATAGTCAAAAATGTGATCAGTTATGTGCATCGCGAAAATGTATGAAACTATTCACATAGAGGGATTAATCTCGTGAGTGTAGATAGAAGAGATATTAATGAAAAACATAAATAGTAGGTCTGCAAGCGGCCTTGAATCTAAAGCCGTCCGGAATCACGTGAACCAGAAGTAGGATTTATTGCATTTTTCGAAAACCTGGCGTTAGTTTCGATCGACTGTAATAAGGCAAATACAACAATCCGCAGCAGGTATTGGAATGCCTTCAAGCATCAACTGGAAATCACATCAAAGTATATTTTCGAGGAGTGCATGTATACCATGTTTACTTTTGTCAGTATTGTGCACACGAATAAACAGAGTCCCGGAAGCACATAACTGGTTTATCGGTTATGGACGCTCATTGGCCATGAGTGCCAGGTACTCCTCTGTCAATTTATAGTTATGTTTGAACATACTGATAATAAGTTCTTATCACAATCTCAATGGTGCGACAACAGGGTGAATGGATCAAGAAACAAGTGTACATACTGACTAGATATTATTCGACCCTGCCATTCCAACGCCATTGTTCTGTAGTTTGGCAACGCTTAATCCACAAAGAACAACTAGCGATCATAGGTGTGACCACTGAGTTATAACGTTTATTGTGACGTTTCTATCTAAACTAGGACTCGTTGTCAAACGTCAGTGAGTGATTGAATGGGATCGCTAGGTTTTCTACCAGTAAATATATATATATATATATATATATGGCCGATTCTCACCTTTTCTTCCGGCTTGCTCTCAGTCAGATTCCCGTTTCCTGCAAAAGCAACTTAATGATAAAGAGATCTTTCAGACAGTTCTGTTTTCCGGACATCAGTCTGAGTTACTGTTGCTGAGTTTTCCGTTGCGACACAAAGCCGTCCTCAGATTTAGGTCCCTGTATTTAGTCTACTCTTGCAGGTGATACCCCTGGATCGGAATTCCTATTTTTCATGTTTGAATTTATTCTTCTTTCACGGTTACAATCACCACTGCGTGGTCAACCAACATGTCTGCTGTTGACTGTTCCAAATTGCATACCAGTTGCTTCCGCAGTTCCTGATGTGATGGGTTCTGAAATCCGGTGTTTTTTTACTTTAGTCCAGGAGTAAACACGGAGCAGAAATAAAAAACGGATAAAAGCACCAGTCCTTGTGATTCCTTCAATTGCATCAAACATATTGCGTCATTTACGTTTAATATAGTGAACCATCCTAAGCTGCAGTGGGAAATTACTGATAGACTGTTGAATATCATGAATTGCATAAGGATTCACAAAGTTTTGAAAAGCTCTACGAGGCTGCAGTGAGCCCACGTCCAAGTCACGCGAAACAGCCTGATGCAACTTCATGCCAGCCTGCATAGACAACTGCCCAACTAGAATCGAAGCTACAGACGGTCGTGAAGTCCCAACACTCCACGAAGGTCACTGGAAGGAATGCATTCCATCAGTCAGGATATCTCCAGTTTTGTATATGAAAGCATGAATTGTAAATAGAACGCAAAATTTCTTACTAGTAACGCATCTGAATCGTTAGGAGCGTGAATGGATCATAAGTCCATTTAAAAATCACATGGTAGGCTTCCAGGTAAATTTTTTCATCCATCCTTATGCAAAACATGCTACTAGGAAGAATGTGAAATTATTTCCCACATATTGTGGTCTTCTAGTTTTCTTTGTTTGCCTAGCTTCGGCCAAAGCCAATCTAAAGCCTATTTAGTAGCTCGTATCCATCCGTTAATATGACTGACCGAATTCAATACACTGATTCCAACTTCAAGCACCACAGCAAGTTTGCAGACAAAGTAACGAAAAGATATGAGCAAGTGACAATGCATTGAAGATCACCTAAATTGTTGGGTAATGAAATGAAGGAATGGTGACAAAGCATATTTCGCTGAGTTTCGTTTTGAGGAGCAACATTGTAAACAAAAACAACTGTGGATCACGATGTGTGATTGTAAAACATCACCAAGGTAACAACTTTGACAGCGCCCAAAGTGCTGCACAAAATACAGTAACCGATGTCGTAGCACGAGGCGCGTCAAAATTTACTAACTTGCAAGTGGACCAGCACCTTCAGCATACTTAATTTACGGACTGCGACTGGGGGGTTATTTGACCTAGAAACGTCCAGATTTTTGAAACGCAGTCAGTAGGAAGATCCACAAAATGGTCGCACGTATCACTAACGTTCCAAACGGTTCATCAACCCCGTTTCGTTGTGATTCTTCATTTAAGAATAATGACCTCGAGACAGTTTCGTGAAATTGTTGAATTCCGTAAGTTGCATGCCACCATACCTTCTACGTCTATACTAGAGACTTATGACTACCCCGAAATCTCTGGATGAGAAAATGAAAAGGAATTTCTGTCAAAGCAGTGCGGTTGGGCCTTGGAACACGGTGCGTTCGATATCCACAGAAGCTAAAAAGCACACTTCTGACGTAGCTGGTCCGTACATTCTCTTTTTTCAGGCAAATTTCATGTACACTCACATTTGTGTTGCTTGTTTTTAGAATTCGATACAATTGCTTTTGATCAGATGACAACTAAAAGGACAGACCAAAAATGAATCGACTTACATGGATTAGTTCCAACCAGGTGGACTTACTGAAGTTGAGTTCATTTTATTGCCAGCCCTATATTTCGGACGACTAGGTTGAAGTTCACATCTTTGCGCTAGTGACGTCATGTTTGGTTCTTGCGCTTCAAGTCATGTGCACCTAATGGTCAACGGTAATTTCATCTGGACGAGGTCGAAATCCTACACACCCAGCTCGCACCTAGTACCAATTAGTCGAAAAACAAGAGTTATATTACAGGGCCACGTTAAGAAAATGAAATTCACTCACAAAATGGAACCTATTCCAGATGCAGGGATCACGGAAACGTTCAGGTGCTTTTGGGCCTCGTTTTCATTTCCGAGATATGCTTGGTGAACGCTGAGACGGTTCATTCTCTGGTTTGTTGGGTGGTCCTCTGTGGGTATTGCTTTTGGTTGGTGTTTCGTCTGATGAAGGGTCTATGCATTGCGTAACGATATTTGAAATAAGCGTTTTTCCCGTTTTGTCCCTTTCTCCGTTCTGTGGTTGGATTGTGCTCCTTTTTCTTTTGTCCCTATCTGTTATGTTCCTTGGATTCTTAACTAGCAGCTGAATATGCAAGAAGTCGGCTACCGAGATAGAATTTTCCTAGTATGGAAAGTAAGAATCTGTCAGAATATGTGAATAACGCGTACTTGGAAGGAAATGTTTGAAGAACTATCCAAGTTGGGGATTACGAAAGCTGACTAACTTCACCGGTCATTGGAATTTGTTACTATACCGGTTGTTTCCATCAAAGTTGTCTCAGTGAATAAGTCAGGGAGTTTACTTCGCGATTGATAATACTTGCGTAATCTAAGCTTCAACAACAGGAATCATTGAAGAATAACAGTCTTGAGTTACCGGAAATTCTTGTAAGCATTAGGTTATACGTTGAATTCAAGGGCCTTGGGAAGCGCTTCGGTAAACGAACACTTTGTTCGCGCGACAATTCTGCAAGGGATGGTGTAGTTTACTATGGAACTGCCAGATTGCAAACATTTGCGAATTTGGATATTGTGTCCTGCGCTTAAAATTAAATAGTGCCTCCAGTTTTGCAGTATTTCACAAGGAAACTCCAACTAAGCTTATTTTGTAGTCAGGAGACAAACTGAATAAAAAAAGGGATGAGATATTTTCCATTGCAACTGTGCCCCTTCCCGCATTATTTTTGGATTATGCCAAAAATATTCAATAATATGTGGAGGCTATTCGGAAAGGTCACTGATCTAGCCTAGTAAGACCTCATTTATATGCGTTGGAAACGTGATTCAACTTGAAAGGGTACGTTTTTGCACGCGTACTGCAACGTACACTGACTATCAGTGCATTGCTTCATAATCTCCCAGCCGTTCTGATCTCGCGGGGTATTATGACAAAGGGATATGGTTTCACTAAATCTTGAGTGTTTCTGAGGGATCCGAATAATTCTGTTATCAGTTTAAGTTAACACCGATAAAAGTACTCCGAAAAATTTCGCTTCCAGTTGTGCAGGAAGAAAAAGAAACAATATAATTCCGGCATCCGCTGATGTGAAGCAGGTGTTGAACACTAGACCAAAAATGCGTCTGTAAATCATAACCAAGGTGAAATTCTGAATGGGTTTATTCTTGAGGTAGATTTGTTTTGCTGACGGAGGCATGCTCCGCCGAGACTCCTCAAAAATGATTTTCATGAACAGTTGTTTGTCGATAAATAACACCATCTCACCAGATGAGCTGGATAGTGATTCAGTACTAGGCTACACGACGGTGGATTCAAGCCAAAAGCACCTCAGATAACACAAATGTGTGGTAACTACAGGGAAAGTTATTGTTCATCAACAACTCAGAAATTATTCTGAAACACTGATTAACGTGCAGAGCAACACACTGTGTCTGCTGTATTCAATACTCATGGAATGAAAAGCTGTCCACTGTGTATTTTTTACTAAACCTCCAAGTCCATAATAAAGTTCAAGAGGGAATTTCTACCATTCCCCTCAGCAGGCCCAAATGTCTGTGTGTTTACGAAGAGCGCATTATATATGGTCATACCCATTCTTATTTTAGAATGAAAATTCACACTCGCACTGGACAGATGCCAAATAAGCGAGGTTGGTCTTTGATTGCCTAGATGAAAAGGTGGAAGATTGAGGGTAAGTCATTTGCTGATCCTCCTAGGCATTAAATAATTTATTTGTTACTTGGTAAGATCTGTTTGTCGACAACTCCAAAAAGAGTTGTGAACTATCAAATGGTAATTTTGATTTTCCGAGATGCCTGTCTTTGGTTGTTTGCAATGAAAACTCTGCTTTCTATCGATAAGCACCTCTTGAAAGTGTCATCCTAAAGAATATCTTGAGCTTTTTTCGTCACATAGTTTTACGCTTTAGAATGAAATGGTTCGTTCACAAAGTATTGCCTCTCTGATTTTCCAGCATATTTGTTTTGGAGC
Source organism: Fasciolopsis buskii (assembly GCA_008360955.1). Taxonomy (NCBI): domain Eukaryota; kingdom Metazoa; phylum Platyhelminthes; class Trematoda; order Plagiorchiida; family Fasciolidae; genus Fasciolopsis; species Fasciolopsis buskii. Next base: position 230,522 of record LUCM01000450.1, on the reverse strand, counting down.
TGTATGTAAATTTTGAAATGGCGAGGTCATTTTATTTAATTCAAACTCGTGGTCCCGAGTCCGGCCAATCTCAATAGAATACCGCTATTATGAGTTTACGGGAATGCCACGGGAATGCCACGGGAATGCAAATGAATTTTCTGATAGCACACAATTGTGGCTCTTGATGTCTCCCGAAATTTGCCGAGGAGATAACCGATGGTGGGAGGACATGATTTCTGTCAAGTGACTTTTTATCCTAATCGATCGTCTTCCAGCCATCATGCATAGTTTTTCCACTACAGGGCACCAACTCTGTTAAGGAAAGCACTACGTTGGAAATCGAAGAAAAACAACCGGAATCTAAACGATCGATCCGCTTCCGTATACTTGAAACAGGTGTCATAATGACCAGTTGATGTCTAGTGTAGCCGCATGATTAGACCAGAATGTTTAACCATTTTACCAGTTATTACTGATCTTTGTCAGAACTATTCATAATCTAAATCAGGTTGACTTGATCCGATCTCAGTCATTTGAATGTGAAACATGGTTCGTTCTACCTGTGCACATTTGTTCGTTAATATTCTCAGGTGTCTGATTGATTTTGCCTTACTCTACAGCTTAGAAATAAACGTACGCTTTGTAGATGCCCTGGCATTAAGATTCATTTCTAGCCCAGGTATTTGTGACACAATTCCGAAACATGAATACAAGTCAATGGTGCCACCCCAAATTCAAGGATGATTTCACTGAAAGCCCGGTACAGCAAAGAAAATAAATGTTACTATCAGAACTTTCACTGTTGTAACTGTCGAGAAGGAACGCATCGTCAGAAATGACTTTCTCGTGCACTAAATTATCGGGGTTATTAAAACATTTATATTCAAGATACACGAACTGAGAGCACTGATTGTGATCGATCGTAATAACGCACGAATTTACATTGACAACTTGCACCCAACCGCAGACGGTACAGATGACGAGTGAAAGAAGACTACAGCAATTGGGAGTATTTTGAGCGTTAGTATTACTTAGACAGATAAATGATTGGTAGGATTCTTTTGGGATAGTGACAGTCGGTCGTCCTCCTCGTCCATGGGTAGATGGGATTTCGACTGGTTCATAGTTGCAGACGATGGCGGTGATATACCCAATGGTTTCACAGGATTTGCAAACAGATTCAACTTTGTGATACGAAGACCTTTAGTAGCACGCGCATGCCACTGCACAGTGGTTGGCCATAAAGCTTTTAACTTCTAGGGTAAGCAAACCCTTGGAAGAGCCACTTCGAAACGCCAACAAGCTATGGTGTTTGTTCAAACCGGTGAATATACGCTAGAATTTTGGAGTAAGGAATTAAAAGTAGACAGGAGTGATCACTAATTGGAAGAGAAATCCGTCACCGAAAATCCATATGACCGGTCCGGACTATTGCAGACCGTTCAGTGAAGTTCAGCGGACTGCTTATTTTCACCTACCGGGATTAGTCGGACCAGAGTTTGTCATTGTAACAAATTTCGCTATGACAATCTGCAAATATTCAGGACAGAAATCTGTGATCAGAAAGGATCATTGATGGATACCATCATGAACAGACTTATCTAGTTTCATGAACTCCTTTATTTTCTTTCCCGTCAATGGTCAGGTAATTAATGGAGCTGGAAAACTTCCAATCCATATTTTTCGTAAGTAATTGCACTCGGTAGACCCGGGCCGTGGAGCAAAATACAATCGAGAGTTTTCTGCAGAATAGGGATGAAGTTCGTTTGTTTTAATTGAAATTATTGACTGATCAGTATGAGATTCGGCGACAACTTAGGATGGAAAAATCAAGTATTGTTTTTAAAAAGCAATGGACCTTTCAGTTTTGAACACTATGTTAATGAGTGGTTTTTGAAGTTTTATCTAAACACAAGACAATGGACTTGCAATACTAAAATGGTTCAAGAAACAAATGTTTGAGAGTAGGTAAAGACAAAGAGAAAAACCGTTTCCCTCACTTGATTTCAAGTGGTTAATCAAGTCAAGTCGACTTTTTAAAGTCATTTAAACCTGAAGCTTTAGCCATTCAGCCATAATCGGTAAGTAATGAAAATATTGTACCTTAAAGAGCAAACTAAAGTCAATCAATCACTAGGATGCCGATGAGTGCCGGAATTAATACTGAGATTTAATGGAACTGCAATAGCTAAGTGTTTCTTTCACCTTCCTCATTATAATTCAACTAAACCGAGAGAGGAATAAATAAAATGTTTGTGATTCCGGATAGTGTGACCAAATTCTGACGAGCTGTCGGCGCATAGGACCTGTTCCTAGCCTGTTAAAAGCTTTCGGACCTCGGAGTGAGTGATTATTTTGCTTCCACTGAGGTTGGTATTTTTACACCGGAAATTCAACATTAGGACGACAAGCGTTCATTTCGACCGTCTCATTTTCTTAAATCTGCTATACTTTTCCAGTAAACTCCCAGAAAACCATACTTGCATTTCGCCAACTTTTGATTAATTTCGGGTACTTTCTGTGCGATCTAAAACCATCAAATTCGGTCGCGCCCTGACTGAGTTCAAAGGGCCATTTGTTACCCTAATCTAGCCCGACAGTTTTATTTGTTTTTCCGAATACGCGGCAGCTCGTTGATTTAAGCAGCTGTATTCAACCCTATGCAGGATACGGTGATCCTTCAGGCATATCACAAAATCCCCAACGCCCTTCGAACAACGGAAAGTGTTTCGCTGGGGTTGCACTGTAGGAAAGACCTAATCCACTTTGATCTTAGTGGCCCAGGCATCGTTGTAGTGGACTCTAGGGATTCAACTACTGGATTCCATGGTTGCCCCATTTAACTAATGCCACCCGTGTGTCGTTTCGCCTTGGTGATTCGCAGGAAGCTTGTTGGGAGTGCGAGTCTCTTACCAGTTTTTCGGAGTCTCTACCTAGCTCTGCGTTAGTCTTACCGCACATCTCGATCGATCAAAAAACGGTCGATTTGGAATACTGATGTTGCTCCGAGATGTAGTATGTCAAAGCCATCTTGAAGATCTACGGAAACATTTTCGATAATGCTATATGCACAACCGCGTAAAACTAAAGCCTTTTGATTCACTTTTGAACATTAGTTACACTACTGCTACAAACCGTAGCAACACGCAAATGGTTCCCAAGGTTTGGTAACATACTTCACATTGTTTGGTTTCAAATAGGAAAGGCATGCTGAGAAGCAGCCAAACAATTGGATAAGAGTGAATGTATACAGCAAGAAGTCGTAAGACAAGTTTCCAATGCACTTTCTATTTGTCCTAAAGGGAAAAAAGAAAATCTACTTTTCTTATTGAATACACCTAAGTTCGAATTGTTTGTTCTTTTAGAGATCGTGGAACAATATTGTCCCAAGATAACGAAGTGGACATTCTGAATGTATCCGTTAAAGATTGACGAATGTGGAATGCCACTGAAAAGAGCTCAGTTACGTGACCTATGGCAAGGATCTAGGAAGCTGCCGACACATCTGAGGACATTCAATAGTGCACTGTGGGAGGAAGACCAATTAAAAAGTTCTGGAACTAGGCAACAGTGCCAGAAAACCTGTGAAAAACCTGTATTGATTATCCTTTATGATCCTCCTCAACAGTTCATGACGAGTTCTATGAATACCGCTCTTCTCCAGAATTCGACCGGTGTTCTGTGTGGTTCCCTCGAGAACTAATCTCTAAAAAATCTCCTTCTTGTGTTCTACTTTAGTCTTGTTGAACCAAGTCCCGATCATTTTTATGCTACATTTTGACTTTCATCTACGTACATCGTGTTGCTTCATATTTTATTGGCTATTGTTTTCAGTGCTTCACGTCTAGCAAAACCCGGTTAAATGTAAACTTGATGTTGCCAAAAGCCTTGCAATACAATGCAATGTAAAGCATCATAGTAATACATAAAAAATAGAGTACGGCAAAGGACAATCAATCACAACATAAAAAACATTGCACGTTTCAGTCCAAGGTAACAAGAAAGTTTTGTTTTCGATATGTGAACAAGAAAATTGGGTTTTTAGTTGAAAATAATGGGAATGAGTTGATAATCATCACGTCGAATAATTTGTCGACACGTTTTCATTGGACTCACCCAGGCTAAACTCCAGACTATGGCATGGACCGCATTGATGGACGTCAGACAAATATCGCCATCCCCGGCAAGCTTCGTGCACGCGGCAGACACTCCTCTCTCTCTTTCTGTCCATCTGTCTGCCTGCTGATAATTATTGCCTTTTGGGTGGCTACCTTGCTGGCTGGTTGTGAATTTTACAAGCATCCCTATGCACAATATCCAATTAGTACTAATCCTTAGATGCGAGAAGACAAAGCAATCTTGTCTTTTCAAATGACCACCGTTTTTATTCCAATAAGAAATAGAGTGACATGAGCCTGAGCGGAACAAATTTAAGTAACAGTGGGTTAAGAGCTTCAAGCCCTTATAAAGGCTTGATTAGAACGGTGAAAGAAGAACTGAACAAAACGTGGTAGCATTGGATTTTGGTAACCGCAAGATCTTTCACTACACAATGAAATGAACGTGGTATTGATTTCGCCGGTCAAAAATTCGGATACCTAAGTTATGAATGGATGCCAAATTAGGAGGTCTAATGGGAAAATGGTGAATTACTTAATTCATCTAAACACGAAGAAATTTTCCACATAACCATCGGACAATTTCTCCAGTCTTCTCAATTTCTTTAAATCATATGATGCCGACACTGAGCGACACCACGTTGACACCCATAACTTGCCTCTCGAATGGCATGAGCGTACAGACGAGCAAACCATATTTGTTCGACTCGAAGAAAGGCTGGACTTTTTTACTGCAGGCTTAATTCCTTAGAATAACCTAATCTGATCAAATTGCTCGGCGGCTAGGCCGTTCGGTAAGTGTGACTAAACGTAACTGTATCTACACACGCAGCCATGAATGCATGCACACAGGGACCCACATTGTCACGCCTACAAACGCCGCCATTCATATCGGAAGAAATTGAGTCTCGCGCAAGACCTGTTATCAACAACACCGAGCAGAAATCAATCTGTTAATTGCGCCCTACTTATGTACCAATCAAAATGGGAGACGATTTTTCCGCTACGCACCCGTACGTGTACACTTGTATGTTCTGATTAATTGTTTCGACCTTCAGTTGACGCATTCACAAACCACTAGCATACACTCAAGTAAACAGGAAATGCTTACGGTATCCAGATAGTGACGCATAACGAGGGAAACAGTTTGTTGCTCAATTTTCTGAACTGATAAACTGTAGACTTTTTATTTGCATCTCTCACGAGGCAAGCCATCTGTCTCCCATTCCCACTCAGCATTCATGACGAAGAAGTAACTACTCGTTAAAGGGACAGTGCAACCTTCTGCCTTCCAACAGAAATTGAAAAAAGTCGAAACAATAAACCTGTATCAAGCTTATTTCGCTTCCGTGAGCTTTGTTTTACTCTTCGTCTTTTTGTCGGCCAAATTCGGTCTAAGAGTAACTGAAAATACTTTGATTCGTTTTATGCACATACATACATACACGCTGCATATGCACACATACAGAAGCCTTTCATACCAGCGGCGTCAGGTAAAGTACAGTAGACCTATGCGTATAAACCGTGGCATACTTCGGTAAACAATCCATGGTACGCACCGGCGTTCGTAAGCGCTCACGCACCCACGCACATGCATAGGTGGCTACTGAGACAAAATCAAGACAACCTAGCTTCCTTACGGAATAGCAGCTGCACGTAAAATTTTGTATAAGAGTACGTGCAATTAGTTGTTTTGACGAGTAAGACAAAGCTTGCCACTTTGTCCTAAGCTGAAATAATTTGACCTGTTTTAGGTTCAAGTACAAACCATTGAACTAAACCAATCCTCGTTAGGTGAGAACATGCAGAAAGACTGGATATTCGTTTGGAGACCAGTAGTCACCAACCTACACATATGTGCGTGCGTGAATTTCCGCTTTTTCCCACTGATGTTTAGATAAGATGTACTGTTGACAAAGTCAGCATTTACTGGCAGGTTCCCACTGACGTTTTTTGTTTTATTATCACAAACAGCGGGCTCGTGTGTCCAGTCAGAGTTGTTTATCACTTGGCAATTTATTCTGACTGAGATGACAACGTCCACTTGAGTTGGTTTGACACACGGCACTGTGCAAGTATTTTACGCGGTGGTATGTCAAGCATGAATGAGTGAATTTCTAGAAAAAAAGAAATAATATATACCCTTAGATGCAAGCAAAATTGGAAAATTTAATCCAGACATCTGTCAGCTGACAATAACAACGTAATTTTAACTGCCTAGACTCCATTTGATGGGTGATTGAGAGTTTGATTAAATAGATGAATTAATAGATATCTAAAGGAATGAATGAACTAGTTGACTGGCCGTGATCAACCGGATAGGGTCGTGGTCAATTGGATAAGGTGGTGGCATTTGAAAATGCAGGTCTCGAGTTTGAATCCTCCCAAGGCCGGTCAGCCTCCCGCTTGGCAGTCCTCTGTTAGGCTTGGCCTCTTCTTGAAGAGTGATGTATATTGTTAATCCATGACCAAAATAAGTAAAAAGATTGAAGATACAAAATAAAAAAGCGAGTGAATGAATCAACCAAATAACTAGCTAATCAAACAATCGGTTATATGCTCACCCACCCACTCGCTCGCTCGCCCACTCCCTCACTCTCTCACTAGCTCATTCATTCATTCATTCATTCATTCATTCATTCATTCATTCATTCATTCATTCATTCATTCATTCATTCATTTA
>LUCM01000450.1:114896-218531 GCA_008360955.1 Fasciolopsis buskii | reverse complement strand
CTTGGATAAACTGTGCGCTTCATACAAAATCACAGCGGCCTGAATCTTGATTTCATCCGAAAGATGCTTCGTATCTTGGAGTGATAATTAAAGGAGGTACTTAACCAGTGGGTGCTGACTTAGAAATTCACAATTCTCCTGAATAATGAAGCAAAAACTATTTCGTCTTGGAGTTGCTGGATACCATATCGAAATGACCAAAGAGTTACTGAAGCAGAATGCGGAGCCAATCGATTGCCACCGCGTATTTATGCTGGATTCTTAGGAACAAAAACACTTAGTTATTGTGAATTAGTCTCCTTTTGGTTTTCCTAACGAGCTCATGATGGGCCATGGTTGAGATAGGTATATGGTAGCTGAAGTGGGATACTGACTAAATTTCTAACTCATTTGTTGACTAGACAACTCCAAATCTTGAGGCTTACTTTCGGGGAGATTCACTATTTCTCCTGAATAAGAAGAATATGGATTCGAGCATCCACTACCCTGTCCTGCTGCTTACCTGAGCGGAAATCGCTCATATAATGTTTGCTGCATAGGTTTCGGAAAGACCTCTACAGATGGAACAGTGGAATGTGTTTATATGGAAAGCCACTTTGTAGGTTTATAATCAAAGCACAGGATGACGGGTTAAACCAGGTTAAAATGATTCAGCCTTATGATCTTTTGATAGATGGGATGATCATTGTTTCAACTACCCACACCTAACTCTGCTATGAGCAGGGCGACGACAAATAGCTTAGGCTTATCCTGCTTTATTGCTTTTGCTCACCGTTGCGAGGACTTTATGGCGCATCACAAATGATTCGTTTTCCTTCCGCGTACGTAACCAAGGTAACTGGATAAAAATTCTCGTGACGACTTGCTGAAAATCGAACTATTTGCGCTAAAATATTAACGTGGCAGATTCGAAACAGTCGATCAATGGACAACTTCCGGTAAGCCGATAAAAGTCAACAAATGGAAGGAGTTTGGGCTATAAGATAGTAATTCCAGTTTTCTTTTCAGTAATAGCGGGTAAATAAGTCAAGTTGCTAACGAGTTTCTCTCGAAATTCATGGTCACCATTTCTTGTTAGAACGTATCAACTAGTCCCGTGAAATTCATGAGTGTGCAGCTAGTTTGAAGGGAGTTGAAACTATGCATTAATCACAAGTTAATTTCGCTCCTCGCATCCAAGCTTCGGTATGTTTCCACCATGAACGGCTAGGCCTGTTTAGTTAATTTTTTTTTCTCCAAGCCCCCAAAGTTGTCTCATTCGTAATCACGTCTCGCCAGGTAGTAAATATTGCAACATAAGCAGAGGAAAACTGCATGCTTCGATAAGTGCCAATATAGAAAAAGGGGATAAACAGTTATGGTAATCATTCCACAGTTATTCACTATGGACACTTTCGCCGATTTCAAAGAGCCTCTTCTTATTACACTCCATTTTACGTATTACGTGTAAATGATGCTCGATACTCCAAGCAATTTGTCAGCTCCTTCGATGATGCAGGGTTGAGGAAATAAATGTGGAACCAATACAATAATCAGTGTAAAAATCTAACATCACCAAGTGAACTGAAGAAAATCGTATTGCCATTTAATGAATGTCAGTCTTCCCAAGATTTGGGCGAAAATTATTTGACGTTTGAATTTGCGATGCTAGTTGATGTACCAGGTGTTACTCATCTTCTTTTATTTGTCTTTCACTGACCATCCAGCGACCTAAACAATTTCGAGGAAAGGAATACGGCCAGCTGTGGACTGCCGGATGGAGAACTGACTAATCGAGTGTCCTCTTGAACTCAAGACGCGCGCTTCCCAACCTCATGATTTTAGTCTTTTGACCACCGCTGGCTTACCGCAATAGGTCATAAGATGGGACCGAAGCAAGATTTTCTGACAGACCAAAGTCACCGCAACTTGACATCCGGTGAAATGATTAGATGGAACTGGACCTGCCTGAGACTGAGGTGCAACTGGAAAAAATCTGACTGCACTGAGAAGACCAGAAATTCGGAAAATCAACATAAGCCTTCAACAAGAGGTTTGTGGAAACGAAATTATTTTAAGGCCCATTACAAATGCACTGACCAAAATTAAATTAGCAGTAAAGCCGCTTGGCTGTATCATATCTGGAGGCAAGAAAATGACATGGGCATAGGGCAAACTTCGACCAAAAATGAAAATCGATTTGTCACCGTGTGCATATATTTTTGATTGAAATAGAATGCTTTCTCTGCTCACTTGTGGTAAAAAGATAAAACTTTTCAAAGATTGCCTTTAATTCAAGGAGACAGTGAGCAATGGGTAAGATTTTGACAAGCCTATTTGAAGAAAATGAGAAAGATTTTTCGACTGCGTCGTTATCTAAATCTAAAAAAGGCGGTGTCCTATTTGGTTTTCCTTATTATCTGGGACTGATATTAAAAATATTTGGCTTAGAGTAAAGAAGATTCGGGACCATGCAAGACGATATATGTGACAACGACTGACAAACCTTGTTTCTTTCCCAAAAATTCAAACAAATCCGCCGACAGTTAGTAAATATTAAAGCAAGCAGGTACAGCTGTGTCCAAGTCAGATGCCTGACGTTTCAGACCTGTGTGAATGACAGCTTGAAGTGACAGTTGGACAAGAGTTCCAGATAGTTTCCACATAATTTGCTACAGCGTGCACATACTGTGTGATAGACTTAATCAGGTATTGTTTGTAAGCACTCTGACACTACGACTTGAACTTGTATCTTCTCAGTAGACAGAACAGCGAGAATTTTCATTCACCAATCAGATTTTACTGAGACTCTACTGATGGATGTCCCTATGCGTTATGCAACTGGCGAAGAAAATCATATATCAAAAGGCCAAACTCGGTTTTACCCGGCTCACAGCCAAGGAAGAAATATCCCACCGTTTTGTATATTTTAATCCATCGAATCAGGAAGTTTTATATCGCAACCTAGTTGTGTGAAGCCCATTCACTGCAGGTTTATTATAATTCAATTTGCAGAGAAGACTGTAAACACCAGTTCGGCAACACCGGTCTCAAAAACATAAGTAAAGGTCTGCAGTTTTATTATATTTTTCGACCTGTTATTTTTATTGTTGTTCTCTTTATTAATGAAATCACAGTGCACTTCATTCTTGGGAATAAAAACAGATGCCAGCAGAAAGCTCTCAAGCGGAGAAATTCACCAGTGGCTGGAGGATTCGAGTGCACCAACTTCAAGTCCACGTTTCACGACCTTATTAGCTTGGCCATCACTTGTCAGTGAAATACAATCTTGACAAGTTCGAATGATTGTTCTAGGGGTCAAAGCTCAAAAGAAGAAATGAAGTGAAATAATGAATATCTAGTTCCACGGTTAAGCCCATCGATGAAGTCCGTGAATTAATCTTATTAAAATCTATAGACAGTCAGGTGCATAGCCTCAATGCGGACAGTGCACATGCTCAGGCGTCTCCTCCTCACTAACGATGAAACATCTACGACCTGAACCGAATCCTCAACACTCAGAACTTTGTGAAAATGCAATCTGTTTTCTAATTCGCAGTTTCAAAGTAAACGACTTTTTGGCTAAGCTTTTTCCCCAAAGAAGACAGATTCTCTGTCGTTCTGTCTTTTACGCATTTTGTAGAGATGTATAAAGATAAGGCAAACAATATATTTTTCGACAAAGAAGCAAAGTACCTGATTTAGAGACCATAAGTTCAGCCAAGATATGGTAAGTTATATTTGACATAGACAAAAGAAAACTCGTGAAAGGTCACATGAACCATAGGAAACAGATTTGAAGCGACTGGGCGAAGTACCAGTAACTGTGGTATTGCAGTAAGTCCGAGGTAAGAATGATGTGTACTGTGAATACATCCATATATCAGGTTCTGTGTATGCACGGGACTTTATAAAAAAGTGAAAACGAATTTTATTCCCACCCGGGAACTGAAAGAGTTTGGGTGTCCCAGATAGAAGCGTCTAAAAACTAACGGGGAAATCGAGCAAACCAAACAGCGAGAGAATTGGTAACAACTAGCGAAACATTAAACAGCGGGACTCTGAACAGTGAGTGATATTCATACCAATAAAAATGCCTTTAACGAAAACGGAGCAATACGGTTTACAAAATGAATGATGGGGATTATGATTTCGCCCATGCATACGCAATGATTAACAGAGTGTATATATGTGTATCCGGGGGGGGGGTCAGCTGCTAGTTTCTGGTTTCCATATGTGCCCTGAAGAAGTTTACAAACAACTATAATAATAATACTAGAAGAGTTTTAAATGCGTAGTAAATAGGTGTCCATAATAAACGCGGAAAAACTATCACTTCCGTGTGAAATTTACGAAAATATCTGCTGAGCACAAACATGACACGGAAAATGAAATTATCCTTCGCGGAGCTTGTGAGGGCTTTTGATTGTTATTCTTTCGTTCGCTTTCACCCATTTCAGACGGCGGACAGAAAAATGAAGATAACAACATATCATCTACTTTCCCACTCGAACATTTTTTGATTCTCGTAAACGTCCTGGTAGTACCTGTTTTTCGTTTTCCTTCCTTTTACCAACTGGTTCATCTATACTGTCGATATGTTTGCGGCAAACAGGGACCGGCGTTCACGACTGACACGTACAAAAGCAGACACTATTTTTGTTCTTGCTGCTGTTATCGCCATCTTTGTTGTTGTGCTCATTATTTTCTGTCTGTTCGCACTGGACCACACCCCTGAACACAGTAGTTTTGGAACCCTGGGAAGCTTGCTTTTAGGACAGGAAAACAGACAGCCGAGTCGGATTGGTACCTACCGGGATTTTCTGTCAGAGTGAATTATATCACTTTCAGTCGGAAATAAAGAAACAAAGTGGCTACTTTGTTTATTGCGCAAAATTCCCTCCAACACACGAAAGAAGAACAAAATAAAAATCAAACCATTTCATGATTCAGCAAGAAGTTTGGAGGTACTACTCATTTACCATGAGTCTACACGACTAACTTAACACCTAGTTCGGTGTAACTTAACAAAATCAGAAGAAGCCATTGAGAAATTTAAAATCCCGTTGCTTTACTAGGAGTTGTGGCAGTGAAGGTTTCATACCAGTGAATAATCAATAATTCGAATGTCATTTTAAAGGCAACAAGAACATTTCAGATAGGCCAATGAAAAAGCGCCTTTAAAATTACACCGAATCTAGCATCTGGTCATTTGTTTTCGGTTTTACGGAGACTTTGCAGTGAAAATCGTTATCATTATTAACAGTCGTCGGGGATGTTGGTACTAATAATTTCGTTATATGGTAAAATTGGATATTTTGTTGTTTCGTCTGGTGCACCCTGGAATGGCTTGCTATAGAGTGAACTTAATTTTCACAACGCATTCTTGTGCTCTGCGGTTTTAGGGTAATAGTCTGTGGCAACAAAACATTGCAATTTCCCTCTGTATTTTGTACCAACCATTCAATTTGGCTTCTTTCTCTGTAGTAAACAATAATTCCCAGTAATTGCACAGGAGAGTAGAACCATAAGTACTTCTAGTATGCCAAACAAGGGGAGGAAACAATCAAGTTTAAATTAGAACTCAGGATATTCATGCAAGGATGGTACGATGTATAACAGTAAAAATAACAATAATAATAATGAATGAAAATTATTCACCTTTTTAACTACGTGTGCTACAAATATTAAGTATCCCAGAACAATCTCCCCGGTCTTTGAAGCCTGTCAACTGGAAAAGTGGGTGACGGTGGGATCGTTTGATCCTCATAACATCATGTACAAACACCGTGTTGACAAATGATTGTACTTCGTAAATTTGGAATGGCGTCCAAGTTAGTCGGGCCGATGTTAACTATTTGAGATAAAGTATAAACGAGCTGCTCTTATTGGAGATCTGAATCGTCCTCTTCGGATGGAAAACTGTAAGGTCGAGCACAGACTGTTAGTACGTCGTACTGTACTTACGTGTAAATGTGCTCACTTGAGATATATCAGGCTTAAGCCAGAGAGATTTGATTAGGCCGGCAGGATTTCATCGCTGGATGGTTTTGACATAATTCCGGACGATTCTAACGCAATCCTGAAATATTGTGGAAAGCATTCAACCGAGGCAACTAGTATCATTAAATTTTGTAATAAGAATGCATGCCCGTCTTCCATAATTCAACGTCACTGTGCGTATAGAAGTAATTGGAATATGAGAAACAATGGCTTACAATAGAAAATAAACTGAACTTGAGCAAAAATTTAAATGTTTTCATCACATTCAAAAGCCATCCATGTGCTCTGAGCTGTGATCAACGACCTTTCAACAGGGTTTCCTTCATTTATAGAACACATCTCCTTGTTTCACCAAAAAGCTAAACAGTATTGAATAAGACACTGAGGGCAGTATGTGAGGCGGTGAACACCGGTTTTCGTCAAATCCTATTTTGTCTTATTACAGTTCATGTGAACCGCATGGAACTCTGGTTGCGTCGTAAGCCATTGCTGTGGATTTGAAAAACTCACGAAGAGGCTTGGGGATTTGTCCTCACTGTCTTAGTATAGATATAACAGTCAAATTATATCTTCCTGCTTGATCACGGCTAGCAGGTCATAGGAATTCACTTGTCAATCTTTAGTACTAGGTCTCAAACGGAATGGACGTCTAAATCAGTCGCATTTGTAAACACTGATTCCGGACCCTTTAGGTAAGTGAGTGGTTTTGATGGATTAACTAGAATACTTTATATTAGTTTTAGACAAATTTTGTGTGGGATAGAGCGTTACCATTATCTGTTATATGGTTCAGGAAAGAACTCATGATGATATCGGTCTGAACCACTGCGGAAGTTTCTGTCCTGGCTCACTGGCCAAAACTTAACAAACGTTCCTATCGGTCTCCGTGGCTGCGAACGTGATACATGACAATTTCAAGTAAGTGGATTAGGTTTTTAATGACTTGAAGCTAAGACAGCCAAATGCGTTCGTGTCTTGTTAGAAAAGCCTTATGTTTGCAAGGTAATGACGGACATATTTTCATATTGTGTGTGACCTAAGCGACCTGCGTTCTCAGTTCTGTGAGCCTCGTGGGCAAATCGTTTAATGCAGACTGGGTCAAGTGGCGATCCGCCTGGCTGATGTGCACCTCTCTGCAAATAGAAGTGGTGAAATGAGGATTACTTGAATCGGTGGGATCGGCATCCAACTGTTCAAATAATTCCCGAGACCTGGTCTTCCGGCTGCGTGTAACCGATGAATGCGTGCCGCTGAACAAATGTAGCTAACACACAATTTATGTCATTATTTTCCTGTTTTCTTCAAGCAGTTGTCAAAAATAGCAGATTGATGAAAACGTTTTTACTTTCACACTCAATTAGCTTTGCCAAAAGCTATCCTTATGTGCATTTTATCGGTGCCTACTAGTGTATAAACAGTCAACGTCAGCCTTCATTTGATCGGTTTCTAGAAGCGGAAGGCAAAAGTTTCTTCTTTAGGGATAAAAATCACGGTTCCTGTATCTGCGGTTGACCTGCCTGCTACCTGAGGAAAAATAGTAATATTCATTGTCTGTGGCTCACAAATTGGACAGGAGTGTGCAAGAAATAAAATGGGTTGAATGAGAGTTCACGGTCGGTAGAATTCCGCATCTGATTCTGTCCATCTCGGTCGATTGTTTATTGGGCGTTCGAAGTGATGGACGACATGCCACTATGGAATATATAATTGTGAATGTAGATGTATATATTTATGTATTCGTTTATTACGCTAGTTACAAAGGAAAATCACAATGTATACTGTTTTCCGCGGATCTCACGTCCTGCCTTCTAGTTCGTTTTCCGGGGCAGATTCCCCCAGTTGGCGGAAACGATTCAGAATCTCGTCCTGAGGAATCCTGTGAGAGATATGGGCTGTATTAAGACTAGGAATCAAATCTAGCTGCTTTTCAACTGATCCTCTCTGGGGGCTCGTCGATAGATTGATTACTCCCCAGACCATTATCATTATTAATAAATATTATCAATTATGCAGCATAAGCGTGAGGGGTTTGAGTGATCTAATGGACTAATGTCGGTCGACCGTGTTTGGACGGCTGATTAACAATGTTGCTTGTTCAACCGTCCTGTTCCAAACGCGTGATCCTATGTTCACTGCCCATTTATTCACATTTGTCCGTGTGTGCATGAGCTTATTCTAGGGCACATGGATAGCGGTTCAACACACATTTCCGTGTGTGTGTGTGTGTGTGGCTGTAAAGGATATCAAAAGTGTACGAAATTCGTGGTCATCAATTAACCGATTATCTTGCCATACCACAACCAATTTTGGGATTGGATCAACACAGAACGGACAAAAGCAGATCTTGTCGAAAACTCTATAACAAACGCTGCATGTACAAGTGCCACCCTAGTATTTAACAGCATATGCAACCAAAACTGAGTTTTTGTTCCCTTCATTTGACGAGAATAAGCTAGGATTCTGACAGTAAGCCGCAAGATTTGGTGTTACGTAGGTGGCAGATATCATGGAAATATAGTGTGTGTCTCGTTTTAGAAAATGCATATATATCACCATCACAATGCACTACAAGCCTACTAGCCAGAAGTAACCATGATGTGTTCATAACAATTAGTCACCTGGAGGGCTGGAAATAAAACACCAAATAATACCGGTAATCGACGAGGCTGTCGCTCCCTCTCTGTCTATTTTCGGTCATGGTGTTATGGCTTCGAACAAGTTGAGTATGAAAATATTTTTACCTGGGCTTCACAAAATTCTAGAACTTTGACGTTACTATCCACGATGCCACCAGCCCCTCGGGTTGTTAAATTAGATCAAATATAGCTCGGATAGCATTAAGATCGGGAATACGGCATATTATTATGTGAAACATGAAACAGACCTAGGGGTAATTTCAATGGGGTTACGGCAAATTGGAAGAGAGCTGCTTTAGTCATGACAACGTGTTTACTAAACCCTGATGGGGCTGAACGAGGAGTTTCTTTTGACAAGAATATCATCTGCTTATACTGTTTTTTTCTTAGAATTGTGGGGATGTTCCCGTTATCACAACGAAAAATTTTCCCTATCCACAGTGTATTCAAGTTTGATCCGCTGGGGAGCTACTTTCCTTTTACTCGTACCCGAGTAAACAAACTGGACAGTTATAGGAAAATGGAACAATTTTCCTGGGTTTTTGTTAGCCGCGACATGCCATGAATCCAACAAGAAATATGAAGGGTCGCCAAATCGACGCGCTCAGCTATTTCTACTAATGCGCTACCATTTTGTGAGCTCAATCTCCAACCGTTATGAGTATACGACTAGGCCAGTTAAATAATTTTCTTTGACATTGGCGCACAGGTTCATGAAATTTAGACAGAAATATACCGCAGAACGATATAAAAGAAAATATTGCAAAATGTCAATAAAAAAGCGCATCGTTCATTTTTTGGGCATGGTTGATTCCCAGGGAAAAAGCCGAGCCAATCAAAGTTCATTTTTACAATATTACTTTGATGGTGGTTTTGTCTAGTTGAAGATGAAGATTCGTATGGTTAGAGAGGAACAATGTAGAAAAGTACTATTGCCTTCAGACATCACCGGATGAAACAGCTAAGTAGGGATCTTTTCACTAGTAGTTCCTTATCAAAAGAGCTAAAGTCAAAAATCAATTTTAAAAGTGATGGCAAACATTTACCTATACGGTTAATTAATTTTTTTAGTGTTTGACAATGCACTGCAGCCAAAATGAAAAGAACTGGTTGACTTGTCTATTTTTTGTTATCAGACTAAATTTGACTAAAGAAATTCTCAACAGTTAATTAGAAAATGCCTTAAACGTTTAGGTGAAACACCGTTTACCTGCATGTACCGAATATACTCTATTCTGCCCATTCAGTAGTAAATTTGTAAAGGGGCATTAATTGGGCCGAACAGTTCGATAGTCAGTCGGCCGTCGCCTGGACATTTTTGATACCAAGTCGGAATCCTATTAAAGGTCGGGTGATTAGACATGAAGTGAAGCATTAAGAGGGGATTCCAACGGCATTTGAGAAGCGCAATTTGAAGGGAGCCAATGAATATGTGAGCTTTGGGAATAAGCCTCCACTCGGAACACATCGAAAAAATGGTGAGATTAAACTTCCAGAATATTCGACAACATTGTTCTTATAAGCAATGAAGCAGCTGGGAAAGCAAGCGGAATTCATGATCCCGTATGAAGTTGACCACCCTTAATACGAATTAATTGCCTAATCGATTGTAGAAACATAAACTTACTCACATTTATGAGGAAGCAAACTTAAAATATCAATCATATTCCCATTTTATTTCGAAATTAATAAATGAGTTGTGTCTAAACCATAAGGGACAAAAACCCGGTTGGTTCATTCAGATCTCGCTAGCATCAGTCCAAGTAGTGATCCATTGTGCATTACTGCATTTGTATGTACGCAGTGCAAAGTTCACTGACTGCCTATGCGTGTTCCCACTGTTTCCAAGCAAACATTGGTGTACCAGGTCCTATGAATTTATGCATCTCCCCTGAGTACGAATATTTCTGACATGAATGCAAACTATTTTAATTTGTGAGGTAATGCATGACAAGCGAAATCCAGTTTACTATTGCTGGTGATGGTTATTTAATTGAAAGCTTTTTGAGTGCGTCTACTTACATTAGGTGAAATGTTGGTCCTGTTGCCTTCCACTGATGAACCTGTGATTGAATTTTAATGTTCACGTATTAAGAGAACTACCGTCGCTTTTTCCACATCCACCAACCCTAGTTTGATTCCGAAGCGTGGACGGTATTGCAAGCCTCAATGCGTTACTGTCCATTTCGGATAAAGATGTCGTTTAACCAAAACTATCCAAAAGTCGAACCTGATATGAAAGAAATGCTGTTGAATAATCGGTTCAGCATAATGTTGCCTCGCAGATTATTGTTCACACTTTTGCAACATGTTTATATGTCCAAATTAGATAGGGAAAATTGTTGTGCACTATGATTGTTTACTTGGAAAACGGTTCACATTGTCGCCCTGTTTTGAGCTTGATTTTTATTTTGCTGATTCGTAAAAGAGGCTTATTTTTAAGTTTTATTTACGAAGTTAAAATGTTAGCAAATTAGCGAAAAAATGGAAGCTTGTCAGAACTTAACAAATGCTTTTAGTTGGCAAACAAATTAGTTGTTACCAAATTAGTTATTATGATCAAACGATTGGACTGTTGATCGGTGGTTAGTTAACATTGTTGGTAGTTGATATGCTTATTTACACTAGTCGAAAGTTGAGTTCCATCAGCCCGTTATTGACAATTGGTAGGTATTGCACTGATCAGTAAATGATAAGTTTATCCATTTATTTTGTTCCCACTATCTTCTCGGATTATTTTAACTCATGTTTATATTTGGCAAAGCGAATAATTCGTGTGGTATCCGCATTCGATTTAGCGAAGACACCGGAAATGGAGGGATTATGAGCACCGGCAGCTATCACTGCAAGCTTACTGTTATTGCTACGCTTGTTTACAAAGAATATATAAAACTTATAAATTAAGGCTCAAACTATTTAAAACATGATAAGTTGTAACTCTCTGACGACAGAAGTGCTATGGATAACTTTTGCAAACATGACTCGAACTCCTGTTTTCCCGATTTTGCGGTGGATGTGTTTGGCACAACCCACTCTGTGACATGCTGAGGGTTTTTTGTGTACGACACATAGCGAACGAATTGGCCTGACTCCGTGCGAGAACCATGCTAGTATTTTTCTAAGCAACTAATTTTACGTCAAATTTCAAACACGTTCGAGACAATTCGTCACGGGATTTCGTCTGCGAATAATTCGGGGCAAGAATGACTTGGGTTTGCCAATCCTGTTTCCAAATCCACTGAGAAAGTTACAGAGACGAAATTTCATTTATTCTAATCAGGTTTCTTCATCAAAAGCTCGACAGGATTTGATCAAACGAAAAATGAATTAAAGTTAATATAATCGCCACCTCAAACTAAACATTGACCGTGCCCATGAAGTCCGTTGACGTCACCTTTCTATTTCCTGTTTATTTTTCTTATTCTTATGATTTCTGTCTCCATGTTCACTGATCAGTTGTCTGCATCAGTTAATTACTGGATAATTCACCATTTTTTCCATTCCGTTAATGAGTATACCCCTCTGTCAGAGCTAGTATTTAAACCGTCAATATTCTTACGGCTGTCAATTTGCTTCGCTGTTTTTTAATTCCGAGTTCTGGTCGGCTTACTTGATCGCACCAGATGGGCGACGCTGAGGCACCTAGAATATGTGGGCTGGCAATAGTTGATTTAGAAAAGGATGCTGCCCTTTGATCTAAACTTGGAATTTTGGGCTCACTATTCACAAATCTTAAGGGTGATCCATGTGTTGTAAGTCTAGATACATAAATGTCAACCATTCAGCCCTAGTGAATCCAAATAAAAATGCATCGGGATACTTCGACATTCTACTTATTGTTCACGCTCGCTGGCGTTGCAAAAGCTCAATGAATAAACGACTGGGAGTGGCCAGTGTATATTGCAAGCTGACCATTACAATCATAAAATTTCGTTAAAGTGCAAAATCAGCGTTGTGCTGCCTATTGGTTGTAAAGAACTGGCACAGTTTTTTCCGTCTGACAGTTATTTTCATATGCTGACTTGTTGGTACACTCCCAATTACTCTTTATGCAGGCCGTGGCAAAATTAAAGATCGAAAATGCTGGGAAAAGCTTAAACCTAGTGTCCTCTAGCATCGCGCAGAGAATAAAACTTCAGAAAATGAATATACAAGAGATCACAGGAAACTGCGTACAACTGATGCCAGTAGTCCTCATTACTGTCAGCAGTTTATTACTGTTGCAATATCTGAAAACGTTTGCTTGTGCATCATAAAATCGTCGCTTCCTGTCTTATGTTCACCGAGATTTGAAACTTCATTTTTGTTAAAACTAACTTTCAAGTGAATCGAGGAAATGTGCAGACTTGGCTGATATTGATTTAAATCGTTTCCTTGAATTCTCAGCATTTAAGCTGGTGAATAGTTTATCCATTGTTCATAATCGTTTTGCAGCGAACGCAGCCTTACTGCAGCTAGACTTTGTGGCCCTTTGGAATGATGAAGAATATAGTCAACTGCAAGTCCAATGTCGGTATCGCTAAGTATGAATTTCCCTCAGCGAGGTAATAACTAAATATTTTTTCGAATGACCAAACCCCAGCGAGTTGATCTAAGAAATGTTCTCATCATAAACGCGACAAAGATCTTCTATTCTTTTGCCACGTGGAATACTCCCAGAGACCCGTGCTATTAGTTATTCCTCACCGCATTCATGTTGCATTAATAGCGCACTACTGTCTAAATCACGGGTGATATCATCAGGCGTCTGAGCGTTATCGGCACATCGGTTTCATTCGGAAAGTCTGGAAAAACTCATTCACAGGTGCAGACGTGGAGGAACAATTCTAATATGTTTTGAATCACATCAGCTATTCATTATGATTTCGGAATAGAGCTGAAATTGTGCTGTTTTGGATAGGGCCCTCAGCATCCTGCAAACCACATCAACAAATAGCGTGAGCAAATGGAAAACCTATATATTCCGTTGACGAATGAGTGTTCGTTAACAAGTACTAACATTTTAAAGGAATTTTTGGAAGTGCCGAATACATTACACATCGCTAGGTGACGCAGTCTCGTTACCAAACGTGTGATTTGTGTCCCGTAGCTTTGGATAAACTGCAATGTGGACGAAAAAGTCATGCCACTTATAAGTTATGAAATCATCAAGTGAAGGTACGAAGGGGCCATAACCATGCAAAATAAGTCGTCCAGGTACGGCAACTTATACACGATTGGCAACTATTATTCTACTGCTGCAGGCGGCTTTGTCATTTCCTGTGATCACAGATTTGCTTGCTGCAAATAAATAGTTATCAACCTGTGGATTTCACCCTTCGATTTGCAACCGTACATAAACTGCTCATACATTTGTTTCTTTTTTTCGTGCGCATGTAGCAACCTGTGCTTCATCACATCATACCATTAGTTTGCAATAATGTTTGGTGTCTTGCTATGAAAAGATAGTGACCAACACTCATTCCAAAATTTCTTTGCTAATACATAAACGGCTGATTATCTGCTAACGAGAATACAGGTTTGCTTACATTTCATCCCCGTCATATGTTTGCGCAGCCGAAAGAAGTAACCTTTTATAAAAACAAGTTTTCATAAACTCTTGCTTTGAAAATTCATTTATAACTCTCTATTCATCGTGTTCTCTTCGTGAATGCTCAATAAGCACTTGTTTTTCTTTCCTAAAGTACTTTCAATGCTACCAGTCGTCGCGTAGGATAAGGCTGCGACACATCATCTTGAAGGTTAGATCTGGCACCTTGATATCACTTTCACTGCAAGATGCATCGGAAGCAAAGAGAAAAAAATAGTGAGCAAATCTACAAGATATTCGCCGCCAAAATACCAAAACATTAGCATCACTGTAGAATGAACTTGTGAACTGTCACAAAAAGATGTATTCAGATATGTGACATTGTCTTCACTAGAAGGTTTTCTGACTCACTGTCCATCTCAATTCAAATGGCTAAAATCATGAATAATCCCAACGAAGTTTTCTTTCAAAGAGTTTCGTCGCTAAATGTTGAATTTTTACGACATTTGTGCTTGAATAAATTCATTTGTTCGAAGTGCATGATCAACCAGGGATTAGAATCTCACAGGGGCGCGTGTCGGCTAGCGAATAATTCCTCCAGTAGTGCGTCGTGCACTGTGATTTTACATTTGTACAAGATAACTAACGCAGATAAACCAGTTTTCCAAACTACCAAGGTAAGATCGACGTGACATTCGTGCACAGTGTAACGATTATTCCACAACCTGGACCTTGTACTACTATTTGGGTTTGAGTGCAATGAAATATGCATGCCCCATCTCCGCTCGGGCTCCCCGCATTGGAGCTGGGAGTGGGAAGGTAGATTTCAAAACTTGAAATGGGATGGAAAAAGATAGAGCACCATTAGTCAGGTGTGCTAACGAACCAAACTGAAGCAAATTGCTGTGAACATCAAGACTGCAGCAAACTATCTGGGACGATGCACTGGATGCAACTGATGGGATTTAGCATGTTAGATAGCATCATTAAAAACTTCCGAACGTTTTAGTGTGTTATGGTCAGAGAGAACTTAAGCCCTGACAGCTTCCATAAATATTCCGAAACCAATTTTCTTCTTAGAATATCGACTCACAGAATTCAGCATGATCCAAGGACAAAGTCGAACGTCCTGGACAGTTTGCCGGGTTGACTGATTTTTGTTTGTCATTGCGGTTGAGTTCGAACAACCCTGATCTCAAATCAGTCACCTCCGGCAATAAAAACAGCGACTCTAACAGACGAGGTGGTACTGAACCCCTGAACGCCTAGCTACAAACGAACTGCGTTTCAATGGATATCCTCGTCGTCCTCAGGCCTGCAGGTCACATTACTTTGACAGATTCACGAACGGGAGTGCATCCTTGATGAAACTTTCATTTCATTTTCACCACCCAGTTTTTAACCCGTCCAGAGACCAATCCCTGATCACAATGGAAAAATCGATGAAGGGAAACCAAACAATGGACACAGTCACACAAGTCCAGTATACCCACCAAAAGTGAATTGGTGGACCTTTTTGCCCCGGTTTTTCGCATTTCTGTTGTTACTCACATCTTCAAGTTTACAAGTTGTTTTGTGCTCTTTATGCTGCGACAATGAAAAACAACTTAGTTTTTCTTGAACCGTGACTATAATATTCACTTTGAATGAACCCTCAATACCTCGCATTGGGTGAATTGGTAAGGGAATTGAACAACTGGGAGTTGTTCCGACGGAACCGAGCACAGCCTTGGAAGTAGTGAATAATCAGTGCGACAGTCACATTCTTCCCTACTATTGGCTCTGACATCAAATTAAAAAATTCTAATTCTTTAATCAAAAGCTATCGTTTGTGGAGCTGAAACGGCCGCATTCCACTCTGTTTGAGGTCATTTACTTGCGTTCTTCTATGTCCATTTCTCAAGTTGTCATATTTTAAATTTTACCTAGCCGGATTGCCCTCATTCGGCCGACTACACAAACAGGAACAGAGCGAGGTGGAAATTGAAATGGACGGTTGCACAGAGCGCACTAAGTAGTTTCCCATGTGGTGACCTTTTTGTTCAGTTAACGGGGCTGGGATCAAGGTCATCTGAACTTGTTTGGGTCTAATCACCTCAATCTGTAGTCAATATGTAAAACGGAAAGACACAAACGTCAGCTGTGTTTTGACTGAACGCGGGAACTAATGGTAACAAATGCTGTTAATTTTTGGAAGGAAATTCATTTTATATCAAAGTCGAATACTATTCTGATTTCTATCAATCTAGTTGCATATAATTTAACAAACATTTTGCGATACTGTTTAATAAAAACGAATTGGACTTTGTTTAATTATTGTAGCTATTTTAAACGATTCCTCATCAGTATCATTGGATTCAAACGCCGTTTAAAAATCAGTAATTTGGTTTGAAATGATCCTCCATCGAGGTGGCAAGAAGTAAGAAAGAAATAACCGATGATTTCTGCTTCCACAGTAGACTAGTGTCAACAAGAACCAGGTGAGAAACGTCAATTTAACTAGATGCCTCACTGATTCAAATGCGCGTGTATGCAAGATTTTAGTTTTTAACGCCCTGAGAATCCGTTTTGTAAGTGGAAGGCGATCGAGCGGTCACCGTCGCCGGATTTCAACGGGTAGGTTAGAATTCATCTATCGCCATTCGAGGTTCTTGCATGCGTATCGCTCAGCCGAGTGCAATCTCCTTTTACTCTGCCGTTTCCCCAGTAGAAGAATTTAAACAATTAAAAGAATGAAGGAGTTGAAATTTTTGTTATCTCAATTTTTCATTCTGGATGATTTTCAAAATAGTTCTGAGGCGCTTATTACCAGCAAATTATATTCTATCTTTTACTCACTTTATTAATGAAATAACAATGTACATCATTTTTCACGAAGGGGGCCGCGGCCAACAGAGGGCTGCCAAGTGGGATATTTAACTGGCGGTCAGGGGACTCGAACCCGCGACCTTCATATGCAGGCGCCACTACCTTAACCACTTGGCCACCGCCGGCCGTGTCTACACTGAGGCGACCTAATGAAAAAATGGCTATTTTTATTAAATACGTAACAAGTATTAACGTCACCCAAATTATCCCAACAAGTATCATACTTTGCGCAAGTAAGAAGGGCAAGTGTGCGGTATTGTTTAAAAATGGAAGCCCATAATTGTGTGACCAAATTGTTTGTGGAATTATTGATTTGCCAAGAATTGAGAGAAAACGGTCTTTGCAAAACAAATATATTGCTGCTCTCTGTCCACAAACTAATTTCAGGTCACTTGTAGCAAACAGCAATGTTGAAAATGTTTCTGTCAGTTTGGTTACGTTTTTCGGCACCTGATCTCATGTCTAGCATGCATAAGCTTTCGCTAGATGACGTTCTGATGTTGTCCGTTTTTAACGATCGTTTGATGAGTTCGTGTATCTGTGAGGCAGGGCCTATTTCATTCATTGAGACAACTTGGTGGGACACTAGTTTGTACGGCTGACACACAGCTGTTCCCTACCACGGTAGCAGACAAATTGACAATGACAGGTGAAAACATTTCGGTTCCATAAACACTCTGAAATAACAGCGGTTAAATCGCAAGCTCTTTGATTGAGATCAGTGAACCGCCCCACCCATTCCCTCCGTATTTTGAGCTGTAAGATTGTTTATTGGAGATAATTGCTAACTTAGAGTAACTAATTCATATGAGCTGATTTCTGTTGTTGACGATATGAGACAATAAAAACGAGGGAGGATGATAACATTTTGCTGAAACCAGCTCAGTACTTGCCTTTCACATTTTGCTACTCCACTTTACCCGGGAGGGGCAAATTATTCACCGGTAACCATAGTCTAGGCTTACCCAGATAGCCCAAGATTATATCGATCGTGGAGAATCTGTTCTGTGTGCTCTTTATGATAGATCGAATTTCGGTGTAGATCACAAGAAGCTAATTTCCAGTCAAAAAAGGTTCACCCAACTGACGAAATTACATGATCAAGTCTCAGATTCCTCTAATTTTAATAAAACAGATTGAATAGTTATAGATGTGAAAGTGATTAGAGCTGATAAATTTTAGCAGTTTGATCGTGAATAAGATGAATGGGTAAACAGTTACATCGGTCCAGTGCAAAGAGAGAGAGGAAATATGGTTGGGACTTTGCATATTTTATGTATTTGAAAAATGCAGTGAATACAAGAAAAAAGTTACCTGCAATGAATTTCCGTCAACACTAATGTTGCTGAGGTTACGCAGTGTCAGGAAAAATGTATCACGTGATAAAGTTGACAACAGTCTGTGAGCTCAAAGACATTCAGATAAAAACTAATAAATAGCCATTAAATATGTCCTTATTAATCCTCCGGGAACGAATACTACTCATAATGACGATGAATTTGTCACTCCAGCTTGCTACTGGGTTTGCTTTCACACACATTAAAGTCGTTTTTCCAAATACTGATTACAAAGTTTTGTACACTAACAAAGAGACAGAATTTCTACAGGTTTACGATAGAGGAAATTGTTTATAACTACAGAATTTTGTCCTCCTGGGCAACTTTGAAACGAACACGGTCGAGAAATACAAATGTTATTACTAAATTTGATCTGACCCCCCGATTTTGTAGTTTGCTATCACAACGGTGGTAATGAAACACGACAAATAGAAAGAAAACTTTAATGGCAGATGCAAAGTTTTCTGTCAACTCTAAAGAAACTCTCTACTTGTGGAATATCAGCTTTGCTGCATGCCGTTTGGAGCCGTGTAAGGTCGTCCGACAGAGATGAAGCTTTCTGATAAAGATTTATGCCAATAAAAATCGTTATTTTTGCTTCTAAACATAATGATAATCAGCTCCTTACCGACGGAAAAATGAACAGATGCAAACGGAAAAATCACCCTGTCAAAAACAATGCCCACAAAATGTTGTTATACTAACCAAAATGTGATAATTGAATTGCAGAGCAGTTTTTGGCTTGGAAACAATTTCCAACAACTGCGATAATTTTGAGTCCAACAGATTAAAACATCTGAGGAGCACTGGAATAGGGCTGCTTTGGTCCATGATGTCAAGGTTATTTTCGTAGTGCTCGAAGTGGTAGCCTGCAGCTTAGAAGAATTCCACTGGTTTCTGTTTTCACTCAAATTATCCTAGGCGGGAGTGCATATTTCATCAACCATAACTTCCGGTTGTCCCAGTCATTTGAAAAAAATTACGAAGACAATTTTTTCCCTTTGGTCAGATAAACTGCTTCCATGCAAGCAAAGCGTTTTGGTAAATGAGAGAGCCCTATATGTGTATACAAGGGATTGTGAAGTTGGCCGAATTATCTCCTAGCGAAAGGGAGCTTGAAATCGACATTCGAATCCGAATGCAACCTGCATGTTTGTTTCTTTGCGTGTGTGTGTGTATACAAAGGCAGTTACCTTCAATCTATTTGCCTCTACGTTCGCTTCATTCTTAGGAATTAGACTTCTTCATTTGTTTACTTAGTCGTATCTAATCGCGGACGTCATCTAACAACCAAACTAATGAACGACGTTTGATACCTTATATTTGAGTGTCTGCCTGGGCTGGACATACTGGCATTACTGTTTTGGTTGTTTGAATCACCAGCAACTCTTGCTACCACCATTAGCTCGCCATGTCGCCAAAGTTGTTTTGGAATGTGGTTGACTATGATATAATCCATTGAGGGCTAAAGCGTTGCCGACATCGAAACATACACTAAATCTGTGCGCCAAATATAGGTGCTTCCGTATAGGCCACGGTGGACTAAAAAGGGATTCAAAGTTTTCGGGTTTATCGTGTGTGGTTTGACCATCAACCCAATGCTAGCAACACGCTCACAGGACGATAGTAATCAAAGGGAGTTCCGGAATTTCAAACCTCCGTTCCGGCGCTCATTTTGATGTTAAAGGTTAATTTGTTGACGCCAGGCGGTTACCAAAACTGATCTATTGAGACCGCTTAAAGTTTCAAGGGCATAAGTGCAAGCCCACCCTTTCTTTTGACGATGGGCATCATAACCTACGGAAAGTGCCCTTCTAATGCACTCATACGTCAAGGTTGACATTAAAATGAGATGCGTCGAAGGGCATGAGAAATGGGAATTTGGGAGTGGGGTTTAACTATGCCGAACATGAAATAGCCAGCTTAATGACAAGGTTTTTGATGTGGTGCTTTCGGAATAAAATGAAGAATTTTCAGTTGCTGGTCAGATTACTTTAGAATGACATCAGAATTATTCGGAACAGTGGAAATATAAGTGCCCACAACCGTAGTTTTTCGAGTAATGAAACGTGCGGACGATCAGAGCACAGTCCTCAAAGGTGTCCACATGTACGACAAATCCTATTCTAGGCACACGTGGACTGGATTAGAGTAGATCGGAGGTATTTCGGGTCCGGTTGGTTCTGATATCAATCGGGAATGACGTGGAAAACAGGTAATTTGGCACGTTCCGGCCGGTTTCCGATCAAGCACGAAGGGGTTTCCTGTAGCGTTTTACTAAGGGGGAAACTGGTCGGCGTCAAGCCAAACTACAGCAGCGTGCATATTTGGTCATCAAATCCTGGCTTTGTGCGTTCTGTAACACAAGATGACAAAATAGTTTGTGAAGTCCCCCGGGTATCTTTCCATTCGTCCAATTCGTTCTCCAACGAACGACTTAGGTAGTTGAAAAAATGCAAGCGCACAAATGAAAATAATATATAGAGAGTGTTTTAATTATATCTTTTGGATTCGTGCATCTACTGAGGTTTTTGATAAAATTCTTTGAGATACAACAACAACAAAAATCTAACTTATATCGTAAACATAAGCTGTCAGGCGGTGCAGAAATGATCGAAAGTAGCCACCTTTTAGGACTGTGAAAAGGGAATTTATAAGCAATATTTGCTGCATTACGAACGGACTCTTTCACGCTTTTGCAAATGGTGGGTTTGTTTCTTGCCAGTAAATTTTATTGAACTGATGTGTGCAGAAATCGAGTTATTTGGATCGATCAAGCCTTATGCTATCCCAAATTGTTTGGTGCTTTTAGATTTCACTGAGGAACATTAGCACCTGTCAATGCGAGTTTTTACGAGCCCATTATCCACAAGACAAGGTATGCTGCCAGATGCCGATAGAAACACAGAGGGGAAACCAGTTTGTTGTTGATTTGCTATGATTTGCCTTGCACTAGTCAGTCCATCAAAGTTAAACTTAAATCGAAGCAAAATGGAAAGGTTTTTCCCTCACCATCTAGTGACCTGTTTATCTCTCATAATAACTCTTTATCTTGACTAGTGAAATTTTGCCTGTTCTGTCAAAACAAACAGATGATTCTTATAAAAATCTTATTACTTACAATGACTGAACATGTGCAAATGTCGCTAGATCAAAGCGGCTGGGTAGATTAATAACGAAGCTTACCGCCACTGGCTGTCTTGTAAAAATAAACAATTTTTGCAAGCTAGTACCAATCACCAAGTTTGTGAATTCCTATCTTGCATTTTTTTCGGCATTTGCTCGGATCACTTTCGTATTCATTCAAATAATCATTGAACATTTCCTGTAACAGCTACAGTTAAGGAATACAAAATCTTCAGATTTGGTGATTCTTTTGAATAGTATCGTTTATCCACAGTTGATCTGCTGCCTAGTTGAAAGCTGGCGTGATCAAGCGTTGCCTCCCATTGTCCGCTATACGTTATCTGCAATTCTGTATGTGACTGCTGTTTTCACAGAAAATATACACGCTGCCTGTCGACAGTCAGCTGATGTAAATCCGGAGCAAAACTTTGGTTATTGGCTCCGTTTCAATCGTTTATTCCAGTTAGGATGAAACCCGTGGTAACAGCATTGGTGTCAGGAGCTCATTATCGGCAAAAGTAAGACTAATAATGACGGATGGAATACATCGGCCTCAGCGATCTTATCACTGTGAAGCCATACATCTATGTGGGTATTCCTTTGTATGGTGAGTAAATAGAGAGTATTAATATATTGGGTTCAGTAAGAAATATCTGGATTGCAACGACTGTTCTCTGCAACTGAACTGCTGAAATCTGAATGTTAAATATTTAGCAATGTCCTATTGCTGATCCTTTATCAGTCAGTGATCGGTAATTAAACTAAAATATTTTCCCAAGTTCAGCAGGATCACAAACAGCTAATAATAATAAATTAAAGATAAAAATCAGTAGATTTTAGCAGTTTGTAATGCCTCTTAGTCCTCCCAAAAGCTTTGTCCAAGTATTTATTAGAAAAATGCGGAAATCTCCCCATGATCTCAAAATTGAGTTGATAAGTTAATCAATATCTCGGAACATACATCATAAATTTGTGGATCTCCGTTTCCTTTTGGATCGCAAGCTCCTTTCTAAAGATTGGGATTATTGACTTACCAATATCGCAAAGGAAGAGGGTGAATTTCTGTGGGGGACGACAAACTCTTTGTGTGAACGCTCATTTTATTGGCACAATTTATTCTCTGTTTATTTGAGTATTCGGCTGGCAGTTGAGCTTATTTTACGCTTATCAATCTGCCGTTGGCTTCATTTGGGTACACGTGGTTGGAACAGCTTAGTTAAGGGAAGACAGCCTCCGGAAATTCATACCTCCAAGAAGCTAGGCGTGGCTTTTGAAATCAGTACACAGCAGAACTTTTCGAAACCCCGCACTGCACTGCCATTTTCGGCTACGAACGACTAATTGCATATAAACTTCCCACTGTTTTCTGTTTGTGTTAAATTCCTTTCTTTATTTTCATAAGTAAGATACAAAAATCTGTGCAAAACTCA
This sequence comes from Fasciolopsis buskii, assembly GCA_008360955.1. NCBI lineage: Eukaryota > Metazoa > Platyhelminthes > Trematoda > Plagiorchiida > Fasciolidae > Fasciolopsis > Fasciolopsis buskii. Next base: position 195,622 of record LUCM01000450.1, on the reverse strand, counting down.
CTTCCGAAAAAAACAACAACTTTTCACAAACCTTTGGGGACAAACGAACATATTCGTGATAGGTGTATTCACGTTAATCAAGGCACTGCAGAAAATCCATTTCAGTTAGTAAAATTCATTGTGGAAGACAAATTAGCAGTTGTGAATTCAGACAAAACGTACAAAGGATCAACAACTAACGCTCAGAAACCATTTTTTCTGTTTCGGCAAACGTTCTTATTTATTATACTAACTGATTCATCTCGGCAACAAGGCAGAACGAAAATAAGTAAAGTCACAAATTCGGAATTATGATACCCTTTAGGGTGTCCATTTTTCACAAGTCGTCTTCAGTGAAGTTCATACTGAACCCTTGTTTCGATTGCCAAGGGTAACGTTTCACATTGCCGCTTGCCACACAGATTTGTTTTGATAGTGAAGTGCAAAAGACCCGTTTTTAGGACACATTAGAAGACTTCAGAAGCTTAATGCTGCTCAATGCTGCATTGCCGTTTAGGCTAAGCCAGTAAAAACAGCCTTTGTGAGCTTATGAGAAATATTCTTCATTTTTAATGTTATAAATATTGCAGTTCCTATAGCGTGTGAGTTTAGAATAACTTGGTCATGTGTTTCGTATGACCTAAAAACAAGGCTGTTTCTTATGGTAACTGTGAATTTCAAGGGTCAATTGCTTGCTTTAGACAGTTGAATTCCACCCGGCATGCAAATACTAGACCCAAAAGCGCTCAGTAAACCGCGGGAAGCTTAGGGCCTTTAAGAAACAGCATCACTAGTAGAATATGCAATTCAACCATTACCTGGAGTGGAATGTTCAGTTTAATACTTTCGATGTGACTACATTTTCATCCTCTCTACGCCCACCAAGATTTGAGTAATTTTTACTTGGTACCGCTCTTTGTTTTAATTTTTTATTAATATTTGGAAAACGGACAGTTCTGAGCTTTCTAGTGATGTGGTGTGCATTAAGCTGAATTCAGCAACAAACCCTCTGTCAATATATACAACATCGGACGAAACTGAAAACATTTTCCGCATTCCAAAGTTCCTCATTTCTTCTGCCAGTGCGAACGTCGCATTGTTTGTGCTTTTCCACCTGACACCATTTTCGACACAAACTCGCCATCTGATTTGGACAAGATATTTCAGTCGTTTGCCTTGGAGATTGTTTCAGCAGTACTACTGACACTGGAGTGGATCCCTTTCCATTTATTGTTTTGTTTTTTGTATGTCACTGCTTTTGGAAAAATCCAAGTTGAGACAAGAAATCACATTTTATGAAAATGCGAGTTCTCTTTATCATACAATCACCCACCTGAACATCGAAAATTAACAGTTAAAAGCATCTCATTTCGACTATTTTCGAGCAGCTAATTAATTCAGTCAGTTGATGAAATTAAGGCAAATCTGTAATTCTCCTGTGAGCCACCTGTTTTGTGTGGTGACGCGAGCTGATCACCTTGGCTGGTTACCGAAAATATCGAAATGTATTTTGTATCAATTTCAGTTCTCGCCGTTAGGCTTCGTCCAGTCTAAATTTCGCTTTTAGGGGTCAGTTCAATTCAGCAGAAAAGAACAAAAATATCCGTTTTTAAGCCCCTCAACACCGTAAAATTACCTTTTTGCATTCAAAGGTTTTGCCGAAGGGACCATAGTTTAGATGTTTGGATAAACAGATAGTCAAAACCAACCGGCACCTCAAACACTTTGTTTAGTTTCAGTCAACCCAGTCAAAGATTTTGTGGAAATCAGGCATTTTTACCAAAGCAACTCTATGAAGCACAGTCGGTCAAACCCAGGTGGTGTACTAGATCACCAGCCAGTTCCCCGGAGCTTCAGTAAAGTCTAATTGCTTCCAAGTAAAAGGTTATGTCCTTCATTAGCATGCCAACATGTGTTTGTGTGTGTGTGTATGTGAATTCCCAAGCAAGGTGCTGACGACATTGTATTCCAGCTACAGATGAGTCTGCGACAAGTGCCCCGAGGACAGGAAGAAAGAAATCAACTAACTACCTAGTCAGCCTAAAATATTGCCCAAACAAAGTTATGTTGAAAATAGGTTTGGTAGTTGCGCCTGTGAACTAGCAAAGCCCTTACAGCTGACAATCACAAGGGGTCAGAATGTTTGAAATGATGTCATTATTAAACTAAAACGAAGTGGAGACAATATTCTAATTATGACATTTACCAATTGTGGTCGAAATCAAACAACTTCGTCTAATTTTTATGGGGTGGTAGCAAAAAGCATTTTCATCATTATTGTGAACTCGATCGGAAAGAATCCCAGTACCGTTTGCTATTATTTCAGAACGATATTAGCCCCAATAGGAACATAAATCCCAGTAACTTTTTCAGACTTCATCCAATGCGGACTTACGGTTTAATCCAGTTTACAAAATCACAGTCTGAAGCACTCAGTCTAAGATATACATATTTGTTGTGTATATCTTTATCATTTGAGATTATATGTAACCTAATCACACCAAGCAAGAAGAAGACATACTCTTTCCTATTTCCGTATACTATTTACATAACTCCGGAAAATGTTGAAATGGCTCCAGAACGAGTTTGATAGTAGCACAGAAAGATCAGACACGCTTGTACGTTCACTTGAATCACCGAAAATGAAGCAGTCATCCAATTTATTTAGCTATCGGAAGTGCATTCAGCAATATTCCGCAAAAAATTGTTTTTTATCTAATGAAAACTACGGAAAAAACGTCACCAATATACAGTTGCTTAAACAGAATAGAACGATTTGCTATTAATCCTGATATGTTGCAACCAAAGTCAAACTTTGTGGTTCACACGTAATTTCCTTCTAGCTCGCCAAGTACAGTTGAAGTTTAAAGACAATATGTCCTAACACATTGTCCATTGGAGACAACAGCTCTCTTCAAAGATAACTTCGACTTTATTTGTGCGATGTTTGTTTTGTTTGTTTCTGAATGACTCGTGGACACTCATGTGAAAACGCAGGCAGCAGGTAAAAGTGCCTTCGTGTAACGTTTAGAAGCAAAAGATGTTTTACATAGGATCAAAGAACGCATTTGAGTATTTAGTAAGTCTCACGGAAGTTTTTGTTACCGCGGCGCTAGCATAATAACAAAATAAATACGGCCGCAACCAATAACTCATCGTTTTGCGGTAATGAAACAATATAAACAGCTTTCCTCAGTAAAAGCAATATTTAATTAATCCCATGCTATAACTATTAATAAAAGTGTTGCTAGCAATTTGTTGTTGTTAATGTTGCAAATATTAGGGCCCGATTGGCTGCAAAAAAATCTTAGAATGAGCTAACAATTTTCACTTGGTATCCACGATTTACAAAATGTGAAGTTTCACATTTTTACAGTAGACAATAAAAATGGACGAGTGGTTATCTCTTAAGTTTCATTAGGTTATTGTCCACGGCTGATTGGATTGCTGGTTCCCATAGATTTCAAACCATAGATTGACGCATTATTAATGTCTCATCTGAATGAACTAGGTCATCAAGGTTCGGAAAAAGTTACCAGGACGTAAATTTTCACATGGTAGTAATAGGCCGAAATTTCTTTGGATCAGACATTTTTGGAACGCCTTTGTTTGATCGGCAGAGGATTACCCAGAGACTTGCAACCGGTAAAAGCTACTTGGAATAATGTGCCGATTGTTCTATGCAATGATCAATGTAGATATGTCCAGATTGACTAACTTCAGCCCTCTCTGAAATATCTGAATCAGTTAGTGGTAACGTCCAGGATTTGCACGAGTTATTGCTACTTTAAGAAACCTAGATAAGCATAGGTTTGCCTGAATAAGTGATTCAAAACAAAATCTATTTTTGTGAAGGTTTTAGTAAACATAAGACGTTTAGTAATCTTCACCACGGAACAGTCATTTATAAGTTGCAGAGGAACTAAACTGTCCAGAACTGGTGATCAACTGAGCCAAACGAAGACTAACAAGCCTCGAAACACGATTTTCAGCGTATCATTATCTTATCAACTATGAGTGCACTTACGTTTTGTTGATCAAAGTGAGAACATTAACCACTGTATTTGATTGCTTTTCTATTAGCCTATATGCATACTGCTTCTTGTCCTGGTTTCTTGATAGTTCACGAATAACAGTGAAATGATTTCGCACCTGCTTAGTGAAAGCAGTCGTTTGGTTGAATGCAATAGAAGAAAAACATGAGGAACATTCTGAGCAGGTCAGAAAGTCAGACACATTATGGGATACTACCCTAGAATAAGCTGCCGAAGGTCGAGCACATACGGACTTTTGTGTTCATATGTGATGGATCGCTTTTCAATCCCATATTAAACAATCTGTAGTTGGTTTTGAATAAATGTATGTTAATTTTTAATAAATATAACGATTTCAAAATGCCAGTGTGAAATATGATAAAGTTGAGTACGGCTGCGGGAATTCTTTTCCTACTATGGCTGAATAATTTGTACGGAACAGAGATAAAATATTAAAACTCGAATAGGGTTAGGTAAACTCAACAAATCGTAGATGCAATGCTAACAACAGAATGAGAAATAAAAAGCTAGTCGTCCGATTGCTCATATTATTCCGTGTGTTTTCTAAATATTTCCTTGTTTTCAACATCTAACTTGTGAAAAATGCCTGGGAGTGTCCTCTTGGTTAGCCCGTAATTAAGTTTTTTTGAATTTCAAAGAACCGAATATTCTCTTTGGGAAATTGTGTAACTTACATTTATAGACGTGTGAAAATAACTCATGGCCCACTACCAACGTTGCTGCTAATATCACGCCAAGGAACTTTATTAGCATAGCTTCTATAGTTTCTCGATCTAGTCTAACATTCATCAAATGGTTTAAAGTCATTTCAATCGGGCTAATTTCCTGTTTAAAATCCAATCATTTATAGCTTTTGCAGTCCGTTTGACATTTTAATGGGGTATGTCTTTCCGTAAGAATATAAATGCCGGCTTGAATGGTTGTTTTGAAGAAAGCTTTTGTCTACCACAGACGTCGGCTTCCCCGGTCGTGCAAAAATAGTTCGGATTTGTGTTGAAGGCATTTCGAATCATGTAAAAACAACTTGGAAAGGCAATTCGATCTCTAGGTTGGGACTTCGTTTATATCAGCCTGAAATGCACTTCACTGTGTTTGGGGCAAATTCCACGTACTTCCTGTCCGGTGCACGTTGTGATTTGCTTCAGTCTACTTTTGAATAACGTTCATATAATTCATAAAATGTTTGATGCAAATCAGCAATGTATGCGGGAAGTGGTGTAGCAAACTGGAACTTAAGGAGTTAGTTGCATAAAGGTGAGCGATAGATAAATCAATTACGGATGGTGATGCGCAAAACCACTTGTTCATAAGAGTTGAATTAAATGGATGAATAAAACGAATTAGATGAAATTTGTTTCATCAGCGCCAATTACTTTACGATACTATTGATGGTTAAGGTTTCCATAAACTTTCAATAGGAAACACTTAGATTTCATCACAAAACGATTCCGTTTATTACACTCCAAAACTTCGGGTACATTAATTATTTAGAACAATGCTGACGTAGCTACCGATCGATAATCAAAATATATACATTCACAATTTGTTTTACAATGTGGTTAGAACAGTGTTTGAAAGCGGAGATAAGAAAACCTTTTATCAAAAACATCTGCGTTTTTTCAATCCATCAGTAAAGTAGAATTTTAACAGTACGCCACAATAAACATTGATCTTTATGGTACTAATATTCGATTGGCCTTGATCTATCACCATACGGCATGTGCATAATATTTTGGCCAAGGCAGAACCAAACCAGTTGTAGGCTGGTTCACGTGGCCTTAAACCAGCGACGGCTGGACGTGAACAGCAAACGTTTACGATAAAAATCGGCCTCGCAAAATCACTTTATCACCCCACGACTCTTTGTTGCCTGTCATTAAAATTGCCTCACAAAGAAAGGCGGAATTGGTTTCAGTATTTATTTGTACTTATTTAATTGTCCGGGTTAATAAGAAAAAAATATGCGAGCTTGCCAGGCAAACTAGTCGAAATTTATGGACCAATACAAACAGATGCATTTAGCTGAACATGTTTTTGGGAAACGTTGCTCAATCATCTCACCCACATCTCGTTCTGATAGTAATTCAGAGGGTGTATGAATGTACGGTTCATTTAGAAATTATAGCAGGAGAGAAACGGAATAGTCCGGTGAATGTTACCAGTACATCGTACATCACTCCAAAGTGTCCGATGGTTGAGTCAGTTTTCAGCCAGAATCATCTGGTGACAAAAACAAATACACAAAATGCGTAATAAAAAATGTTTAGGAATCCTGTGTAGCTATAGCAGTTATAACAGTTTCCACCTGTCAAATACGGATCGGAGAACCTGGAACTGGAATGGCAAAACATTTGGTAGGTTTGCGGAGATGTACAAAGTTTGAAAAAGTATTTAAAATTGACCAACATAGCCTGGGGTGAGATGAATTGCCCGTATAATCTAGTTCAGATTTCTGTGAAGGAATTAAAACCGGGGACTACAAAACCAATGACATCCTAGCTTATTGGCATTCTCAGTTTCCTTTTACGGAAAAGGTAGGTATAGCCATTCAGTAAATTTGGCAGTGGAAAGCGCCGAGGATATCAAAGTGGAGCAAAGCTGTCATTATCAGGTGACGGTCCGATTTGACAAGGATGACACTAATGGTCTAAGCCAATCGGATCTTAGGACTAAACAAAACACTGCAACTGTCATAAAACCAAAAGGGTTGTTGAGTTATGCACCTATGGGTCCAAAACCCCCGTTTCAGTTTTGGGACTTAGTACGCCCCTTCATTACTTGATTACAAGCAAAAGAAACAACATCCGTACCTTTCCATGACCTAACGCCAACCAAACACGAACAAGTTTAGTGAAGTTTGGAACTCATTGGACAAAATCAACAGTCTGGTCCAGAGAATATAAGGATCAAAGAAATACAATTATTCGAATAGATACTAGTCCACGTATAGCCAGTCCATATGTTATGAGACATAAAATGCAAAGTCACAGTCCAGTTTGTGGTTCAGCCATTTGGCGAACACTTTGCAAAACACCATAGGGAACTAGTTATCAAAGAGGGGGTTTTCATATATGACTCAGTCTATTGACTGTGAATCCAATGAGCGATAGGTGAGCCGTAGGCAACTGAGAGGACGAAAAATGAGTTCTTCACAGTTTGTTTGGAAAATAGACATGTTTCATTCGGCACAAGGGTATTTTGCATTATTGGGTAGAACAGTCAAGGAGATAAAAGATATTACTGGTTACGGCAGGAAAGCCACAATTACTCAACCGGCCGAAAACTGCCTGAAGATCTTAGGAGAACTGGGATTAAACGAAGGGTTGATTATCAATCATATGGTGCTGCGTTCAACCCCATAGAGAAACAGATGACGATAAAATGAAACGACGCTTCATCGAAGATCGCAGTATGCAAACGGAAGGCGGATAGGAGCGTATTTTAGTAGGGAGAGTCGAAGTTTGGTAAAAATTCGCATAGAACGAAGCACAAAATTAACTTGGTGCACAACATAAGTGACAAGATGAAATGCGAGGAAAAAACCGGCAAAGCAACGAGATGACGGTGCAACCAGGAAAATGAAGTCTTTTTAATGCAGTTGGACTGAATCACAGATGAGCTAAGATAATGAATGATCCCCTAGGAAAGCAAAAGAAATGAACTTTCTGGAGCAACAGGTGGAACAGGAATGGGAGAGACTTACTGGATGTGGGTTATTGGCCTAGCAACTGCACTTTGGTCATGACTCGCGTTAGTAGTGACACTATTGTGGTGACGTTAGAGAAAATCCCTGAAAGATGACGTTGCTCACTGGGAAACAGGTTGTTTGTTCATCTCAAGCAATGAACACCCAGAAGAACCGCAATTCATGAATGAATACTCAGAGTGAACCTTATCAGTTTAGACGGTTTAAACGACGATGATATTTCACTGGAGAAAATTTGTGTCCAGGATTCGCGTTCCGGGGTGAGTTCGAAGACGAGCAGATTTGCCAGTAGATATTTGCATCAAACGAAGTCAAATGCATTCCGGATATCGAGAAATGAGTGTATTCCTGCGGGACTATTAAATAAGGTTCATCAGAAGAAGAGAGGCAAAAGACCGTTCATGGAACGGATAAGTCAAAATATTCACATCAAATGGTTAAGCAGTTCCTTGCACCAGACGAAAGTACGCACTAGTTCGGCATTGATGATAATGAATACTTTTGGGACTATGCAAGCATCAAAAATGGAAATAAGGAAGCGGAGAAAAGGCCAAGTGAATGAGATGCCAGATAAGGAGTACATTTTGTGGACGTTAGGTTAGAATTATTTACAATCGGGGTAGATTGTAGAAAATCACAAAGTGGTGCGTTTCTGTTTCTAGAAGAAGATGAAAAATGTGGGCGTGGAAAATGAAATGTCAAAAGAGTAGAATAAATTGGTTATGCTAACCTGGGGACAAGCCGGAAAGCAAAAAACGCACTTTTGGTTCATGTGAAAAATTGACGGACGAGGATGAACTAGGAGATTTGGATTTTGGGGAAAATGATTTGGCAAGCGAACGAAATATTCGGCTGCTGCTGGATGAATAGTTCAGATGTGGTTTTTACTGCGGCTGAAGCTTTTTGACTCCGTAGATGAGAAACCAACACATTAGTTTACACTGGGGAGTGGAAACAAAGGAAATGGATTAACAGAATGATTACAAAAATGGTCACTTGTTTGGGAGCAGCCTAGTTTACCGGTTTAAAAAAGTGTGAAGTAGAGAATTAAAAACCCGAATGGTGACAGCAGAAACGGTAGTGAAACCAGTGAAACATCCTGTATGAAACAGAGGCCATATAAGTAACGGCCAGAAATTCTGTTTCATCTGATTGACCTCTAGTGTATGAGAAACCAGGAGTAAAAGTGGTAGGGTAAGACGCAAAAAAGCAGTTTGATGAGAAAAATCGAGAAGAAGGTTTGATTAAATGAAAATATACATTAAAGATTTAGGTACCCTAATTTGTCCGTCTATCAGTAACGAATGACACAACAGCCGATGTCGAAGATTCTAGTCGGCCTGGGTTACCACAATTAAAATAGCAGGAATAATGGTGATAAGAACATACAATACAGTGCTCTTCCTAGCATTCAGCAACTGGACAACATTCTTTGAAAGCCACGGACTGAGTATTTACCAAAACGACAAAAGCCACCTTAGGACTTTTTGATTCGCGGAGCTCACTGTTAAGTGTTAAACTGGAGACTCAACAATTTTTTCTCTGTTAGCCAGTTTCCTATTCTAAATTCTCCCTTATTTCTTATCTTTTATTTATGAAATGATATGGTGCAAGAAGACCAAATTGGTATATGAATCAAGTATCTAAATAGCAGCTTCATTGGTTCCCATAGTTACTTTATGGATAAAGCGATTACGAAGTTGGTCCAGTGTTTCCGATCCATTAGGAAAAGTGAATCTCACTTTCGGGCATTCCTACTCTACAGTTCAGAACACCCCAGAAGAGACACGGATTGCAAAATCGATCACAGTCACATAGAATCTAAGTTTGTTTTATTGGAATGCTGATCGTCCAAACTCGGTTGATTCTACGACTTGTTGCAGCGCTTTTAGTAGAAGGACCACAGACAACTGTGAACCGTGAAATGGTCAGTTGTCATGGCCAGCTGTAAATTAAAAGACGTTGAAAATTCCCCCCCAAACTGTAGCCCCAGTTGCTCTCTTATTTGATGTTCTGTTTGCTACCTGGCGATTACATGGCGATCCAAACCATATACGCCTGGCAATCAAACCCCCACTTAAGCGTGCTAATAGCTACTTGACAGTCAACATCTTGAAGAGAGAATTACTGATCATTTTTGGTCTAAGTTTACATGAAAACTACAAAGGCACTCTAAGTCGTCCTGTGTACTGCGCTCTTCGGATTTACGAGCCTTATATGGAAAACGAAATTCCTCCGTAGCTTGATTCCAATGAGTTACTTTGGTACAAAAAACGATTGAAGCATTCACAATTTGGTGGGAAACTCTTCTAAATGGCAGTTATTTTAAACAATTCGTCTAGAACTTGTCAAAATAACTCAGGACATAAGTGTCAGCGAGTCGCTAAAAACTTGTCAGTCCGACGCTAACGGGAAGTATTTAGTTGTACTTCACTTTGTATATTACATACGTAAACAATCATTAAATAAACTTCACTAACATCAGGGACAAGTTGTTTGTTCTTGTGCCCTTTTGGTAATTACTTCACTTGTCTGGACAATTATGGCTAGTTATGCAGTTTTAACGGAAGTATCGTGATTATAGCTGTGAAGTATTGCACAATCAAATTGATAATGGGCTTCAAATAATTTCCATTTCTGTATTTATCAGAGCGGAAATAGCGCCTGGTAATGAAAAGGGATAGAGTTTTGGTGCTACCAGACTGTGATTTCGCCAAATATTGTCTGATGTAGTCCATCTTCTCGGGTGATGCTCATGCCACCCTGGGACCCTGTGGGACGGGGGAAGTTGACCTTTGAAAAAGCCAGCAGTGCACAGTCGAACAGAACACCAAACACTGCTTGCTGTTTGATTGTTCACTATGAAACCATTTCTATTCTTTGCTATCGTCAGAGCACTGAACAATACAACCTACTGTTATCAAACACGTTTTGACAAAGAAGTCGTTCACAAACGAAATAATGGACTGTATTGAAAAACAAATGGATATTACATAACTAAAGCACTTGCCCTAACGACGTTCGTGGTTGTGGAAATGAACACACATGTGCCAACTACTACTAAAAATAATAACCGGAATTTATTTTAGTTTGAATTTTTCGTTATTTAGATTTAAACTTTGTTTCGATGAGGCATGATACTTAACGTTTTAGGTCGGCAGGATGGAGGGAATCAAAAGATATGCCCCCGAAACATGGGGCAAAATAAATGTTTTTTAGCTGGGATGGCAACAGGTCAACTAGTGAGATTCGATTGTTTGGTGGCTATGGGATTCGAATCTCTGATCCTCGAGATGTCTTGCCGTTAGTCCAATCAGCCACCAAGGGTCAGTTTGATGAGAACTAAGCGGTTTTGTCAACGTAAGTTTAAAGTAGAAAAATGCTTATGAACAAAGCGTCTTAAATCCGAGGCAGCACTTTAAAGTGACTCGCAAATTCACGATAATGAACCTTTCCGTTACGTCAAACCACGAACTTTGAGGTCTGGTTTAATCGCAACCATAAAATGTTCGAAACCTAAGCCTTGTAAGCATCCACAAGAGTTCCCCGGGAAAAATGTAGGCGAGATTTTGCGGTGCTGGTCACCACACTGCGAGACAGACTACTTGACCATTCTACGTTACAATTTACCGTGCTACGCATGTTCCATGGGCGAATTCCCTGTGTGCAGTATTTTTCTGTTGGCAAACATAGCTTTGTAAGCCTTGATAATACACGATATTTCTTGCCGAGTAAGTAGAGGTTTTGTAAAAATTCCTTTGCACAAGTTTGTAGACAAATATGCGAGGGAAAGGGGATACTATATACTTTTCATTCGACTATGCAAGGTGCATTTTGTTACTACTGTTTGTAATCGGATGCAAAAATGTGAGTGGAATGCAGTTTTAATTTGTCTTATCATTTGAAGCATGTAAACTAATCGCTAGTGAAAATAGCAGAAATTATATGTATTGGTTTGTTATTTTACTATAGAGGTCATAACCAAAGGTGGATATCAATAGAGGAACTTTGCAACCCATTTTATAGTGTTTTCGAGTCAGTTTGAGGATTAACTAAATCCTACACTTCTGCTGAGTTTCCTCTCAAGAACGACAAAACAACGCCAAATGTGTTCTTTTGTATTCCGCTATCGAGAATTGTGATCAGGAATGTCTAATGAGAAAAATAATTATTTTATACACGGGAGGTTACCAGTTTAATTTATGTTAGCACTCTCGGTTTGTGGATGGAAAAAAACGACAAACATCACATTGTATGTCAACTTTGTCCAGCTCTTTCACCGGGTAAATTTAGTGGTCCATTTAATGCTACTATTTATATGTAGGAAATAAAAGACCCTGCAGTTTCCCGTATTCTATTCTCTCGTTTGACTCCATAACAGAACGACCAGGTAGCCTACTTTTGCTTCTTTGAACAGATTTCAGAAGGAATTCTTTTTAAATTAATTAAGCTTTCGGTTCTTTTTGGGCTTTCACGTTTTAATTGCCAGCGATACATAATTTGATGACAGCGCAGTTAGTAAAATATCACTTTTGAGAATTTTTTTCTAAATTGTGCTTGTTAATCAGAAAGAAATAAAACCAAGCTTTAAGATTGGATGTATTAACTATTCCCGTTCATCTTCAAGACCTGGTCTTGTGTTCTCGGCAAACAATTAATTGTCAGAAATTGCCATTGATTATCATTCGAAAAATTTGCATTTATTATCCCAAAAATGGGATTTTTGCTACGTAATCCAACGGACTTCACTTGAGCCTAGCATGACTTGCTGATAAGAATATAAATGCAAAAATGGGCGATGATGCGCCAAATTGGGTGTCTTTGAATGACGCTGTACCAGGTGTGTCAGAAATTATGGCAAGCAAGACCATTATATCTTTTCTGGTAGATTTGGGATTGGCGTTAGTCGATTACGGACATGCAAATAATAGTGGGAGTTTTCGTTTTAAAAGAAAAAGATAGCATCATCATACGAAATCAAGCAATTGGAATCGTTGGTTGCTTGACATGTTTTGGAAAAAAGGTTTATTTAAATAATCAGAAAAGTAAAGAAGTAATATTGTTTTAAATCACGTTTAGGCCATGCTATCCAGACGCGTAATGTGAATTTCTAGGGCTCGGTTAAACTTTCACAATCGGATTGGGATAATTTTCTATTTGCCTCGAATAAAACTTGTCTATTATGACATAATCAACGATGTCGTTAAAATAGATTTTATGAACTGAATGCACCTCACTCATCCGCGGGTTCTTTCCCTTTCCAAGACTAAGATGATCAACTGTCAAGAAAAAATAGACAGGGCCCGAAACTTTACAACCCAGATATGGTAAATCCTCGTGTCTAACATTTGGATAAATGCCATTTTCTTCATGCTTTTAAAACTAAAATTCTGCGCAAGCCCCATGACGATAGATTACTATCTGGCCTCCTGACTTGTTAACAAATGGGAACCTTATCGTGGTATGTTTCATTTGCAATTTAATCTTCCGTATTATCGCCCCTATGTGCTAATCAATTACCGATGTGCAAAACCTTTTTGATATTCGGCAAACATCGTAGAAACTGGGGCACCACTAATAATGGATAAACTAAGGTCAAGGTACTTCAAAAATTAATGAAATTAGTTTCTCCGAAAAGAAGTTTGATAAAATTGTTCTGGACAGATATGTTCTATTTACACCTACTTTTTAAGTCTTCAATGGCAAGTAATTGATTACCTAAACGGGGCCCCGGGGCAGCTTGAAGGCATGGTTTTTATCATGGATGAAGATACATAATTAGTAAAAAAGCGGACAACTTTTGAAGTACAATAATTAATTTTTGCCATCGCTGTACGATACAGCGCACCACTATATCTGTTTCTCATTTAAAGTTCAAGTTTACTTTAAATTTTCTACAGACATTTTCATTGCTTTCATTAATTTTGCACGCACTTGTCTAATCACCTATTTTCCCAAACCATGCTCTCCTTAATGTGGAAAATTTCCATCAACTGGGTTGTGCGCAGATCCATTACTGTCTTGACGATGAAAATGTTTACGTAAATTGTCAAAAAGTATTTTGGTTTCAAACGTTTTCCACAGTACTGATGTGCTTTCTAAAAACGATTTTGTGCAACTTGCAGATAAAAGTACTTACCAGCGAAGATTTATCAGATGAACAAACTGGTAACCGTTTAGGGTTACACATAGAAACGAGCTGTTGGTGTCATTGATATACATATCACAACGCCAACAAAAATCTGAAAAATTAAATAGCACTCATAAGATTCGCATCGGAGATCTCACTGAAAAGCTCTGGCCAACCAGGTGTAATTCGTTTGATTGCACTGGGTTTCTTTTTAGCCTCGAATCGGAACTGAACAAAGTTTGTGACTGTATAACAACGTGGTTAGAATTCCCGCATTTCTCATTTGGTGATCACGCACATGCTGTCCTCAGATTTCCTTACAGCATGGCCTTAAAAATTAACAACAGTGAAAAAGGCGAACTTAAAAGAGGCTGTTGTATGATGATGTTCTATCCAACTTGGTCTTCTAACTCAAAAGAGTTGCCATCCATGTGTTTTTATTGGCGAAAATAACCAACGTTAAAATCGACTGCTTCCCAAATACAGTCTAATGTTTGTTAATCCATTGAGGAAATTCGTTGAAAAATTGTGAATTTTGTTAGGTCTCAATAGGTTTTCTCAATGTAAATACCCGCAGTTGCAGCGACATTATTTTATAATACAGCTGCCTGTTAGAAGCATGAGTTAACCGCCAATTCGTCATGTACAGTTTTATTCTGTTGGACCTACCAATATTTGGGTCATGAAAATTTTATTCAATTTAACTGAACCGTCAGGATTAACTGATTGCCTTGTCAAGACAGATTAGGACCAGGCTAATGGATCGTATGAAGAAGCCGACTATTGGGTTTGTTTGTAGGCAAAGATAAGAGGAATGATAGACAATTTTCGAAACACTGTTTACAATAGTTTTACGAGATTAGCTAAGTGACTCTAGGAGGTCTGGTAATGTTGTCCTTTAAACCTTCGTGAATTGAGATTAGTTGAATCGAGGTCACAGACAGAACCACACATGGTTAGTTGGGAAATTTACAATATTTGGAGCATTAACTCACAATTAATCAGTCCCTAAAACGAGATGAAAAATAAGATATGACAAATGGTTGCAAGAAGACTTTGTTTATCAAATTATTTCTACCTTAGTAAAATTCACCATCTTTACGGGACGCTCTCAGCCAGGATAAAACAGTTTTCTTTGCTCACAACCTTGATTAATATTTATCATGCACCAGGTGGATACTTAGGTGAAATAAAGTATTGCAAAGCAATGCAGAATACCAGAAATTCCTGATAGCTCCTAAGCAAACATAATCCTTATTCATGAAATCAAGGGAGCCAATATGCTAATAGCACGACTTTGGTGAAGTTTCCAGTCGTTCCCAAAGCCAAAGTTTATTTTCATGTTATTGGGAAACCATTATCACATTATCAGTGTCCCACAGTGACCATCCATGTTCCGGTATCACGTGAGGCGGACGTGGTGGGAATTGCAGTGTTCTCTACAATAACTCGACGGAATTCAGGCCCAATATCTGACTTAAGATTTTCACAACAGCTCGGTTTTTCTATGATTCGCATACAACTGCGTTGATTTTAATCGCTATCCAATAAATTACGTGTACTGAGTACTGAATTCCAATTACCTAATCTTTTTTTGTCCCACGACAAACAGAAAATAATTTGAGCATTTTAGACTCAGGATGTTTTCGTTTTCTTTAAAGTTTGTGCTACGCGAGTGTAATCAGCACAAAAAATTGCTGGGTCTGACATACTGCTGCAAGCGGGATAGTACTAAATCTGGCAGATTACAAAGATTCTAAATTGTCGAAAACATTCAATTCGCTTGCATTTCTGCTTTCAGTTAGGTATAATGCACTGGGAATTAACGCTATTTCGAACAAAAATGACCGATGAAGATTGTGAACATCTTAGTAATCGACTAGCGCTTCCACAATACGCAGCAGTTCCTAGCCAGTGTTTCTGGAGTCTTCTTAGTTAGACAAAGTGAAGTTTTGTTCAGTCCATTAGTTGTGCACTCTCTTTCCAAATAGTGTGATTTCACAAAATTAATTGCACTAAATTAACAAGAGCATCACGGCTTCACTGATCGGAATATTTTTGGAAAGCGTGGCGCACTTATCGGCTAAACTTAGTTTCTTTATTCGTGCGGTGATTAGATGACGTTTAACGAGAGGAACCGCAGTTTGTTTACAATCGAACATTCCTGGTAGTGGTTATGGACTAACATATATTACATGGCAGCGTTTCCAACAAATTAGCAGACAGCTTTAACTCCGAGTCTTTTGAATAAAATCTGTCCCGAGAAAGGGTAGCAAAGCTAGCTGATAGATTGGCAAATCGTCTCTCTTCGATAATGACTCCAATGCATTTTGAAAGTGATGCAAACATGCGGACATTCAAGCCATATTCAAGTTGGAGAATAAACTATCTTTTCAGTCAGTTTAACCAAGCAATGCACAATAGAATTGATTGTTAGAAATGGTTAAGGAGAGCAAATCAATTAATTTTTGCTGTCAAGATGAACAGCTTAAACAATTGTACACTTCAGGCTTACATTTCAAACGTGCAAAAGGCAAGTCTAAAAGCACAATCTACATTTAACTGTTTGTGTTTTTCTCAGTCCTCTAAAACACATCTAGTGATCAAGGCCAGGACATCGGTTCTGTCAATAAAACATTTTTATTCAAAGTTTCTTGGCCTGAATAAGCGATTGTTATTTACACAGGCCATTCGAATGTGGGGAAAATGTTCGACGGCGAAGATTCATGATAGATTTAAAAGTCGAGGAAGCTTGCACCAACTTTTTTCCACCTTCGTGAAAGGAGGAATTAGACAGTGAGTTGAATGAATCATATGGGAAAACATTTCTTGAGATCGGTGCACCCGAATGTACAACTCCCATTCCGAGGAACAAATGTTGGTTCCGAATCATTTTCTGAAAATCGTATTCACTGTAGACCCGGAGTGTTTTAGTTTGGACTGAAGTAACGATTATGAATATCAATCATAGTTTGGTACTTCCTGACAGAGATGACTTATCCCTGGCTATTAACTGCATGCCTTTCGAGATTGTTGATGTTCGATCTGAATTATATTTCTGGAGCCGCGATCGGTTCGCAACAAAAAAGATTAAAGTGTTTTTGGTGAGATGATGGCCGCTAAAATCAATATGCGACTTAAAGCTTGATCACTTGTGGATTGGTAAACTTTTATTCGATACATAGTTCCTATCACCTGATCCGCCGTAGGCATGGAACTCATATCTACCTAATTAAAGTCGAGTGCTGGGAATTCATTAGCCTATGGTTTGGTCATTACATCGTACTCTTAAATAGGCGGTAACAAATCTTACTTTTTCCTTACTAATCTCTAAACCAGTTGTCAACAATCATGGATGATTGCTCTTTTGTTAATGTTCCGTGAGACGCGAATGCAGAAGCGAATTTATTGGCTTAGATTTCGATATGCAAACATAGTCAAAAGAACAAAAACAAATTCGAAAAGAACGTTTTATTAACTTCAATAATGTGATTATTAGTTGGGCAGAAAAATAGTTTGTACATTTAATGCTGCGAGAAAATTGCACAAACTAATCAAGCAACGAGGAAGTTTCAAAAATGTTTCTATTATGATAACCAGTGGTTTAATTGGCCAAAGCCTATGCTTCACGCGTGTTAAATAATGCGCTCGTTTACCCGTTTATGCTTTGTGAAGTAGGAATCATAAATGAATAAAGTCCGCAGAAGGGAGATCGTACATTTGAGTAACAAAAAGCGGGCTAAAGCAGTGACCGCTAAAAACAATTGACAGTTTGTCTACAAGGTATGTGCCAATAACCAAAGCATATAGAAATCGAGTTGAACAACGTTTGACATTTTTGGACGCTTAACAAGGCTGTTAGTCATAGGTAATGGTAAATTAAGCCAAGGGGAAACAAATGTAGAGTCAACTGAATCTTATCGCTGATTTAAAAGAGACAAACTGGCAAGTTTGGTTTGTGAGGATTCCAACTAAACACGAAGAGGGCATTCAACAAGATATCTATTGTCTGGCTAGCATGCGGGAATGGCGTGGGGACATTTTTAAGGTAATAAGAGAATAATGCGCCTTTTCACTCAAACATTCGTTTTGGATTGGTAGATATTTTGTTACATTAGCGAGTGGAATAAAGTTGAGCAAACTGAAATCATAGGAACTGGATAAAAGATCTTTGCTAGTGGGGAACCAGATTTTTGCGAACTGGAAAGTATAAACCGAAATTGAGGAATGCGCTTTAAATTTCTCTACTGCCAATTCTAATAGAATTTATTGTCTTTCCAAAATTTTCAACAGTATTAGTTGCCTTTCAAGAAGCTCTTTTTGTCAATCGATACTGGAATCCAGTTAAGTAGCCGTTTATTTGGTGCTACAGAGACCAATCTTCCAGGTCGTCCGGTGCTAAGAGGGGAATGCAAACCGAAAAATTGACCCTAAGTAACATCTAAAAAACGCAAAACGCCAACCTCGGCCAGTACATTATTCGTGGGTGGCATTTCAACTCAGTTCAAAGTGCCGCTTGCTGGAAAAACAGCAATGGTATTCGCGGTCTCTGGTGCAGCATTATTTGCTGCATATTAATAAGTAAGTCGTCCAAACTGGTGGCTTTTTCATCCTCCATCAGGAGACAGACTAAGGCTTTGTTTTGGAACGCGTGAAACAGACTGAGAAAGTACACCGTGGCAATAAACAATATCATTTTACACGATTTGCTAGACGTTATAACTTAGTGCCTTCGAAGGAGGCAATTGAAGATTTCAAGTATAGCAGGTGCAATCATGAACCTGTTAGCTACCAGCTCTTGCTACAAACCTAATGCGATATGTAAGTTTTGCGCACTGTCTAATGTTGTTGAGCATTCAGATAAATAGTAAAATCGATTCTAGTAGAACGGAAAAGTTCTCAAAATAGTGGCTTCACGTTTTAGATGTTATGCAGAAGAATGTGAAAATGGGATTTGGACTGCACAACGGGGAGATATAAAAATGCAGTCCACGTTGCACTCATCTTTCTCTAGGTGAACCAAATTAGACGGTTAAATGATAAACATATCAGTGCGTAAATTTGTTAAAAAGCGAACCCAAAAAGTTTGCATGAATTTGAGAGGCTCGTATTCACGTAATATTCGTTGACAAACTTCATTACTTCAAATATTTACATACAACAGGGTTTCCAATTAAAAACAATCAAATTTTTCGAGAGAACCAAATAATTTATTGTGGGAAAATGTCCGTATAAACATAAATGTCAGCAATGGTTGTCTGGAAAGTCACAGTTATGTGGTTTTAAACAAATCGGAACAAAATGTTAAAAAAAACTGGGAAAATGGTCAAATAAATCCAAGTGCCCATGGAGACATTTGGTAATCTGATGCTCAGCCAGAAGCCCATGATTTTGAAAGATTTCATTCATCGTCCGGTTTACAGAGGCGAGGGAATCTGCGAATTGTGTTTAATTCATATGCATAGAACAAATGTCAACCCAAGCACTACTGGTGGGCTAAGATTACTAGGTCGTTCAGGCCTTACACTCCCAAACAATTTGCTGCCTCTCAATAGGACCCTGAGGAGTCGCGCCGTACGATCTTAAGCTATGGGATTCCAGTTGAACGACAGAAGAGGGTATTGTGTGTCCCGTTCGAGAAATATGTGGAAACAATTTGTCGGGGAACCAGATGCAGTGAACGAAGTAACCCTCACAGCAGCCTTTATTAGGTATTCACAATCCCCAAAGAATTCCGAAGAACTGTCCATAGCCTGTTGCTCACCATGCTTTCTAAAGTGCCCGGTGGTGGCTTATCACAACCAAAATACCACCTAATCCACCGAGGCATTACGATCTACCAAAAAAGAACGACTCACATTTTCTTCTGAGGCTAATAACTGACATGAGTAACTCGGTTTATCATGCTGGGGTTCACTGGATCGTCCAACTCTTGGAACCTTTGAGCAAATTTCCTGCCGTAATTAACACAAAGTCATCGTTTGGTTTTATCGGTTTGTTCAAAATCAGGCCTTGTCAAATAAAACCATGCTATCACTGGACGCTGAATCAGTCCCCAATAATAGGCCGCATTCAGAAACTTTAAGTTACTTTTGATGACGCACAATCCAGAATAACATGACAGCCGGGATTTCATTGTCAAGAAAATCAGTTATTTGTAATATGAACTTGGAATGGGAAATTCTTGTTTAACAGAGCCCACTGTAGATAAAAAGATGGGCCTGCTTATTGGACAAATTCTGGCGGACAGCTTCCAAGCAATTCACGGACGAAACCTATTAGGGTATAGTTTCAAGATTGACTTTTTCCCGTTAAATTAACAATGCGCCTGCTATTCGGAACTAAAATCCGATATCTAGAACTTTCAAAGCACTTACAAAAAAGTCCATTTAGCAGCACGGTGCGCTATGGAATTAGGAATTAGTGGCTTCCTTAAGGTTCTGGATTTGGGGATGAAGCAAACGAAGCATGATAACGTTGAAAGAATAGTGTTTCGTAAACGGAGTGGGTGAGGGTAGTAGACTCGCTTCCCACGTTCTTCAACCTTAAGTTACAGGGGGGAACTTGGTGAGCGGTTTAGCCTATAGGGCCACGAAAATAAATAGCTCAGAGAAGCTGTACAAGGAGTTGCATTACAAAGTAAGTATTTTTAGGATTCATTGCTACTGAGAACGAGCTGATCAAAACAAAATCTATCGGGATGAAAGAAATATAAAGCGGTAACTAGCAATGTCACTGGATAATTGCTTTTCAGTGAAGCACTTCAGAAAGGTATCGAAAACAAAATCGTTCAATGTTCACCAATCCAAGGTTAAGTTGCTTCCCTCAAAACTGTTTTCATAAATATATGTCTACGTTGAATGCTCAGTTTATCGAACATATAACCAGGGGTCTTTTCAAATGCGTTGCTAAATGCTCTCCAACTGGTTCTCATAAAGACACAAGGCGAAACATGCCTAGCAACATATGGTCGATAAGAGACAAACATAACCGGACAACCGCTTTTAGGACGACGGCAGCAACAGTGGAAGTTTCCAAAAACAGATTATGAAGCAGGTTTCAGATCACATGAGTGTCATAGCTATAAGAGTTTGGAAGCCTGAATTAAGTATCTAAGGGAATAATATTTAACAACTGGGCCGCATAAATTAATTACTCGCATTTTATCATATTTTACCCAATTGCTCTTTGTGTTATCCGGAATGTAATCCGGGGTGCTGGTCTTTGGACCTCATTTTCATATGTTTCTTTTAACCTGAAAATTTCACAGATTCCTACTGACTTGCATTATCTACCTTATTTATCTGTTTTCAGGGACTCACAAGGAAAATTCATATAATTGCATTTCCAGTCGGTTGTGATTAGGGATAAATTCTAGTCTTTTCTGATGGCATACTTTGAATCCCTCCCGATAAAAGTCGTTGACCTTGGTTAATTTTATTTATATTTATATATATTTATTGTTATATCAATTTATTTATCTATATTTATGCTGGGTTGTCAGCAGCAGAGAGCAATTTGTTCTCAATACTATAAACATGCATTTTAGGTAATGATTCATTATTATTTATTTTCTTTTATCCGACAGTGAAACTTTTTTTGAATAGTTCATACAATGACTGATTCTTCCGGGCGAGGATTGGTGACCTTGATAAAGGTTTATTCAATATTTTTAGAACTGCAAGCTAACTTGATTGAGCTCACTTTAGTTATTGTTTAAAATGTCGCGGCCAAAATATCGTCAGATTAGCTTCACACTAAAACTAGTTTTCTCAGATATGTGATTTCAGTTGATGTGTAAGTTCCTGTTATTCACCACTTGTCTTTTTAGACAAGAACATCCATTTGTCTGCCTGCATCGACGGTCTTGTGTGCAGTTTGACTTCCATTTGTGTCGATTTTGACCTGTCCGTCAGTGTATGTTCTTTAGCTTTTGTGGGTGGGCTGCAAATATATTGGTCTTGATATTCGGCTCCTCGGAACAGCTTCAATGATGTTGGTGAATTGGAATGTCTTCGTGGAAACTTTCGCGCAGAAAATTCTGTTCTGGTTGGCCAAATTCATCATTTCATGACAAAATGCACGCATCTTCTAAGAATGAAAGTACAATCCGTAAAATGCGTGGTGCTTTCGGGCCTTAGTCAATGCCTTTTGAAATCTTGTGATCGTGAAAATTCGGGCTCCCACTGGAAATGTTTCCTCACCGACTGCAACGATGACCGCTGTCTAGAGGTCAACCTGAGCGATTACAGAACTATGCATTTTAACACTACAGTTTAGCGCCGATGACAGAAATGCCAACGGCATGCATTCCTTCAAACAGCATTCAACAACTGAATACCACACCTACCTTTTGATAATGCTGAATTTTTCTACGAATAGCATTTCGAAAGTTAAACAGTCTTTTAGCAGCTTTTGTTTTCAGCTAGGGTCACAATTATGTAATGATCATGAATATACTATTCAGCCTTGATTGAGCATTTTGCATTGTTTAGGCACACTATGTCAACAAAAATCTGAAAATATCGATGTTACAACTTTCCGTTTTTAATGCAAGAAGTTCAGCTACCTGGCTGTTAAAACCTTATTCATTTTTCCCCACAAAGCCTCGGAAACGTACAATGCAATTGGGCATAAGCCAGGCTTGTGCAAAAAAACACGTGGCCACAAGTTGCAGTAAACACTGCCTCACGGTAAATCACTGTCAGCTTGAACGAATTGTAGGTCCACCTGAATAGTCCAATTTCCAAGATGTATGTCATTTCGTGCATTTCGCTTTTTAAACTGTTTTAGAAGATAGTAAGTACACAAGGCTGACAGCCCCAGAACCAGGTGATTTAAAGATGATATCATCAATAGGAGAAGTCATGTCATTTATTTTTTTATGAAGCCTTACGATTAATTATTACTGCAGCTGAGAAAAGACTTTAGCATTCCAAACCATGTGGACTACTTAGGTTTTTTCTCGGTCCAAAAAGTTGTCCGGGGCTTTAACGATTATGAAATTAGTCTGACAGCACTTCGTATTTGTGGATACATTTGAAGATTTGGTGTTGTTGTCTTTCAACTAAACCGCGAGTTTCGTAGTCGCGCAGCGATTTGTAATGGATTGTTTGCTTTTAGACTTAGAAAACTTATTTAGTACTAATCTGAGCGACATCATTCATGGCCTGTCTAGGTCAATCGCTTTTCTGATCCAACTTAGTAACAGCGAGTAATAAAGTTACGAAATACCTTCTGTCAGGCATGCTGAAAAAATTCCAAAAACAACAAAAGATGTGTTCTGGTAAAAAATGTCACTGTGAAGAAAATATGAACAGAGAATAGATCGGGTTAAGAAAAGGTCTGAAGTATGCCATCGTTTCCAGTGTTTGCATCCAACTAACGTCAGCTATGCCCAATAGAAAGGACTGAAAAATGTTGGCCTTAGATTGGAAATGGAGAGATTGATGCTCACTTCACCATGAAGATCGCAGGAAGACGTCGTTCATTTGCTTTATTCTTGAGCTGAATCATCAGCACTGTATTTCTGTATCGCCCAAATTAAGATACATAAGCGAGATGAATGATTATGATTCAAAATCCATTGTCACGGCTTTGGCTATCAGTAATTCAATGAGTTTCACCACTTGACGAAGCATCTATCCACTAGAGATTTGGACAACCACTGGCCATTAATCAGCAGTAATAGACTTCCAATTTAGCACCAAGGATCCGATGGTCTTGATCCGAGCCTCCTAGGTAATCCGGCGTTGTTCGATGAACTGATTCCTTGTTTGTGTTGAATTCTGCGAAACAGCCGCAGATTACCTCAATGTCACTTACATATTAGATTACCGATCATTATCGACCGCTATTTCCATGACTAAATCCACGGTCAAATACCACTAGATTTGACCACACATCTCAACCGCATAATAGTGGCTTTTATGTACTTTTTAATAATAGTCGGTTTTGGGGGAGGATATGGTTATCATAACTTTTTATTTAGGGTCGTCTCGGATAGACTAACCTACCATTTTTTAGCCGACTCTTGCGGTTTGTCTTATTTCTAAAATATTGTAGATTTCGTAGAAACAAATGAAAAAGGAAATTTTAATGAAGGAAACCACCAAAGGTAATGTGTTACCCATGCTGGAAGGAATCAAGCTGACGACGCTTTAGTCTTTGCAGGGTGTTGGCCATTTATTTAATATGTTCAAGAGGGGAGTGACGACGGTCCTGCTGATTAACTACGAGTAATAACTTTTGCAAAAATAAATCGACTATCTTGAAGCCAAGGATACAATTGTTGCCTCTGTGTAAATCTTGTTGATACACCGTGGTACATTAATGGTGATGTGAACTAAAGAATACTCAGGGGAACACAAACCGTCATCACCAGCGTGCAGGTTTGGAATTGGATGCTGAAGTCCACCTAGAAGCTAGACGTTTCTCATCTAGTCAGAAAGACGTCCGTTTACTAATTGTGCTATCTGTCTCACGACGTGACGTTATTCGAAGTGCAAATACCAGGAAGGCAATTCGTCAGAGTAATCCGTTTTGTTCAAAATCGATGGCTTTAGTGAGCATAAATATTGTATTTCCTGATAAACTACGGTATTCACAATGCTGTACGAGTTTGAAAGTGCATCACTGTTGTGTTGGGGAAATAAGCGGATGCACGTGTCAGTTTCATTGATTATTCATTCATTTTCCTTACCCGTGGTACTCACCAACCGCCGTTTGTTCGCGGTCGCTCTCGCAAGACATTTTTTAATCTAGCGGCGTAAGCTGGCAAGTGAATAAACGGAGTGAATGTAAGACTGACGGAATTGTGGTAAATTGGATTAGTTTATGCGCAAACATTTATTTAACTTTTGAGCTACTTGTATATATAAACTGCTAATTATTCTCGTTTCTTTTGTTAATTATTGCCAACCTGAAAACAAGCAAGCAGACGAAACAGCACAGGGAAACATTTGAGCAGGCTATCCAAAGTAGTGTTTGAAAGTTGCCGAACGGTAGAAAGATATTTTGAAAGCGGTCTCCCTGGATTATTTCTCAACTTACTCGAAAACCTATGACCGAGATTTTGGCACGGAATTCGGCCTGCCTACGTAGATATCGTTCGTGTTGGTTTGATTTATGATTAATCACATGAACCCTGCTTGTTCGTTTATGTGAGTTTATCGTTTGATGCATCGATTGTTGGGGCTTTAATCTACTTTTTGTCAGCATATTTTTGCCCTTCATTTCCTGTGAAAGCCAACCAGGGACTCATACATTCATGAATATTTAAGACAAATACGAATGCTTCTGATGGTTTCAAACTTTTGAAATGGTGTAATAGTTTCTGTGGTACATGATGCGATTAGGGTGTTTCGAAAATTTTATTTCAATATTATAATGAACCAATGAGTGCCAATGCACTACTGTGAAAGAGAAACAACTGGAATTCAAAATGAGCTTAAATTTAAATGAAATAGGCAAGTAGAAATGTTGCCAATTGTTTTGTAGTTCGAGATGATTGTAGTCCTTCAATTTTGTCCAGAAAACCTCTCGGGTACAAACAAGGACGGCTGATTTCCATTGCAATTCAGCATAGTTACTGAATGGACTTTTACTTGCTGTTAAGCGCCACCTTTCTGCTGTAAATACAGCATGAATGTGGGCTACTCCAGGGAACGCGTTCAAGTTTGCTTTTATTCCAAACCTTTGCTGTTTTTAACTGAAACAAGCATATTGGTTGAATAGAACAAACCTAGTATATATAATGCATGCATAAATATACACATAAATGTTCTGTGAGGGATCAATGGTCCGGTTGGCATGAACCGCAGAACTTCCAACCCTATGGACCTTACGATGTGAGGCGTTAGCCTATTTCCTGCTGTCATTTGCAAACAATTTACTTGCCTTGTGAAAAAAATCGACCAAATCTAACTGACCAAAACCAACTGGCTGTTTTGAAAGCCGGGACTTTAATTGAATGCCACATCGGCCATGAATGAAACAGCTTAGCCTAACAGATGAAAAATGTTTCGCTTCGTCCTTTTTTCAATCCGATGGAGGCATGCATTTTCGCTGAAAGTAATTGGGTCAAAAATTCCTGTTTTGCCGGATAAAAAACCTGAGCACACCTAATTTTGTTCATCCTGATATGCAGCTCGTCCGAATGAAGAGTAGCTTCTGTCTGAAGCTCACCGCTCTAAGCAAACACTCGTCACTGATTGAAGCTGAGGACCCGCGAGCTAGTGAGTCCTATCACGTAGGTGATTGGTTATGTAGTAAATGTATACAGGTCACAACTGGTAAGCTCACCGAATTCCTGATTTGCCTGATCGCTGTGACTTGTGAGCTGCACCGTTTCCCGGATTACAATCGGGGATATATTCTCCTGAAGTTAGAAATGAAACAAATCAGGGAAGCTGTAAATGTTATAGGATGTTTCACGCCAGTGAACACAAGTTTGCCAAGTATAAATAAGTACAAAATTGGCGGTTTGCTCCAAACCAGATTAGTGCATGCCTTACCCAGCCTGTTAAGACTCTGAGATTTTATTACACACAGTATGGCAGTTGAATAAGACCAACCGTGTCCTCCCTGTCAAGAATGGAAAACAGATTTTTGTTGAACACTCCATCAAAGATTTCTTTGTGGTTTTCTTATTTGATTTTCAAGCATCCCATACTTTAATATGAGGACGAATAATAACCATTGTTGCAAGAAGAATTACGTTTCTTCGCGGTACTCGATGATTTTTGGGACGAGGTTTCTACAGTTAGCTTCATCAATATTAAAACAGAGTGAAATTGCAATCACCTGAGGTGAAAATACTCTTACTAGGGATCATGGTGTCCAGCCTACCAAGATGCGGTGGTTTCATAAAGCTTGAGAAAACATGGGCCATAAGTTGCCCTCTTTAGTGAAATAGCTGCAAACGTCTAGCCGACGTTTTTAGGTGCCAAATCAAAATGAGGAAAACGGGTGAAAGAATGCTAGCTTTCTGAACCTCCGCGGACAGAAACTCCACGATTTCGTAACTCAGTGGATAAGTCTAACGTGAACATTTTCATCATATTAAAATATACCATTGAGACATAAAGGCAACAGCCTAAAACTACACTGATCTTATGCAATTCATTTTTGTGATTCGCATTTCTACCATCGTTGAAACTATTTCCTCAACAGAATGGAAGTACTTTCACACATTTTAGTGATATGAGAAAAATCAAAATATCCTCAAAAATGTTTTACAAAGTCATATTTTATTTGACATTTTTGTACATCTGTACCTAGTTCGAATTTCCCTTGTAAAGCAGGGGACAAGTAGCCATGACAAATGCATTGGAATTGTTTTCGCGTAACACAATTGATAATTGTTTCTTACACATGCGGAATTGCATACCGATGGAAAATCTTGCCAGTTTCGGGGATTATCACTGGGATTTGAAGTTTCTAAAAATCGTTGGCACTTGGGGGCTGTCGGAAATACTTCTTGTTTGTCGGATTGCACCTTCTGTGAACTAGATAAGTTAAAATCACGATGCAATTCGATCGCAAAATAGTAAGTCGAATTTCTGATCACTAAAGTAAAACACGTTAGAAACTCGAATTCCATGCTCCGATGGTCCCAAAACCACATCTTTGTGAAGACGCAACTGGTAAACTTGCGCTAGATACCAGACTTTGTCTAAAATTGCGCTTTGCGATCCGCCTATAGTGGACAT
Source organism: Fasciolopsis buskii (assembly GCA_008360955.1). Taxonomy (NCBI): domain Eukaryota; kingdom Metazoa; phylum Platyhelminthes; class Trematoda; order Plagiorchiida; family Fasciolidae; genus Fasciolopsis; species Fasciolopsis buskii. Next base: position 168,040 of record LUCM01000450.1, on the reverse strand, counting down.
GTCAACAAAATTAAGTCGTGCAACAGAAATAGTGAATCCAGAGAACATCATTACACCCAGTATTAGCTTCGACCTTGATAATTAATTACTTTTTGTAAAAATTCTATGCATATTTTGATTTTAGTCCTAGCTTTATTGTCTTATGCTTGGCCAAAATTAGACTGTATTTCGGCAATTTTCGAACTTCTTTGCTTGCTATCAAACATTTCTGACAAAAATGGCTAGAAAATGCAAAATATTACAAGGCACTCGCAAGAAATGAGCTATTATTTGTAACCACACGCAAAAGTATTATATGATACACACGTACTTGTGAAGGAATACCTGGTCAAAATGCCGAAACCAACTGACAAAATTCCGTAAAAGATCGCGACATGTGCGCAACCGTTGACAAGGCTTGCGGAACTTAATATTCTTCTTCCTATTGGGAACAACTTGGTGTGCACACTTTTGAGATTTTCCGGGTAGTGTTATGCGTTTCTCCAGTTCACCTTTCTATGGTTGTCTTGCCTTAGCTCTTCTGACGTGGTCCGCATAGGTTGGACTTGTTGCCATGATTACTGTACCATTGGTTACGATATTCTGGAATTATTCAAAACAATTCAAAATCATACGGATTATTTTAGGAACTGAAATGTAATTGGCTAACCCAAACCTTTCCGTTCCTCTCATTGGTTTCAGTGGAAAATGGATTTAGTACACAAATATTCTCATTCTAAAAGTTATGCAATCTGTGATATGGTTAATTTATTATTTCTCATATCATTTTGGAGTTGTTTGAAGATTGTTCAGATTTAAAATGTGCTTAGAGATTTTGCTGCGCTGGCAAAGACATTTATTACCTGCCCCGGGAAAATAGAACTTCTCTTCATTTGATGTGACTGATTTACTTCAATTTACCTGTAGGATCAAAAATTATTTTTTGAACCATACTCATATGAGGAAGTGCCGGGTATGTCTTTCTATTTGCATGGAAAGACAGAAGAAGGCATCAAAAGTATCATTCCTGATCTCGGTTAGCCGATCGAGGGACACCCAGAGTAAAATGCAATTTTCGTCAGTGAGCATACTCTTATGGGTGCACTTCTCTTTGGCACGGCTAATCGACATCGTGCTCGATGTTTTACCGAATGGCAAATAGGTGGATATGAACATCTTGGTCAGTATCAAAGGCAATATTTTAAATATGAATGCGTGCATATAATGAAAACAGCTTCCTTTTTCTCTATGTTGAAGATTATCTTTCACGACGCTATGAGTGCAAATCATTTATAGAAATACATCGTTTGCAATTCAAGTATTCTGGATGGTGTATTACCCTCCACAATTCCAAAATGTGCTCGTCTACCTCTGCATCCGAAACCTTTCTGCTCTTTACCCCTGGGGGAGGGATGTCACTGGAATCCTCTGCAAAATCCTAGCTGTCAGGACAATGTTGCGTTGATAACAACAAAAAGAAGATTTAACAGAAGAGTAGGAAGGTGCTTTTTTCTGCCCTCAATATTTTTTTCCACGAAGAACAAAATCATTCTGTTGCTGTTTGTGATATTTATTGTGCATCATGCGATACTTCATTCACTGTCTTGTTCGCAGTAAATGGGCTCACTAACGATGATTATGACAATTGATGGTTTTTGGTGTGCTATTGAAATGTTGTTGTTCTAGCCCGTTCTATGTAGCGGAAAGCAGAAGTTGGGAAACAGACGCGTGCTGCTGCTTCGTCTGCTAAAATTGTCAATCACTCCTATCACATATTAGTTCTTACTTTTTTCTCCTTGCTTTAGCTGAAACAACCAAGCAGGCAGACACAAAACTTCTTTCTTAGTCACATAACAAGTAGTCCGTATCGAGTTGCCGTGGTCACAACGGGCTGACTGATCAGTTTGCTTTCTTTTTCTGTTCGTTGTTATGAACTGATGTTCTTTTCCGGCCCTTTGTCTCATTTTGATGAAACCTGTACGAGTTTGCAGCAGTTGTGCTGACCGCCGACCTAAATATCGAGTATGGCGGTACCAACTTCTCTCGGACACTACTTGACTCGTCCTCCTAAATAGACTTGTTTCATGAAGGATCATGTAGACACTGTTGAAATACGCCTGTGCACTATCGTTGATGGAAAATCTCGAGACCCATCCAATCCAGGTTTGCATTATAAACAATCACGGGATGAGGGCGCAAAAAGTTTTTTTCTCCCACTGGGTCAAGTTTTAAACCTGGTGACGGCAACTTAAATTTTATTTTCCATTTTCACCTGTTTGACTGCGTCCACTTATCTGGCAAGGATGATTTACCTACATCCCTCTGGACCTCTTGAAGTTTAAGCGATATTTCGATACTCCAATTTCTCAGTCCAGCGAATGAAATTCCAGCTTATCCAGTTAACATTGCAACCAACACCGAACTGAGCGCTTCAACTCGGTTTGAACAGAATAACTCATTGGGTTGACTGGTACTACGCACAGCCGAGTGCACGAACCCAGTTTGACAGGTGCAGTGGAACTAACATCACTTTGCTTATATGAGTTAATTTTGTTAAATCAAGAAATGGCATCCATGCCGTGAATACTGCTCGTAAGACTATGAGCAATCTGTATTCTGAATAAAACGGTGCCCATTTATAATGAAATGCCTGTTCTCTTTCATTTGACTTCAGTCAGTCGACAATAAGCTAGCGCAGGAATGACAATTCTCAGTACATTACCTATAAACATGGCTTTTGTGTGCAATAAGTTACCAATTATTCTGCCTGAATGTGGGCTGGCGACCGGTTAAACGTGCAGCTTAATCGGGTTGTTATCTTTTCATACAGAAAACTTAACGCGTGTTCGTTGCTTTTCGCAAAATTCCCAGGTTTTTAATGCAAATTAAGCCGAGGAGCAAGGCATCATTTTGCCTGCTGATCAAATGCCACTTTACACACTTCCCTTCGTGTCATTAGAAAAAACGATTCTTTTAATTTCAATAAAACAACATGTTTGGTAAAGTTTTCCCTTTTTTCACTGGTGAAATTTGCCCACAACTAGAATAAAACCGTTTGCTTTTACACAAAAATGGATTTTTCTCTGCTTTTCATGAGACCACGGTAGCCTACGCTTACTCGCTAGTCGTTGAATAAGGCCTAGACCATTTGTGGTCATTGCATTAAAAGCGCAAAAATGTGCCCGTTTAAGACGGAACAAAAATCCGACGGATATGAACCACTGGACCGATTAGGCCAGTAAGATCTCGGGGTGAGGAAGAATGCACATATTTTGGAAATAATACAAAGACCGGATGAAAACAGATGGAAAAATACCATTAATTTGGCGCGCGCATTTCTAATAGTGCAAATATGACTTGAAAAATACTTGCCAGTGGTATCCTGTTATGAGAACAATCAGCCCATATAGAGCAAAAGATGTTGCATATACGAGTCCAGTAGTGAACTTCAATGAATTTGTTTTAATCAATGAAATGCTGAGATAACCCGATTAGGATACTATTTTAGTCCGTTATTCTCTTCCATCGCTACCATTTATTCTGTTGCTGCATTTAATTAGTTTGTGATCTACCACTTGTAAAAACTGACGGCAAAAACTGAAATCTAATCCGTTTCCAGGACATAAGTGGCCTTTTGACAGAATTTTATTCAATCCTTCAATCACTGACGAAAACATCTGGTCCTCTGGCATTTTTCAGGTGATGAATCTACAAACTGCAACTCGGGAAATGATGAGAAATTACTAACACTTAGGCTTTTTACTGCCCTTCGCTATATTATGCGTGGGATCTTCGTAGTTACATGAAAACTTACATTAGCAAACATTTTATTTTGATAGTTGAATGAAAACTGCGAAATCCCTAAACTGTGTGAAGCAGTCAAAGCTTGTAAGCGAGTTACCCGATAAGAAAATAAATTTGTGATAGGCTTTGATGCATTTTAGGGCTCGTTCGTGTCTAATGGATATGTCAAGCAAAAAAATGATCGAAAATGGATTAAATTTTAACCGTTCGTTTACCCCCAACTCTCTCACATGCAAATTTGGATGACCAGCATTCAGATTGTACCATGCATCCGAATGCTTCGATTCCAAACGTGTTCACTCCGCTGCTTGCCGAAACTCAGTAAAAAAACAGGAGGAAAAATGTCACAAAAGTGTTCGTAATTCGCTGCCATAAAACAATACACACTCATCTGCCCCTGTAAGCACCAAATTAGGTCAGCTAAATGTCTGCGGTACACGAATCGGGCCATCGTGCACCAACAGCGCCCACCTAAACAATACCGAATGATGAAGATGATATACAACAGTTTCATTCTTAATAGGAATCATGGGCAACACATGTTCGACCCGCCCAAACTAAGAAAGAACTAAAGAACAAACGATTGTCAGTCCAAAACCTAATTTCTATTCTAATGGCCGAGCCATTAAATGTTGACTGTTTATAAGGGGAATGTGCATTACCATGGTTATCTTATTTCATCATAGCGTGGTAATTAAACTGGTTTGTTTTGGACTAAAAGAATCGAATTTTATTGGTTAATAGTCATCACAATCACGTGCAAAAATCATTGTGCACAAGGTCTTTTTTGGCATTCAGAAATGCAAATATTTAGCATATCGGTTTGACGTTAGCTAGATTATTAGCAAGAAACCATGACAATTTTACGATAAACATCACCACAGTGGGAATCAAAATATGGGTTGGAAAATGCGTCCAGAAAAATAGTTTTGTTAGTATTTTCAGTCAAATGGAATCAGTAAAATTTGATCATTCATAACTGTCATGCAACCCCTAAAATTTCCGAATTCCACAGTGATCTGATAAGTTTTAGTGGCTGCTTCATGCAACTTTGTTGAAAATCCTGAGGATTTTCAAATCCAGGTCAGCGCTGCGCTGATGCAATTAGGTAACTCTTTAATGATATTTGAAATGAGGTTATTATTCCCCTATGACGGATTGGAACAGTCTGCCGAAGGCCTTCGTAAATCTCAGGTTAATGCATTAATTGCCACTTTGAATGAAAAACACTGTTATCTCCCACGTTATTGCCAAAATGTGTTAAAACTATTAGGATGTAGGTCAAAAATGTTCGGAATCGTGTAGGAAAGGGTCTTCGTTTCACAAGATTTCTCAAAAGCAAATCTGATTGCAGACTATAGGGTAAGTTAATAATTAGTTCATCTTAAGGTGCTTCTAAACGAATGTGCCCTTATAAGATGGATCAAGGTTTTTACAGATAGAATGACGTAATAACTTGGACTTAATTCTGAATAATTTTGACATAGCTCCGAAATAATATGGGCAATGGCGTAGCGTTATGCAGTCAAATAGTGTGAGACTGCTGCGGACAGGCTAGTTATTTCGCAGCTCACGGTAAACCACGTACCCGAGGAATGGACAGTCCATTTGCCTGTTTTTATCAAGCACAATCTCAGCAGTAGACCACTTTTAGTTCGATGAATATTCAACTTCACTTTCTTTCAGTTGCATTGCTTTTCAACTTTGGATGTTTTGAAATAACATTCTGTAGAATGCCCAAATCCTTTCGCTTCGTGCAAATATTTTTTCCAAAGTTCGACTGAATTGGCCAGCTGAAATTGAATCGAATTGGCGCAAACATACATCCAATTCGCCTCGGTGCGCATTCCAAATGCGCGTTTGAAATGCCATGCTCAAGTCGTTTCATAGCCGTGAATGGCATATTGACCGGTACAAATTGCTTGTGATGTGGATGATTAGACCAGATCACGCGGACTGCAGCCAAATGTTTCGACAGTTTTTCAATTAAGCAATTGTAGTCGTTTTTTTGTGAATCAGAATTCTACTAGAAAACGATCACGAACATTCGTAAGTGCGATTCGGAAATCCAATCTTTTGTAGAGACAGTAGATTGGTTGGATCAGAAAAATGTTTTGTTTGCTTTCACTCACTGTTTGCAATTTTTAGGTGGTGTTAGAAGTCATGTTTGAAATTATTACCATGAACTGGAGGAAATTCACATTTCCCACGTTCCATTTCATCGAAAAGATCAATAAAACAACCTGTTGATGGAAAGTACGTTATGAATTCTCTCCGAAAACTACCGTTTGCTGCAAGCTTACGAATAAAACGGCCGAATCCACAGACAGAAAAATAACAAATTGAGATAAATGTCAATTGTATGTAGAATTGAAGTTTGACATTCTGTTGATATACACAGGCTAAAACAGACCAGATTAAGTGAATAAAACAATAGTGCGAAAAAGGTCTCATTAATTAGCAAAACCGTATATAGAATACTAAAGCAAACTGGTTGATAAATACATGGGCTATGTTCCACGTTGTCTGCATGTTCTTAAATAGGATAACAAGCGTTCGGTAAGATAAGTTTCATTGTTTAAGTGTTCGATCATTTAGCAATGCATTTTGATTGTGGTTAGGTGAATTGTCTAACATAGATCGATTGATTAAACTGATTACCCTGGGATAACAGTAGTGTCTGGGAGATGAACCTTCACTTTTCTGGCTCCCAGAGGTAATTCTAGCTGATAATCGGGGTTCCTTTTTTCTTCGGTCGACTGCAACCAGTTTGTTCTCGAACGATGGGTGAGTAATGTACACACTAAGGGAAAGGGTTCCTGCAGAGCTTATTTCGCAGAATTCCCCTTGAATGTTCGCTGTTCAAAGTCACTGCGAGTTTGGATGTAACGGACGACTGAAATACAGCATTTCAAAGTAAGTCTCTAAAAGTGCTTTCAATATCCACAAAAAATCGATATATTTTGTTTTCTTAAAACTAAATCTTTTGGAACCTATTAAAAGACCATTAAACCTTATAATAAAACTGAGGACAAGAAAAGTATCATTTTATTGTCTTCAAGAGACCTGGTTTAAGACATTTGCGAGAGCTAATATTAAATTAAAATAGATTAACCAAATAGGGTTTGATCAAGATATAGCCCACCTTTCGGAATACTTCCACAGAAAACTAGTTACACTCTATTTACTCGCTGAGGTAATTACAATCATTCATTTACGAAATCGCTGCAGAGTAATTGACCAGATAAGCGGATTTCTATAAACTGGGACGGATCTCCCAATGTTATTATTCAAAACAAATAAAATTAAACGGCGTATCTAATTCGATGGACCAATATGGATAATAGGTAAAATCAGCATTTCGATTTGAACGTGGAATAGAGCCTAGCATCAGAATTTTTACTTTTCTTGTTTTGAGTCCCCTTGATTCATGTTTTACAGTTTGGTATCTAATCGTGGTAGCATCATAGCCGTTTATCAGTTGTACGAGTTGTAACATTTGTATTCACCTGGAATGCGAACAACCAGGGTAGATTTTGGATGGTAATTTTTATTTGGACTGTCCATACGTTACCTGTAACGAGCAGTTATGTAGCCTTATTAGCCTAATGCAGTAACTTCGGGTCTGACCAGTCACACCGTGGCTTTATGAAACCGAATTGAGTGATGTGGTTTATTTTGTCCTTGATCGGCGTTTTCGCAGTCTAGATTTGTAAATCTCTATTTCCATCGACGATTTACGGATTGCCTCTGAAGTTGACTGAACCTAAATTGCTTGGGTGTACTCTCGAGGCTATTTTTAGAGTTCTGGTATAACTAGTTAATCTATGGTGAATCTTACGCCAATACGGTCGGACTGTCGAATGTTTATGGGATAATCGTAGGAGCAAATCCGCGTTACGATTAGTTATGGTCACAGGGCTTTGTTGGTGTCAGTGATAACAATTTATTTGATCAACCCACGCCAAGTAAGTTTTGATGGGTATTCTATCCTTACAATGTACTTCCAGACTGAAGGAATTCCCGGTTCCCGCGTGCGCGCCCACAATCGACAGTTTGCTTGTTTGAGTGCTTATTTACAGAATGAAATAAGCGTTTTCCAAACAGTACTTGACGTGGAAAGCTTTATAAATCTTTATCGCATTTTTTTCAACCGAAGGCGATTTGGTCTATTCTAAAATCACTGTCGATTGCAAAATAACGAAAGAGACCAACTGCCGTTTGTTTCTGTTTCCGTAATAAATCAGTGCTCGAAAATCAAAAAAACAACAGAAAATGCAAATGAAACATGTAGGGACGGAAGCAATGGATATAAATTAACTGAACATTCAGCCAATGGATAAACTGTGTTCTAGGTCTTAATGCCAACAAACAATTCACAAATACTGTGGTTTTGCTGAGCCATTTCCTGGCAACAAGGAACTCCTGGATTGCATCACTGAAATGATTTATTTGTGAACTTGTCAACAAGGTGATAGAACAATCCTGTCTTCGTCACATTTTGGTTTCGTTTTCTGTTTTTTTTGCTTTTGGCGCCTTATCTTACTAATCAGTGTCTCGCTGCTTGTGCTATTCTGCAGTTTGCACCACGGTTGGGTACGGTTGCGAACACACTGTCCACACTTTGAACGATTGCACGACAACAACCGTAGCCTTGCTGCACCTGTTCATATGGTCTCCTTTTTTCTGTAGTGAAACGAAATTGCAATTAAGGCAGGCGTTTATCAAATTCATCCCTTGCAAAAGGATTGAAAAGACTTTTGCGAATTTTGCAGGTGTCCATTTGTGATCGATTTCGTTCATTATTCGCTCCTCAACAGTGAAACCACAGGGAAAATCAGAAAGCGGGCAACATAGTCCGATTTGATTTATACACAGGGATAGCATCTAGGATGAAAATGTAACAAAGAAACTAATTTATACCCTTCTAGAAAGTGTCGTTTGAGACCATGTGAACGCTTTCTCTCAAAATGTGCATGTCGAAGGCAATTTGTCCCCGCATTGCTGACGATCACCATATTAAAGGATTCTATGGAGAAAGATAAAATGAAATCGAAATCCGTTTCGACATTTTGTAGACAAAATTTTCCGTGTCGTATTCCGGAGTGGAAACAATGATGAGCACTTGGACAGCACTGTGCATTTGTGGAATTAAAATTCATTAGGTGCTATTGTAATATGTGCTGCTATATGCTTTGTAAATAAGCGGTTGCTGACATTAGTTCTCGGACAGGAAAATTCTTGCGATGTCAATCTATTTTCGATTGGGTACAGAAGATCACACCACTACACCAGGTGATCCTTTCGTCCAGCAATATATATTCGCCTCTGTTGAGCATCAAAGTTGGGCATGATTTGTTATTATCCAGGGTTGAATATTTGCTTGCAGTATGCTGTGCTGTTCTGTAAATTTTGATTTGAGAACAACAGGTGTTTGTCATAAAAGTCGTTTATGATGATCAAGAATCAAAATTCGACGTTGTGTGCAAGTTTTGCTTAAGTGATATTAATTTACGCCACTGGACCGAGCTTCCTGTAGAGTATGGGTTGACACGGCTGTTCGCGGCTGGCGAATTTAGCAAGGTTACTCCAGTTGTCAATTTAGTAGACAGTGTGCAGATTTACACTTCCAAAATAAGTCTCGGCCCCGACTGTGATTACTCCTTTTGTTAGAAAAACTGCTCATGAACACAGCGTTTGCATGATTCTAATTTGAGCTAAATTAGATTTCAGGAGGACGTGACACCCTTTGTAGCAGGATTTTATTATATGCATCTGGAGGACCAGATAATATGTTAGCAATTAGAATGGATCACTTTTAAGGTACTCAATATATCCGGAATAGAAAACTTTCAGTCTTCTGACTTTTTCATTTTTAATGAAAAGATGTCACAACCACAACCTAATGCCGTTCGGTTTCTCGATCAACATAAAATCAAACAACGTTCCATGAAAATGGAAAACAGTTGTTCAGCAAAAGATCAAACCAAGGTCAAAATTCAGTGACATATTTAAATAATACATTGACGCGCTTGGTTTGAATAAACAAATGGATGCAAATGTACACTTGCTACAATAGGGCAAATAATCAGACAAAAACAACTGTGGCCCGTTTAATATTTTCAGGGAATATAATTCTTCTTTGTTTCATTTCCTTTTAATAACAAATTATTTTAGAAAACGATTGTTTTTGGTAACCGGGTAATGAAACACTTCAGGGAATAATATTACAATATTTCAAATTGCTTGATATTCTGCAATTCCAGTCTGCAAAAAATGTTTGTCTTTGAGGTAATCAATATTGCTCACTGGGTGGGTAATCGAATTCACAGAAAGTTTTAGCAAAAACTAGAAAAAAATCCGACATCCCATTTTGTCAATAACGTGTGTTTTTTTCACAGAACTAACCCCATTTGCGTACAACAACAGTGGTTGCCATTGGAAACCACTAGGTTGTGCTTCAGGTCATAAATTGTCGAAAACATCAGGCACTCCATAAACTAGTTGTATGGTTGTGACTATGAATTAAAGATTGTAAAGAAAAACTGAAATATTTAATGTTTGATTGATGTACATTCGAGTTAATGGGATATGAATCATTTATTAAAACATCCACTTGTGGCAGGCGAATCAGGTTTATCAGAAAATTCTGTATAATTATGATCACCGTGCATGTTGAACTGTTTTGCATGTTGTCAATTCACCATAGATTTTAGTTCCGTCGCACGTTACACAAACTTTTAAGGGTTAGTTCCGGTTATCTAGGCAAACACTAAAAGCAAGAATTTTACAAATCCAAGTAGTGTATTCGCTTAGACCACAGGTCACCCCTGTTACCTATTTGGAGAATGAATTCTCATGGCTGTTGCACCCAACTGGATTAGAAATGCTTAAATATGAAGTTTAGACGTTTTTGGATCCCTCGATGGTAGCTGCTTGAGGCATGAACTGTTCAGCAGATGATTTAATCTGAACAACAGAAATTAAGCCGCACAATTAAATTTGCTTTTGAAAATCTATGCCATGGTTTAACTGAAAATAATCAATACTCCTTTTTCCTGCCAGTCGTTGTTGCAATCTATCCGGTGTTTTTTCGCGAACTGTTAGAAACAGCCAACTAGTAAATAAAAACATCTAAAGCTTCACGTTTTCAAGGATATTGATCTGTCATGTTGAGCGGGCATTATTAAAAGTCGCAAGTAAAATAACAAAGCCATCAATTTGATCACTGATATTGTGCATTACTTATAGGGAATTTTGTCCCTTGTAGCTTGTTGGTCATGGGCATGTTGCGTTCCTATTGTAAGCATTGCAATCGGTGTGCTCTTCCAGTCTCTGTACAGACCCCAGTGGTATTTCGCACTGAGGTCTGTCATATCCGATACCTATAGTTTGATGTTTTCTTCATCTACCAGTTTTCGTTTTGTACTCAGACCAAGCTCCATCACTAGATGGTATTAGCAGTAAGAGTCAAACGTATTCAACGGCAAAGAAGGTTTAAACGTTTTTATCTCGAACAAGTAAAAAAACCGAAATTGCAAATATGCCCATATTGGTGCAGTGCAGTATGGATTGAATTATGATAAAAATTGTCCCAAGACAAAAAGCGAAGAGCGATTTTATTTCGCTATTGCTCTGTAGTTGATTGGACCAATCCTGATTTATTTTGTAAAAGTGATCAAATTTGTTATGATTTCGCATTTACTGGAAAAAAATTTCGTTATGCAAAACCATAGAAGTATAGCGCATTCATCAGAATATGAAGCTCATCGGAGAAAATTGACTTGTATTATTACCACACAATGTTACAAAGCCAATTTTCAGAAGTTTGGTGTTTTGCGATGCCTCCTGGCACAGATAAAAATTGTAGCCGTTTTGCATGCAATTGTCGATTGTGCACATTTTTGTGGAAAAGTGATGCAACTTTGCTTTATGGGTAGCTGGAAGTGAAAACATCATTTGGACAAAATCAATATCTGCTATGCACTATTTGAAGAAAATAAATGGTTTTTGGTAAAGCTAAGTAGAATCACAATAAAAGCGTCTCTCAGGCAAGTTTTTCAAAGTGCAGTTTGGGAGATTGTTCAATATATTCAGGCAAAGTTTAGATCGTTTGACAAGTCAGGTCAAGCGCATGTTAACTAATTGATAGCAGACTACGTCGTGAAAATTAAGCATAACTTTTAGATTAGAAGCAACTATTAAGAATTCGGTATTCCTTGAACTGTTTAAATCAACTGCTGGACTCCTAATGCGGGAAACCGTCAAGAAAACTAAATTTAAACCCTTGTCTGTAGCTTTCCTGATTATATGTCTAAAAATACCAAGCTCTATATAACAGATTTAATCCTAGTCACCAAATCATGTCCAGGCTTGTTCATACAATTTTACGAGAAAACGGGTTGTCTGACTGAATGTAAATGAAACAGATTATTGCGCTGAACAATATTTTTTTTAACGAAGACGTTTTCTGGCATTAGCAAACTTTTCCAGAGTGCAACTTCGATTTCCGTTATGTAGATGTGGATGCGGGCAGGGTACAGAACCTGATGCTGTCTGTCCGGAACCAAACTCGCAGCACTTCATTGGCTAAAGCCCTACTATTCGATGAAACAAAACTCCCATTTGAGAAACCTGACAAGCCTCCAAAATGCCATAGGATAAGTTAAAAGTTTCGTTTTGGGTTTCCAATGACACCGCTCCGTTTTTGAAGCCTTTAGGTGATTTGCAAAACTTTAAGTTTCTTGAAGTTGCTGACAAAGCAGTTGTTTTTGTCCAGTCTAATGTAAAACGTAGGATTGTCAACTTCAGTAGACATTTGTAATACCGTGACCTTTTACCCAAGCAAAATATGAGCCCATTTCAATGCAATTAACATATCTGGGTGGCGTAAGCACCACTGTTCTTCATGATCTAAGCACAGGGCACAGAGTCGACAGTATTGTCTTCAAAATGTGACTTCATTTTAAAATCTTCTTTGAGGACATTTTGTCGGTAATCATCTTTACACCTTCTTCTCACATTTGTGAATAGTACAGCCACAGAGTATTTTCTTATTGCTTTCGAGTTCGTTTCATCTATCATAACTCAGCCCTTTGATGATGTCACTCGAATTAATAATTCTTTTGCACTGAATAGTCAACCAACTGCCATAAATATGACCCAAAAACGCTGACGGACGTATCTTGCAACACCCACGGCGAGTTGTGATTTAAAGCTACCACGTGATATGTAATACTTGGGTTCTCTATACACATTTGAGGTATCAACGCAAGGTGAGTTGTGGATCTTCGGGACTAGCTCTACTCAAAAGTCCAGTGTGGACAATCTTGTCAGCATAGTACAATTAGTATGACTGGGCGTGACCGACAATCATCATCAGTCGTAAGTCGGGCCAGGGGTAGTTTCCGCATAAATCTAACACAAATATCACTGCAAGCCAAATATTTCCGCCTACCAACAACAACATTATTATGCTTTCAGCGCTTGACTAAAAGAGAGCTCTGTGAAAAGACTAACTGTCTTAGAAAAATTGTGCTTTCACCCAATATACAGCGAATATCAATTGTATTTATTCACCCAAGCTTGCAAATGTAACTGGCATTCGTATTGTCTAGATGGTAGAAAATAAAAATCGGTTTTCAAACTAACTGCTAGCAATTACTTGTTGATTCAGTGACTGCCTCAGAACACTGGGTTTCTAGTTTATTTAGTTTATTGTGTTTATTAAATTTCGCTTCTGATTATTTATTCTGATGAATATTAACCTAAGCTAGTAATCAGATGTGACCCGGGAAGTGTGGATTTTGTAAGCAGGTTCAAATTGATAAGCCCAGTTGACCATCATCACGAAAGCTGCAACACCATTTGGGTTTCGCGAAGATAATTGACAGCCTAAGTACACAAATACACATGTCCGTGAAAATGAGTCAAACCAAATTTAAGATAAACATTGCTTCCGTGTGTCCATTTATCGATCACTTATTTCCGGTGTGCATCTTATCTGGTTGTCTTTCAAGTTTGCAAAATTAGAATGCGATTATAATAAGTTTGGGTGTATTTTCATTGGTTCCAGTGGAAATCTTCACCCGGATGGTTGGGCGCAGAAAACTTGACGAAAACGATTTGAGCGATGATTACAGTCAAATAATTTCGGTTAATGTGTGCGTCTTCAAAGACTTCGGTGGGTGGAGAGTGCTGTATCTCACCCCATTAAGTGTATAGTTGAGCGCCAGCCCGGATGGTCCAGTAACATTGGCATATTTTTCTCTTTCTGCCCGGGGCAAGGGCTGAGAATTCCGAGCATGAATGAACTGGTTGTGTGATGTTTTCAAGATATTCATCAGAAACCTGAGAGGTAAGATTGCATAACAAAGTGATTTCAACAATACAGACTCCATTATCCTTGAAAACAACGGCCATATGCCAATTTGGAAACTAAATTCCAACACGTGTTTTGTGGACTAACTGGAGTTTTATGTTGTGGAGTTACCAGTGGCCCGTATTTTTTGTTACCAGCAACTTCATAGTATTCGGCTTTCGAAAACCCAAAGAATAGCCTTCATTCATGAGTACTCCAGTTATTGTCACTGTTTACAGAGTGAAAGAGTCTCCCATGATCACGGACAAATGTTAAACTACCATGGAGGGTGAAGTAAGAATCCAAATTAAGCTTATATGCTTGAAAGCAAACCCAACATTTTATCGACCAACAACGCCGTGTTATTAGCATTACATCATTCACAATAAAACAAAAATAAATGGCGCATCGGTTTTTCGATGCACTCCTTACGTCATTCGGACCTTATGTTTACAAACCCAACACCATTCAGTGGTGGTGTACTCAGTGAGTGCCAATATATTCTTGGATATTAGATGGCTATGCAGTTGCTACATTTAAACCTTATGTAGCGTTTCAATATAGAGCAACTGCTAGTTTGATTCGAGCATCAGCTGAGGTCTGCCTTTAGTGTGATTCTTAAATCCAATGTCGTTCTCGGGTGTTCTTGAGGTGTTTTACCCCGTCATAATATTTTTTCTCGCACTCACTAATCATATTTGTATATATTGATCGAAACTCTGATGAAAAAGAGTCCTGTCAAACTCTGTCAACCAAGGGGAAAACCGAGAGCATTCTGACGTCTGATACACGAAAAAATAATTGTGCTGAGTGACATCCGTCAGTGCACAACACTGAAACGGATGGCTTGTTGCTATTATTTGTGTGCTATGGCATGTCTATCTTTTGACTGCTGGCACCTGTTTACAAAAGCAAAGTTTACTCGATCACCAGATGTTCATTCAAAACAGAGCTATTTGATGCTTATAGGAAAGGTCTAATCCAAAAGCAATATCCTCGGTACTGCTTTATTTGTCCCCCACGAGAACATTTGATTACAAGTAATTTTTAAGATATGCGCAAACATATACATGCGTATCCTGCCCAAGAAAATTTAGAAATCATGATAGACAATAGGAAAATATAATTTCCGTTACCTTTAGAAATTTGGTTGGCCGTTGCAACAAAAGTAAAAATTATCCAGTGGTATATTTTTGATACTGAGTTTTTTAAATGGACATCGAATAAAACATACTGCACCTTTGTTGAAGGGGTCAAACGGCCAAGAATTTTGTCACCTCAGTTTACTTTTTGTCATGGGGTTTTCCAGTCGAATTTCACTGTTTTTAGGGTTTATAACCCAACTACAAATTTTCTTAAACAAAATATTCTGAGAAAGATACTTTTAAATATTTTTGACAAAACGATTGACTATGGTGCACAGGGCCAACAACAGAAATTATTGTTTTGCTAACATTTCGGTAGCATTTGTTACCCTTGGACATTTTTTTGCAAAACGGAGGGTCGCACTTTTGTGTGAAATGATCACGTGATCGAGTAGTTTCTTCAGCCTGTCTAATGTTTACTAACAAACGGGAGATACAGTAGATCACGCCTAAGCTTATTAGTTGCATGTTTTTAATCTGAAAGCTTTCAGAAGCTCTTGCGTTTGTTTGGGGGAAGAAACGTCAGGCAAGTCCAAGTGTCGCGCAGCTTGCGTACGTGGCAGAAGTAAAGCAAAACTGCTGCTCCGGTTAAAAATTGTTAATTTCGAAATAAAAATTGCGCAGAAGGATTTGCGACGATTTATTTCTCAACTGAGGACTTCTAACCTACTAAAACAAACATATTTCATCCGTGTAGTTGTCCACCTGCATATGATTCTGTCTACCTTTTCAGTGACGCCGAAAGTCTAAGTCGTTTTGCGAAGCTTTTGAGGTTGACCTGCTGCGAAGTATTTTAGGGTCAGAACAAGGCCTACTGTCAATCCAACCTTCGTAAAGCACCTGAACTACGTAATTGGTTTTTAGCCACCGCAAACCACTGTTTCTGTTTATCAACCAGAATTCTGCCTAAGTGTGAACTGCATTTTTTTATCTGTTTTGGTTCATTCTTGAAATGAAGTTCGCACTAGCGCAAACGTTCTCATCGGCATTTAAATGCACATTTTGGAGAGTTAAATATGGGATCGGGGTGCTAACAATTTGATAGTCGATGATAAAATCAGTCAGGCATTTTTCCCGACGGTCGACCAACTCCATCGATAGCGAAGGTGCGAAGACAGGACGACGACAGGTGGACTGGATTGGTACCACTCTCGAAGGCGATGTCACTGAGCGGAATATCAAGCACCTGGTCCACCATCCTTCCTGAACAGAGTTCAGGGCGCAGTAAGCAGACGACCAGCAGTTTGATAACCAATAACACCCCATATACGACCGATTCCGTCTAAGAGGGCGGAAGCTCAGGCAGTACGTTAAGCGTCATGTACTGTGAAAATCTCGCTTCATGAATCGATTTAGCTCATGTATGCTTATTGATGCCCGAACACAAACGGCATTGGTCTTATTGACTCTATGTTTGTAGTCAAACGTCTACGAATTCGTTCTCAGTAATGATTCCGACTACGATCAATAAACGTGACGCTTTGGTTCAACCCATGCACGTGTTGATGAGCGTTTTGATCGAGTACACATAGCAACGGTCTGAATGACTGAATGACTGAATACGGACACACCATTTTCGCTCTGACTATTTTCCCCTAAACCTTGTGCTAGCAATGGTTTGAGAATGAAATTTCGGAAACCAGGTACTAGCCCACACCTTGATTTTCTCGCTGTTAGCCAATAATTGTGGCCAACCGGTTGTCAATTAAACTATTCAGTACATGTTAAAATTGTTATGGCCTGATCGAGGCACCGATAGTACAGTATTGGGACATCTATTTTAGGATGGGATGGACCGACAGCGAGTGAATTGTCTGTCTAAGAATGATCAAATTTTTAAACTATCCAATCGAAAACGTGTGCGGATGATATTTTTAAGGCGTAGGGCAACTTTGGTTGAAAATGCAATCAACACAACAAGTCGACATTCATCTGGGGTTTTGGAATTATTCAAGCACATCTTCCATGTGTCGATTAACTGGTTTTGTTAGGGACAACTGTAATTTCTAACGAAACCAAATAGTTCTGCATAGGTTTAATCACTGTCTCGGAAACCGCATTTCTTAGTAAGTAACTTAAGCAGTACCTAACTGACCTAAAGGTATTTTCAACGTCATTGTTGAAGGTACTCAGCTGGCTGAAGAAATTGTTTCCAGAGCTCTCGTGCCTATGGTTTTGCTTAATAGCACAGTATTATTAGGACGGTAAAACCGTGATTAAAAACTGATTAGCACCTTTGACAATAATAAGGTTATCAGTGCTCGAACAAATCATTTGCGAACCTCGATTTCCTAGAAATTTTGAGCGATATTCGTTTTCGTGACACATGTACATATAGCAGTACAATTCTGTATAGTTGCGTTTACATTTTTGCATCTTTTGACTGGTACGTTTTCTTGAGGAACCTGGAAAGTATGACAGTCAATTTTTATTGTTTTTCAAAATATTTTGGGGTCTGCAATCGGATGGACTGACAACGTTGCCCATTGGGCAACCAGCTAAACAAAATCACTACATGTTTCTCGTAGAGCTGATGTTGACAAGATGAAAACATTTTAAGCGACTTATAGTTGTAGTTCCTGAACGGCAAATTTGTCTTAAATAGTCTGTTTGTTTAATGCCTAGTGTGTCAATATTTTTAGGTTAACTGGTAAGTTGCTTTTGACGATAAATTATCAAAGGAAATTGTTTCCATAGTCTAGTGGACGTTTTTGCTTCATGTTTTACAAATAAATCTACACTACTTTCAGCAGGCAGGCCGCGATATTTGGGCGGTTGTCGAGACGTAGGAAGTGTTCGGGTACGGGGTAGCTGCAACTGACAATATTCAAGTTGAAAAGCCAAATGTTGGCTCGTTGAGAGCTGCTTGTCTGTGTAACGGTTGAAATCAACCCAGGGTCTAAACCAATTCAACAAATGTTTCGTGGAATTTGAAATGTGCCCATTATTTTAAGTTAACTATAGACGGAAGACGCCGACCTGAGTTTCATCGTCACAAGTCCAATGACAAGGTTCAGGTTAAACCTTGCAGCTGACTTTGTGATTAGCTCAATTACCTTTGGAAATTTACCCAAGATTCAGTGTGTTCGTTCAAAAGTATTAATAGGGAAGAGCCATTTTGGATCGAAAAAGGGAGCTCCTGGAGCCAATTGCAAATGATACGTGGTAGAAATGTCAGTCTGCAATAATCCCATGAAACATTGTGAATGAGAAGCGAGAAGTTGGGACGATTTTTTCTGCAGTCTGCTTGCTGGCACATGTATGCTCCTTGCGATGCAACAATTTTCTATTAATTTGCGTTAAGGTATTGCGAGATTTTGAAACGTCACTTTGCTTCAGGTACACTTGAGTTATCTTGTTTTACAATGAAATTTAACCCAATCAATTAATTCAACTTTCTTTACTTGGCGCAAACTTGGTGATTTTAAGTTGGTGCTGCCTGCTGTTAAAAGTTGTGAATACCTGCAAGCGAGAAAGTTTGATGAATCTCATCGGAATGTAGGCATAATCTACGATTTTGTCCGATTACCTGAGTTATAAACTTGCTCAGAATTCTCTCCTAATGTTATGTATCGGTGACGGTAACCACTGGAAAAGAGCTGCATGTTAACTTTAAGAAAGCAATCACGTGCAAATGTGCACAATTTGGGATACGTTTTTTTCTTCGGACTAAACATTTAATTGGTCGTTTTATAGATTTAAAGGTTTTTGTTTAGGTTGATTTTTAGAATAGGTTTCTTGTTTATGTACCGTATCCAATCCTTTCATTGACCGAGCCGATTGTCATGGCGACACAGCGTACCAACCAAAGTTTGACGCAAGTACACATTCAAAACTTTATAATACTTCCAAACACCTTGAATAAAGTGCTTCTTTTGATTGTTTCAATTTTCGATTTCATATCCCAGTTTGCAGCCTAACTAGGAATTGCTGAGTCATTTGACTTTTTGGGAATGTTGCGAGAAATTTGTCGCTAAATGCTCGTTTGTCTATCTTAAAGTTTCCTCAGCTGTTTTGGTAACGCCTTTAGGATGTGGATTTAAAATTTTTGATTTCAAATAACACTCTAATGAAAAGTAGTTCCGAGTTTAACCGACATCATATTGGTTCTTCAGAGGTACAAGGGTTAGAACAGAGTATTTGAGACTAGAGATCTTAGCAATTAGTGATTTATTTACATGTGCCTGGATCCCTCTATTCCAGTTGTCTTGTCTACCACCAAAGTGATTATTTTGATATTTTCAAAAAGCTTTTTCGCCGTGCCGTTTTTGATAATTTTTGGCTCATGTTCAACTGTATGTGTAGTTTTCTCCACCAATTTCCATTTACTGTTATAAAATGGAATTCCGGAGTGACAATGGCAATATAATTTTCCGTTGTTATGCCATAAAAACGTAACACAATATGAGCTACCTCGATTTAGACCTGTTAAGTTTCATTCTAGACCAGTTCTCTATGGGACCGTAATTAAATATTCCAAACAATCTGTCCCAACATATAACCAGTTATTGTGTATCTGAGGTTCCCTTCTGCAAATCGTTTGGTGAATCTTGTTCTGAAAATGAGAAAGCAGAGTCTCGTGAGCACATGTTACAAGGTTTTCTTGTCATATCTTATCTTCTCCGTTCATCCGAATCTCTTCTGGGACAAAATTTCAAATACCGAAACAATGCAAACTGATTTCCATTTATGGAACAGGTAATAAGCAAATTGTTTCTATGAAAAATGAAAGCGAACTAAATGCATTTTGTCACGTTTAAAGGTGCTAGATATGTACGTCAAATACTCTAAAATATTTCAAAGCCAGTTGTCATCAAATCAGTAAATGTTCACTTTTAAGTGAATAACTATTGAAACCCGTCATAATAATAATAATAATAACATTGATAATTGCGAACCTCGTAAACCGTGATAATTATCTGTTAGATTTTTGCGGAATGCCATAGACCGCGCTCATTGCTATTCTATAATGTTTGACAACTGAACAAAAATGAAGATGGAAATCGGTGGAAAAGCGTTATTCATTTGTTTCACGATGACAATAAAAAATTAATAACAATACTTAGCAATAAACTCCTTGTGAGCCCCATTTGAATAAGGTTTACATTTCGGCGTCTAGCTTGCACACTGTTTAATGACAATAAAAGATACTAATTTTTGAAAAGAACGCAAGATCCCTTTCTTGGTTTAGTAGTAACGAACGTCAAATTTTCAGGGGTGGATGGCCGAGTGCATCGAAAATCGCTACTGTTGAACAGAGCTCAATCGTCCGTTTTTTAGACAACGGTTGTATTATAAAACGAAGTTTGATGAACAAGTCCTGTTTGGCATCATCCCTCCGTTTTGCTCAGTTTCTTTCTCAATCTCTGGTCTACTGTCATCTATTGCGCTTAGACAAGTTAAAAGTCGGTTTAAGGTTTTTGACAAATTTCTTGTTCATTTGATTATAATTAGGTTCCACGTTCCTGCCGATCATCCCAACAATTCGATTATTCAAATGTGCATCTGACCATACACGGTTTCTATCAACAGGTCATCTCAATAAGAAAAGAAGTTGTTACGCTGATGATAAGATTACGTGAAATAGGTTGCCAATATTCTTCAACAAACTTCATTTCACCACCCTACATTGATGTCAGTGTTAACCCAGGTGAAACACGTATGTGGTGTATACGGTGGTAAACAAAAGAATGCAAATCTGTTTACATGAAATCAATGGTTTGGTCTGAAGCAAGTTTAGCTGCAACTGTAGTAGCCACTGGTACTTGCAACCATAATGAAAATATCGGAAGTGGTCTTCGGATCAGAACCACTAATTCCTCCTCATTTATTTAGCCTTTATTCTCAACACTTGCTACTAGATTTGTAAAATGGAAGATTTACAATAACTGATGATATTGTGCTCGGGGGGCATGATAAACGTGTCCAAGCAAGGGAGATGTTGAGGCCCTTCTCTTCCGAGTGAACTACTGAAACATTTCCCAAACAACAAAAACGCTGGCAAAGCAGAAAGTTTTGTTTGGCTCCGTCGGTGCTTATTCTATGCAAGCTGATGCCTACGTGTTACTTTTTACACATCTGAATATATATACCTATATAAAGGCATTCCCCCATTCAACCATTCATAATGACAAAATAATTTATTATCGTTCTTTTTAAAAAACGATCAAAATCAAATGTCCTTTGGTACACGTATTCGGTCTAAAATAGTTTTCCATCACCTGCTAACACGGATACTGATAATTGCTTTCACTGCGGTGTAAACGTACGCACAATAAAACCAAGAAAATTAATGGGTGCTCTCATATTTGTTAGCAGAAAAGCAAATGGAAATCGATTTGCGGCCAGTTGGACAAATGTTTTAGGTTACCTATAGGGGAGTATTTTGAACTATGAGGTAGTAAAACATTCCAGAATTTTCTGCAACTATGAATGCGTTTAGAAAAGTTGTTAGCATAACGGGTTGAAGAAATCCCGGAGACAGTTTTTTCAAAAATATAGAATTCACTGTACTAGGCATCGAGTTTCAAGAAATGGAAACAAAAACGAACTATGCTCTCACAAGTGGTGTTACAGTTTACCTTATATTCAAGTAACTTGGAAATTGGCAAATTGTAATGGGTTCACTACTGTTTCTATTTTTATTTATTTTAGTTGTTTTCGAGGAACTAGGAAATTAGTCTTAAGCTCCAAACGGCAAACATTAATAATTGCCGCAAAGTACAAGTGTAGTACACAACAGAATTAATGACATCAGATAGAATTTACGGGTATTTGAATACCGAAGCATATGTTTTGTACTTAGTTCAAAAAGTTGAAAGTTAACATAATTTTACATATCGCTCTATGTCAGAAAATCCCCGGCCATTTGAAGCCGTTTCATTTCAGTGCAAACTTTAGAATTATTCAGACCAACTAAATGCTTGATTTCAATTCTTTGTTTGTTT
The DNA here is from genome assembly GCA_008360955.1 of Fasciolopsis buskii. NCBI lineage: Eukaryota > Metazoa > Platyhelminthes > Trematoda > Plagiorchiida > Fasciolidae > Fasciolopsis > Fasciolopsis buskii. Next base: position 145,805 of record LUCM01000450.1, on the reverse strand, counting down.
ATCATATTTCAGGGAACATCACTAGGATAATGTGTGTGTAACTTCTAGTTACTAGCTATCTTGGACATTTTTCGATGACTGGATCCATTTCAGTTACGGTAGATATTTCCGAAACGCCTGAACAGAGCTTGTGGATAGGCAACGCTTCTTCCAACTGAGCAATCCCAATCACGGAAACCGCAGCGAGCATAGATACTCTTTCATTTTTATTATGGTCAAAAGATAGCAGTGTTCCCGAAAGTGGATGGAGATAACACAGGAATATATGTGCGAAAAGTTACGTTTACTCTGTTTCATAATCTACCCTTTAATGTTGGACTATTCAAAACTTAGGCTTTTGCTAAAAGCTACCAAAAATGTATCACTGTTCTTTGTTGACGAAATCATTACCAGTGTTTAGATATTATCTGCATAACATATACGCAAATCATTGCAACGGAATGTGAATCAAGATACCTTGTGACAGGTTTTCTAAGGCCCATTTCACATATGCATGGGAATTTGTAGGTAAAAGCCAAGTTTAAATTAAGGAAATTGAACTGCGATTTTTTCTAACTTGAAAACCATTGTAACTGTGAAAATCAGTTATTTAAAACTGCAAATGTAATTATACGTGTGATGTTCAGTTAGATCAATTTTAAATCTGGCCCGACTAACCAGTAAATTTTGCATCCTCTAGGGCTACGTGGAAAAACCTACCCCAATACCAATCCTGTCTTATTATTCGCCCTGCAAGCAGTTCATTGGAAATTAATTTTGCCAGAAAAACTAACGTTCAAAAAAATAGTTATTTAATTTGTCCTTTTATTGTCTTCTGTTTTGTTTTGGGTTTTGAGAAAATTTCCAAATATTCCAAAGCCCATTTCATGATATGACCCCGCAAATTTGCGGCTGCATTTCAATGGAATACGGTTCTCTTTCTATCACCTCAGTCAGCAGCAATTTGGGAATAAGCAGACAACGATTCGACTAACTGAAACGTAAACAGTACTGCTTTCGGTCGGAAACCGGAATTAGACTGCAATTCAGCTCTGCCAGTGTTTCCGGAATTGTCCCATCCTCGTGCAATAATGTGTTCGGAAAATCGAGATAAAATAGTTCATAGTGTGACACTGAAATTGGAAAAAAATAAATTCGGTCATGTTTTAAACTCGTTTCCTACGTCTGCCAAAGAAATATCGATTTCAGTTAGGTTTAGTTTAGTCGGATCAGTTGACGCACATCCGTATGCCAGGTTTTTGTTTATTTTTGACTGTCACCTAGGCGACAAAATAATCGTTTATTTTTACGGAAGAAACATGGGATGAAACAGCTTGTGGAATCCAAGTGGCAATAATGCGAGAGAGCATCAGTAGTCTACAACAGGGGGGTTAGGTCATCTTAAAATTAACAAGGCGAAAAGGAATTGTAAGCAGTGACCAGGTCAAAGGAGTTGGGAATGAGAGTAATCTTACCAGCTTTATTTTGACGTAGTGGTTGAATTGACAGAGAAGTTATGAAAAATGTGTGCACCGACATGGAAGTTTATGGAGTCTAGCAATAAACGCTGGTAGTTCAGAATATTTGAAAATTCTATCCATTGGTTTTGACAACATTTGGACAGTATACGAAGGAACAGCAAAAACATGAAAATTTAAAAGTTACTAGAACCATGGCTGTTAGTTAACATCAAAAAAACAGCTCAGTTGAGAAAATGATGGAAAGAAGAATAACCAGCTTTGCCGTCCTGTTTCATTTTCTGTTCAAACAAATTGGATACAGGGTACCTGGTACCTTAAATTTATCACTTTTGTCGGCCGTCACTAAGAGATGGCTATGGAACGTAAAATTAACCGCAGGTCATTTTGGTGACCATTGTAATTGACCTCAAATATTTATCATTATTATTGCATTTGATTTATTGCACTGAGCTAGCTATACTGGAAAACCGACGGAGTTCATCGCAAAATCCGGCTTCCTTGACAGTTAAGTAAGCATTCAGTTTTCTGACTCCAAAAAAGGGAGCTCGCCCTTTTTGCCGGATGTCTTAACCAGAAACGAAAACTGTTTGAATAAGATTTTAGAGCAGAGAAATTGCGGGGGGGGGGAGCAACTACCAAGTTTTTTGCAAAAATAAGCATACAACCGGTTCCTTTGAATTTTTCAGAATTTTTCGAACATGCCCTAATCTGTAAGTTAGTTATAACCGCCACATTGCTCATAATATATGTAAGGGGAAAATATGTCCATCGACTTTCACTGGTTTTTGCTGGATGTAAACATGAACATTAGTGATCACATTACCCATGTTTGTGAGGTCACACTTTCTCTTATTTTGGAGTTCCATTGCTCGACGGCTCTTTCGATTAAATAGTCAAGACTTTGAGACCTGAAAGTGCAGAGGTTTCTTACGAACTTGCTTTTGCAAGTACTGACGAACTAAGAATAAATACCTGACCGGCTATCAAAGGGAAGAGCTATTACTATTCCACTGAAGTTCAAATAGATGCGAAACAAAATTAGATATTTGTAATAAAACGTTTCGCATAGCCCTTTTTGAGGCAATGTTTCATTCTCAGACATACCAAGGTGCCAATAATGATTAGTCGTGTCAGCAAAGAAAACGTGTTTGCTAGTTTCGTCTTTCGTTATATTTAAATAATTAAGCCAGCTAACATATAATTCGATTAGGAGAAATGCACTTCCGTTTGGTTCAAGTTTACCATTTCGTGCTTTGCCCAATCTACACACAGATGAGCATCTAGCATGTTCATTTCAAACTGCCTCTCTCGATGCGTGCACGCGAGTTCATGAATTCTTTGAAATTCAACTCTAGTCCAACCGTTGTTAACTGGAATAGAGGCAAACGCATACCGTGGACCAGAATACTGCAACTACTGACTGATCAAATCCACTGCGGATTATCTTGTTTCGTGGTTAATTTGAAATGCATCTCGGTAGAACAGTTTCCTTCACTTGAACCCGAAAAGTAGTGGGTTCAAATTTTAGAATGCTATTTCTCCGGGGGATTTTGATTGCATCCCAAACTCCTGGTTCGTTTGTTAAACCAAAAGCTGATAGCGTTTTTGCTGCGCACTCAAATCATGAGTACATTGGACAAGATATGCTTCATAGCCACTACAGTTGAGAAAAGGCAGCGACAATCATGACCTCGAAACCTGGAGTGATCGAGACTTACATAATTCCTCAATGGGACAGATATGGCAACCGACAAGGGAAAAGCGGATTACTAGCAACCGGGAAGGAGATCTCCAAACCGGGGGAACTTGCGTCTAGAACTTTGGCAGTGTCGAATGCCTGGGCCACTCGACCAAGGACAATTTCGTGTGTACAATGCGAGAGAGATAAAAATCCAGTTTGCTCAAGGTGGATTTGTTTAAAATTTATACTTTCTGACCTTAGTAGTTTACCGGCCTGATACAGCTCCGAAATGGGCAGTAGACTCTTGCGTTTAAAGGGGGGAACGATCAAATAAGCAAGATTAATCTATTCAGTAAAAATCAAAAACAGTTCAACGAATCTGAATAGGCTTGCAACCCATGTACCTGAAAAATAAGCTAGGTTTTAGACAGTAAAGATTTTGATTTTGCCGACTTTTTCATCGGTGGTGTACCGTTAAAAAACGTTCCATAATTTTTACATTCGTTTAGATGTGTGGTCTCTAGAAGTGCAAACTGCCAGGACTAATTAATATTTCTTGAAAAATCTTTAATTTCTGAGTACATTTTCTTGATGTGCTTTATCCATCTTTGCTAACCAGTATGCTGAGGTTATGTAACCAAACTCTTTAAGGCATATCTTTATTTCATATGCCTATCGGCATTTCAATGAGGGAACAATTAATTTGATTATGCTTTCGGAAACTTTGGAGCAAGTTGTCACGGAGCAGTGGACCGCGAGTGGCTGAGGATTAGCCAGTCCAGTGTTTCGCAAATTAAACGCATTCCCATAATGCCTCTAAACTGTGGTTGAGGTTACTCAGTAAGAATTTCTCCTGTGAGTAGCACTTTTAATGGTCTAATTGTCCGTTCGGATGTTTGTACTGTAGGCGCCGAAAATAATCCACGTTCAAAAATTGGTATTTGACAAATAATTGAGAACGAACATCTTGCAACTGATAACGGAAGAGTAATGACCCAAACTGTGCCGTTTGGAACTACCTTGGGAAGTTTGTGCATCAAGGGTGAATTAAAGTGAAACTTCAGCAATAAGTAAACGATCGTTTGGTGAATAAATTTTCTCCGCCTCACACCTACTTTTGTCTTTTCCTGGTGGCAAAAAGGAGAAATGTTTTCTCAGTTGTTCTGTGTAGTACGCAAATCCAATTAGATTAGATACAGGAAATATGGCTGAAAAACGTACTCGGTTGGTTGCTGCTTCAGATTCTACAAAAAGATATTTTGTTTACCGCAATTTACTTGAGACAAAAGATCAAGGTGTGGATTTGACGAGCTCCTGTGTGATTAGTTGGAAGCAACCAGATGTATTGGAAATCTGGTCGTTTTATAATTTCGGAACGAGGAAATTAAAATGCCAACGTGCCATCACAAGTTGGCAACTGCAGACCTTATTTGTCGTATACAAAGTAAAACCGATGCAATTTTGGGCTGATTTTGTCGGAGTGAAGCCACGACTCAAATGGCATAATCCGGCAGATTTTCCTAACCGGATTGCATCGTGAAGATTTCGTCTTGAAGACAAACGTCCGCCGAACAGACATTCCTTGAAGGGTCGGGGGTTTTTGTCGTGTAATCAACTCTCGGGCAGCTTGGTGAGTTCTTTCGAATTCGGTCTACCGGTATTATGGCGAAAATTACAGACTTATCCACAAGTTTGACCGACGTGTTACCGTCACGCGATTGTACAATGGCGGGATGGAACACGAAAAATAACAATCTGCTAGCATTTCACATTTTGCTTGAATTTTCGATTACGTGAAATTCACTGCAAAATTGCTGCTTGTTGCATTTCATTCCCACGGTCGTTGAAAAACTTCAAAGTTGGCCAATTTTCATTCATCACTTCGAGACGCAGCGACGCTATCCATTTTTGATCCAACGCAATAACTTCGACAACTGCATGACGATGCAATGGAAGAAATGTTTTTACTGTTGTAGTAGCAGCAGTAGTAATTAGCGGTTGACTTAACCAATTCTAGATAAGTGAATTTTCAAAGTTTTCAACTCACAACTTGCTCCAGATACCGACAAAAATCATAGCTGGTCTTCAATATGAATGCTAGTGTAGACCCGAATTTAAACGTTCTCTCACGCATTGACTTAACTTCCGTTAAGGCTAGTGTATCGCTGAGATGGTGCACGTTCGTATATTTTCATTACTGTCTACTGGAGTGGACATTTTCACAAAAACTCAACTCTATCCATGTTGGAGTAAACACTGGAAAGTCACTCAAGTAAAAATTACTATAGCTGAATAAATCAAAATAGATCGTGCTGTTCATTTGGGTAAATGAGAACGGCCAAGAGAGAGGAAAAGTTGGAGCAGACCAGGGTGCTAAACCATTCTGTTTTCACATTTAGTTTGGCACATCACGGCCGCAGTGTTCAACCGGCCTAGATAACGTCATTTTTGATTTGATTTACAATTAACTGCTGCTTCCAAAAATATCATGTTTGCCTGAATTTGAAAATCACAAAATGAAGACCGATAATGATCACGCAAGTTGTAGGTACAGACGGGTATTGATTAGGGCTGACCAGCAAGTTCTTGTATAAGTTGACCGTTGATGGTTTCAACCGTTTTTCTTGAAAAAAAAAACAGTGTGCTGCGCCACCAGTAGCAGCAATGGGATTGGTATGTGCCCAGTCCGTTTGGTTTTTTGTCTGCAACATTTTGTTCTTTGCTGTTATAAAATGTGTTAAAGACAAACGGAAGAAATCGTTGTCAAAATTATAAACGTTCACAGGCATGAAGTCTTCCAATTTTGTCAACTGAGGTAAACTTGTATCCCTTGGTACTGAACAATCAATGTAAAACTTACAGGGAAGCCGTACTTTGGTTGGTTCGGAATAAATAATGGCAATTTTAACTTTTATTCTTGATTTTCGCAACTTCTATTTAAACACAATTTCCCACCATATTCGGTGAAACCAAAAGAATACCGTACAAATGACGTCTTTATTGGGACGATGGCGAAGTGAGATTTATTGCCGAGTGGGATCTCAGCATGACCGTAGGTCCAAGAATAACTAGTTGATTTATCTTTGCTTGCGCCTAAGTGTTTCTGTTTCACTGAAAAAGTCAATACCAATGAAATGGTCATTGCGGTTTTACAGACTTCGGTTCTTTTGTTTACCACAGATCGATCACTTATGCGGAATCTTATATCCTTCATTTATTTTGCCAAAATAGGAGAGCTCGAAGTTGTTAGCTAGAAATACACACCGAACTTCTGTGAAGCATTGGGAACACCTTGACTGGTTGCCCTAAATTCGGTTTTTCCGAATTATAAAAATTTTACGCTGATCATGTTTCACGATTCCGAATGTAATAAACGGCGTTTTGGTTTAGTCTAAGAAGTGTTTCGCCGAGTGGACACGCGTTAACTGCAAACACAAAAATGTTACGAAGGGGGAATAGATAGCCGATAAATTTTAAGCTGATCCAACCTGTGATTATTATTGGTCTAAGTTCTTAATTTCTCCGACTAACTTGTGAATCCATTGCGCAGTAAGACTACACTTACGCCATGTTTGAAATCAAGGATATCTTCTTGATATACCTTCAAAGATGGAATGAGAATGGATGTAAAGGAAAAAACTAAGCAACAGATTATTCCGATTCGTCTGCCGACTTTACCGGCAAAAGATATTGTAACACGAACACGTCCGCATTATTTATCACACTTTAACCTGATTGGTGAATATTTAATCACGTATCAACATTTATCAACTTATGCTTTCCAGCTTTTCTTTGGAGACCGTTTCATCCAAACAGTGCGGCAATTGATCTTTATATGTTCTCACTAGTGATAACAATGAACACGTTCCTCTTTCAATGTTCAAAATTGGCCCTGGAATATTACTCAAGGTTATTTTGCGCCAAATTAAATGAGTTATTCAGCAAGGCTAACCATGGTAAGTTTCAAATTGGGGCGGATTCGGTGTTGTTCAAGGCTACTGGCAAATTGTATGCACAAATATATTTTTAATGGGAAGGAAACCAACCCATGTGAATTTGTTAGACTGACGTCACTATCATATTCCAGTTGGTAGTGAGCGGTGGAGTCCACATATTACGATTTCATTGGCATTCGATCTAAGCGAATTAAAGCAGTGTGAGCAGTATGCATTTTCTTCTACCTTGGAAGAAGCTACGTGCATCCAAAATGACTATTGTATTCGACTTACATTCACCTTCATTTTCGCGGACAGTAAACTATGGCGCCAAAAACTTGTTGTCGTTCAACAGTTTCTCCATCCAATAAACTTCAAACTTAGGAGCCCGTTGATCAGACTATACACTAATCAACGCAAGACATCTGCTTGTAAGGCTTTGCATTGCCGTTTGTCCACTCGCAAGCCCGAAACATGAGTCGGATTCAAGCAGGAGCCATAACTGCTGCTTGATCGAAGTCGATCAATAAACTTGTCATAGCCAAAAGAAGTGTTCATATTAGTTTATACTCCAACAAGTAAGTTTGCGAATTCTGTATCACGGAAAACTTTGTTAATCAGTAACTGTGCCTACTCAGTTGTTCCTGCTGACATAGGTAACAATTAATGAACAATGTTGAAACCCAGTACTGGTTTTATTTAAAAATCAATCATGTCGATTTTATGGGAACATTTACATTTGGTATGGTCCTCGCTGTAACGAGATCAAAGCATTCTTAAATTCTGTGTTAAAATAATTGCCATTCTAAAACTATTTTGAAGAATTTCCGCCGTTCTAAAAAAAGTCATATCAATTAAGGTTGGAATTCACTACAAAATTTGAGTCAACGTTTGTTCGTCAATAGTTATAATTTCCAATTTATATTCGCCGGAGTACCGCGTTCTTCCCTAATCAGATACGGAAAAGCTTTGATCGAATTTCTGTTCACGGAATGGTCACTAGTGTTGTGCATGTTCAAACTAATATGGTTGTCTCTTCGATAAAATTGTTCAAAATATCAGAAGACAATATCTTTTGCTATCATTTTCCCGATTTGTTGGGTTACTTCACAAAATTCATCGATTGCAATTAGGAAAACGCCTTTTTCTGTTTTTGAGTGCTCGATGGCCAAATGAAACATTGTTAGTCCAAACCCAAAGGGACAGACGAATCAGTACCTGGATTGTCAAATATTTGTTCATGATTTAGTTGTCCCTCAATTAATGCAATTTTTTTATTCCAACGTCCTGTTGCTAATAATATTAGTCTGTAAGAAATAAGTCATTCGGCAAAGAAAATCATATGTATGTAATCTAATTTTACAATTAAAGTCTTGTGCCCAAGCTATCAACTCGTAATTCAATACAGATACCGTGCTTGCTTCTGTTGATCTGTCAAGTTTTGAATTACTCCTACCACAACCAGATTTTCACAAAATCAATTTCCTTTTACATTTGGCGCAAATAACGTTTTATGCGAATCGGGGTTCGGTTTTTGCGTTTGTGCATTTTTTGATGAAGCTGAATGTAATCAAAACAGTAGTTCAGCAGTTTTCGCACCTGAACGAGTAAATCGACGTTCAGGCATGAATTTGCTCAGTAAGGATAGTCATGCTAACGGAAAGCAAAACAAACTAATATGCTGTACTTCGTACTTTGTACTTTAAAAACCCAACAATCTCCATATTTTCAAATCCAGTTTGCTACTCAATATGTTTCTTACATGTTATTCGATTTTTTGTTGTTGAACATACTGCTTAGCCCAAACGTTAATTGGAAGAAAATCAAATGTTAATCTTCAAATTATTGTTTGCTTTTGGTATGACTCGCTAATAGCAGTGTCTAAAGCATGACGCAAAAACAGTGACAGCAAGAGGAATAGACTTCAAGGACCCATAAATGAATGGAGTAATTAACAGGAATGGTTGTGCATTCATGTGTGAACACCATATTTGTCCTAATATTTGATCGAAGAAAGTTATTTCTAGAAAATGTTCCAATATTTAATACTATGTAAATTCTTTAGCAGTAAAAAGCAGCCTTCTGAATATAAAATCGACCACTTATGGTTTGCATTGATCTTAGTCTCAGGACTATAAATCGATTACATTCAATAAAATTTTGGAGAAATAGGGCATCTAAACCTTGGTTGTAGCAATAAAAGTTCAAATTCTAAGTTGCCAGACCATTTTGAAATTAAAATGAGAAAACGTTTGGTCATTTGAAAAAAGAAAAGCACTTTAGCTTCGAAAAAGTCATCTCAAATCAAAAGAAATGATTCGCGCTTTTGAAAATAGACAAGGTGGATTTTACCACCGTGTGGTCGGGGTATGCTTATCCTATGCCTAGAATAAGGTCGTTTGAACAACCACCAGATCGAATCACGAATTAATTTGCACTTCAAAGGCAGCTAATTCAAAAGAAAAATAACTGTTGTGGGTTTAGAAATCTGATCTTGGTTTTGCGGTAAAAAGAAAAGAATTTCCTGCCTCAGTCATAAGAAAAAAAGGTAGTCAATTTTGCTCCCAAATTGAAATAGTGGACGAACTTTTTCGTTCATCAACAAAAAGATTACTGCATCTTATGAGATGATCCAACTTCATTTACTTATGAATATAAAGAAACTAAAATCACGGAATAAAGATAGTTGGCTAGAACTGACATGACGTTTATTTCCTATCTGTTTCCAGAGTCAAAGCGCTTTTGTTTGAATTAGTTTGGTAGAGTTTCCTAATCGAGTGAATTTTGGGTTGAAATCTGTTACTGCAAAAAGGTTGAAAATGCTGTTTCAAACTTAAAACGTGAAGCAAAAGAAAAACTAAGATGTCTTCTCACAACCAGGAATGAACTTGTTTAAGTTACCAAGAACCGCAAACCAGTATCGAAAAGGGTATCAATGAGCGTTCTTATTTACAGTATCAGAAAAGCATCTGTGTCAGACTAAGACAACGATTATTACATGAGCATGCATATGGTCGTTCATACGGACAAGGATTGAATTAAAGAACCACGGATACTATAGGCTACTGCAGAAAAACAAACGGTGATTCTATGACGCAATTTGTCCCACTTGTTTCTGGTCGCTGATGAAACCAGAGTCATAAGAATACGGTTAATGTTGGGGCAAATTTCCTTGAACTTAGGTATGTCATGTCTTCGGCGGACTTCAGAACAAAAAGATGGGAATATTAATGAACACAGTTAGAAAATAATGATTTTTGACAAAATAGGTTCACAAATTGGCGAGGTTATTCAAAATCGTTATCAGCTACTTGTACAGGTAGAAGAACCTAAGTATTTTTGGAGCGTGACAAGCCATAACCATCATACTGCCAAGCAAAGCATACACTTAGACGTTCCATGGCATCGATAATATATGGAAAGTATTGCCATCGTAGGAGTTTAACGAAGTCGTCTTTGTCTTCAACCAAGGTTGAGAGGTCTCGACCCTACTGGAAACTAAGGCCGATGACAACCTATTTAAATGCATAACAATAAATACATAAAATGTACTCAAGCATGACAATTTTAGAGCAGCCGAGATTATTTTTTCTGTCAATTTTGACACATATTTGGTAATCAATACATCCGTTTAGCAAAAAACCAGCTGTCGGACTAATACAAACATGATGCTTGTACTGCGACTTATGATACTCTTTGGCTGTCTTCTGGTACAGTTTACCACCATCCAAGACCATGTAGTTGAAACCTAAACTGGAATTTAGAAACACTGATAACAGATGATGATCCGTCGTTGGACATTTCTGACAAGTAAATAAATATAAATATTGGGCGGAATATGACGCTCCACAACAAATTTAATCTTTTTGTTTGTTTTCAGTACATTCAATGCCATTATTTTATCGTTGGATCGATTAAGGCTTACATGTAAATAGCAATAATCTGGTAGAAACTGTCATCACTTATTTGTAGGTTGAACACTGTACATTGCTGAAAAATCTGAAAATCGTGTGGAATAAAACTGGAAAAAACGTTTATAACAAATTACAGATTTTCAAGTTGTTTTGAAGAGTTCATTGGTAATTAACGTTTTTTAAAGAATTGTCCAATGAATCATCCAGAATCAGATATGAGAACGATATTCTGCGGCTTCATCGGAAGTAATAAGTACAGACCTATTGTAACACGAATTTACACAAGCAATAGTTAAATGATTAGATTTAAGCTAGAACAATTCACCGATGTGGCTTGATTTTATCATAAAATGCCTTCATCATTCTAAAACGAACACACCGAAAACTAATCAAAAGAATGTGGTTACAGAAAACATTTGGAGCAGAAACTAGGACGTCATGTTTTGCAAGCGTTAACGTTTGGTACATTAATCAACCTGCAAGATTTTGCCAACAAATTCTATTGGCCAAAACAAACAATCCTATTATATTGATTGGATTGTATTGAGGAGGCGGAAAGAATTTCGTGACCGTAGAAAAGACGAAAAATCTGATACATAAATGACATAGTAGTCAACTGAGATAAAACCAACTCACAAACTGACTCATTCACAAGCGAACCTAGTGTGTCTATTAGACGATCAATTATTGACGAATTTCGATTGAATTAGTAGCAAATCAAAGACGGATGCTGCAGTCCAATCCAGTGGTAAAAAATCCAAGCATTGCGGAAATGTTTTGCTTTGCTATTTATGTAAAGACCACCGCAGTTTTTTCCACAGGTGCAAAAGAACATCTAACTGCGATCAATCGGCGATGAGTGGTGATTATAATTGGAAGTCAAACAATATATCTATTATGGTAACCCTATATTTGCAAGACAACAATCCGTGTATACTCAAAAAGAACGAAAACTAGTTAGTCAGGTTCCTTTTTCTTGTCAGTTTTTCGCCGAAACTCACATTGGTCTATAGACTCACCAACGGACAGGGATAGAAAATACTCGATATATTTTGACAAGCAAGCTGATTTTTACTCGATAGCCTGTGCTGGACAGGTTTGTTATTGAACAACGGGGGATGAGGTTCCAATGTCTGGGCTTCTAGTTGTGCACAAACCCAAGTCCTCATTTGCACTAGAGATACAGGAAGCGCGTAAACTGGTCAGGTGGTAAGGAAAACATGTCTACAAAATTTAGAATGGAAAAATGCCTGTAGCCTTCTTTCACAATTTGAAGCTGAAATCGTTTATACATAGGAATAACAGGTAACCGGATTCTCGGATCTTTTTCTCACATCGTGATTTACCTGCAAGCTGGGATAGTATGCATATAGGCCAAATACGTAGTTTTATGAGTTTTTTTCATGTGGACAACAAGCAAAGCTTGTATATAAAAAATCAGCAGATTTCGAAGATCATTCGTATTTTCCTTGTTCAGAGGGCACTAAATTTTACAAGATAAAACTCAATAGTATCTGATCTGCAAAATGCTAAGGTTTTATGTAAACTTTGACATCCGGGTCGGATGATCTGACTATCATTCTGCCTTCCATCTTTGCCGTGATAAGCGCTCAGTGCAAAATAAATGCTGGGAATGTTACAAAACTGACGAGAATAGATTCTTTACTAAAACACTGTTGCATTCTTCAAATGACCACTCAAGTAAAACGATAACCAAGTGCTTTGCGTAGAGCGGGAATCTCGCATCCACACTGTTCCGTATATATTTACTGGCAAGTTCAATCGACCATGTTAATCCCAGAAATCAGAGGCTGGTGGGAATATCTGTTTAGGGAATTTACAAATAATTCTACCTGGCAAATCATAGGGTGCTTAGCACTAAAAAACAAATCCAATCCCGGCCAAGCGACATAGGGCATCCGTTTCCACTTGATAGGTCTCATTAAATGTTGCATTATACAGGAATGTTTCCTGTTGATGACTGTTCATCATCGGATTTTTGAAAAATACTTAGACCGGAGTTTATAGTGATTTGTGGTGGTAGTTAGCTTGCCCTAGTCGAATTGTTACCCAAGTTTCTGAGTCCATTTTGAAGGCGTGTCGGGTCGCGGTGGAAAACGTGTGCAATGTGTTACTGCTAATCAGGGCAGAATTAATAAGGTTACTGACATTTTCTTTTCCCTCCCTCAGAAGAATCGCTTTTGCTGGACTTGTCTGTTTGCTATGCAAGCAAGAGATTCACCCGAGTGCAACTGCAAACAATGTAAACGGATTTTAGTCAACACCAACGTTATTCTACTCGCAGAATGCATTTTTCACTTATAAAAATCCTTAAGACTTCAAAAGCTTGGAGAAAAATGTAAAGACCTGCCTCAAATTGGACTTGTTCTCGACTGGAACGGCGTGATTTTGTGCGAAATAATCAGTGCAAACTGTTGACAGGAAGTGGATGGCAGTCGACGAGCCTCATGTTTCACAATGAGTGCAAATGATGCAACGGATCAGCCGATCGTGGACGAATAGGATCGAGTGGTTTTCCCCACCCGAGTGAATTGATTTCAGACAACTGATTACGCAGAAGTGAACAGAAATAATGAATCTCCCAGATTCAGCGCTCTGTCCCAAAACTACTTCTAATTTCGTGGTACAAGACCGACCTTTGAAGTATTTGGTTTGCAAGATGAAACGATCAGTTCGTCGGATTTTTTAGTCTGTTGGCGGCGCGACCACTTTTCGGCGAAATCTTTGCGAGAATTTTTGTTGCCTTGTACAGTTTCTCTGCGGCTCAAGTTATCAGTAAAAGTAAAGATGGTGCGCCCAATATAGCCGGAAAATGTGTATGATGGACGTCAATAAATTTCTTCTCTACGTTTGATTAATCAGTTTAAGTCAACATTTTTCCCAAACCTCATCTTCTGTTTATTGCAGTGTAAAATTCAAGGGTACATTTGACTGTTGGCCTAGACTTTATTTTATTGCCATATACCAGTTATGTTTCAACATCGTGAGGGCTCCGATCTCCGGTTAATGAGAACTCTGATATGATTGCGAACCAATTTTAGAAGATTGGGTAACCCCACGTCAAATTACTAACATTGATTGTCACTAGTCGCATTCACATTGCTACAGCGCACATTTTTGGTGAGCAACGGCTTGATTAGTTGTTGCGCAGGAGACACATAGGTCCACGATAATGTTAGATAACTTAGATCTGAAAAACAGATGCACTCAGCACCACAAATGGTTTCGGTATATTGCTTTCCCAAACCATTTTACTCCCAATTCCATAGCACCGGTTTAGATTGAATTACTTCGCAACATCAGTCACTGACAATGCCGAAACCTTAGAATAAATAAACGTAAAGTACAATAAAATGTTTAAATTGCGACAGTTTTGCAGATAACGTCTCCGTGATATGAACCGCGGTGGATTCAACATATCTAACTTCATTTTGGTTCATATTTGGCTTTAGGTTTTGGTGCAATGAGGTGATGAAACAACACACCTTCAGGACTGATGCTCAAAAGCAGCCCGTGAGCTGACTTTCTTGATTGCAGGGGCAGTTCTGAGAAACATGAAAATTCAATTGCCTGGTACGTCGAAGCAAGTCTTCTTTCGCGAATAAAATGTGAGCAGATGGTTTTACTGTCAATCGATTCACAAACAATTACTCATTCTGGATGCGCGCGACTGTGGGTAAATCAGTTTAATGATTTTTGCAATTCCAACATTGAAAGCCTGGATTGGACTGCGGATAAATATGGTAATTTTCTCGGATTTACTTTTGATCCCTGAGTCTTTCGTCTGTGCGCAGCTCAGAACTAGTTGGATCACGTTTCGACCCAACTACAAAGTCGGTGAATTAACATCGTAGCTAACCGTACGAAAACCACTTGAGCCGATAAACTTTAGGCAGAGAATAAACTCGCAAACATGAGGCTTTTGGGTCAAAACAAAAACAACCCTGTCCCGGATTGCCGGGATGTGCCGCCTAACGAACAAGTTAAAAAGTGAAAATCGTCTCTCTGACTGGATGCTTTCTCCCTTGTTCCTGGTTGCCTCATACCAGTGTACGGATACACCTTGATTTGGTGAAATGTTTCACTACAAAAAACCAATTATGGGTTCAAAATAAGCAGAATCTGAACAAATTTTAAAAAGAGCAGATTAATGAACCTGTTCTCTAGGTGGAACATTCATTTACTCGATACCGGAAAATACATTCCGCCAAAAACTGCCATATCATATACATATCGAGTCTGTTTGTCTGTGCGAAGACGATAGACTAAATCCGGTCTATATATGTGTGCAAATTTTAGAGCAACGAATTTCACGTACATATAGCCAACGGGATAAGACTCGCTAGAATACGAAATAGGAAACCTGGAGCTATTGGGAAATGGCTTCCAGCTATTTGTATCGCCCAGGAAACATCCAACTAAAGGGCAAAGTAAAGATTCGTGTACGGGAAACCATGATAGCCGAGTTGTCTAGGTTCGGAAAATGCTCAGTGCTGCTTCTACATAAGACTAGTTGACACCATGCTACTGCATTTTCGGTTATAGGCATAAGGTGAAATAACTGGAAGTTTCACGATTTAAAAAGTTAAAATGATGTACAAAATTATACAATAAGAAAATTGCGCGTAATATTTTGATTACTAACTTATGCGTGTCCTGAAGACATCAGAACGGTTGTTAGTGTCCGAGCATTAGGCTCAGTAGCGATCTATGACAGATTAACCCGTCGAGAAACATTCATTCTACTTAGTTGTAAACAGCATTGCAATTAGCGGAATAGCAGGCAAGGATTTCCTGTCACGAGAAGTGCATTTTAACGGTAGCCGTCATTTTATTTGATTACTTCATGCACAATTAAGCACAAACGGCACACTAATGCAATTTCTTTTAGTAAATGAGATCATGGGCAAACATCGATTGAGAAAAAACATAACACCACACCGCAACAACACTTCCCTGGGTGACAAACATCATAGATTTTTTAATTATCAATAACACTTGGACTGCATTTGTCGCAAAACTTCATATATTTATTCTAGAATTGCTAAGATAATCACTGCGTTGGAAAAAACAAACCGTCTCAGGACAACAGATTTTTCCGTGACAAACATCTAAAATAGGATATAGAAATTTGACCAGCACGAGATCAAATGCTAACCGTTAAAGCATTCCGGATTGCCAGTTTGTGTGTACAGGTTCATTAAGTTATCTAACGGAAAACTGATTCCAGCTCGTTTATTTCCCCCTAATAGCTTCACTTACAGATCCCACTTATGTTGCTTATCTGAGCAACCAGCATTACAGATAGATTCAGTGGAAAAGAAATAGGCATTAGAAACAGTACTATCGCTCTTCCGATGCATCACATTTGCATTCAGATTTGCGTATTTCTCACTGAAATAGGGTTGCAACTATAGCTCTCTTAAGTCACGGATTACTAACATAGAAGCCGGATTAAAAGTTTTAAAATTTTAAGTGATGGATAGTCGGATGGTAGCCGGATGTGACCAGCGTGAGAATCGTTTGCAGACCTAATATTTTTGAGTGGAATGACTCATGTTCAATAATGAAGAGATTTACTTCCGGTTTGTTGGAACAGTATTGGTTTCATTGGAAGCCTTCGTGACCAAAACCGAAGGGCAGTTGGCTAGACTTCTTAGCAAACAAACTCTGGTTAATCCAACTTTGGGTGCTATATAAAATGATGAACAATTTTGTTAGTTAGTTAAGAAAAGGTGAATTTTTGGAGAAAAAATACATTGGGCATTAGTTGATTGCTACACATACATTAGGTTTTATACTAATTTGGTCTGCTTTGATTTTCGTTAGTGGAAGCAGTAACGCTTACGGCATGAACCCTTTTTTGCTGCTTTAGCATTTTATGACCATGCGTATATGATTATCCTGAATTTCGGACGATCAAACGTGATAATATAGGAACGGTAAGTAATAGGAAGTTTTTTTCTTTCAGTTTTCGTTTCACCACAAATAACGGAATATTCATGTCCTCAATCTGCTGGTACACATTTCAGTCAATAGAGACTAAACAGATGCTCGTATACTGAGCACATTTCAGAAGACAACTAGTCTGGAAAGTGATTTGAATTGGTATGCCAGAAGTAAGAAAATGTTCGGATTCCAAGAAAAATATTACGAATCTGGTATTGTCATTTGAAAAGGGGCAAATTCAACTGCTTTGCTTAGTGCGGATGGTTTGTTTAGACCAATTTTTCTGTTACCATTGGTTGATTTCAAAGGATGAGTTGAAAACGAGGCGATTCACGGGAAATGGTTGATATCCTTGGATTTTTTGAGAGAGTTTGGCTGAAATCATTCGACCGTAAATCTGCATGGTGATCAAAATTCCGGCTCATTAAATGCCTATTTGGTCAACGCTTTTCCTATTTCAGACGGGTGGAAAAACTTTTCTTTTTAACATTTTTTATTTTACTTCTTTTGGTAATGAGATAACAGTGCACATCAGGAAAGGAACCGCGGCCAACAAAGCGCTGCCAAGTGGGGTAGCTGACCGGTGGTGAGAGGACTCGAACCCGAGACCATCACGTCCAAATGCCACTACCTTATCTGCATAGCTACCGCCGGCCAAAATGCAAATCCCATATTTACGTGAACATAAACACCTAAGAACATATGATGGATGCTGTAGCCACAGAGGTATTAGAGCACAAACATTTCCACTAAGTTCAGTTTTGAAGTACTGAGTGCGTTTATCAAAGAATGGATTACTACGAACTGTCAGCTTCTTCCGATCACTTTCGGAACTTAGAGGTTCCCGAAGAGTAAATAGCAGAGAATGCTTTAAAATATGTTAAACGAACGTAACTGATAACACTGGAGGTAGCGAGAATCGGAGGGTGAAATATACTTTCACATGAGTAATGCAATTTAGTTTATTTCTCCTGGGTTCATGTTTCGATCCAATTTTACCGCAGACACATTGACGTTTGTTTCCATTGTAACGTGAATTTTATAAGTAGCAATTGTCTTACCTATTTTGAAAGAGCATACAGAAATTCATGTCTAATTCTTAGGTATCTTTGATTGATTTTCTTTCTGATCAGGCAGTAATCCAGGTTGTCATTGAGCAAAATGCATTGCTGCTGCTTATTTGATTTGAAGATGCACTCAGTAATCCCAAAAACTTTGAAATCATTTAAACAACTACTGCTAACTTCCTTCGGAAAAATTCGTGTCAATGCACAATGGTTTTGTTTGCACTAATTTTAGAAGTTTCTGCATTCTGGCTTTCCAGATACTACTGTCGTGCTTCTCCTGATAGAATAGTTTAAATTTGCAGTGATGACGCTACACTATTCATCTTTGTCTCTGTTAATACAATACCAACAATCGCGAGTAGACCAAGAGAATGTTTTTCAGCCGACAGACTTGCATTTTTGAGAAAAACAGCCGTGGAACCATTCCGTTACTATTTCTTTCTTATTTCAATTCGTAATTCAAATAACGGAGACGTCGCACGTTATCCGGTGTGACTTTGGTGATGGACGACAAGGAGTAAAAGGTTTTCACAATGAATGAAAATAAAATCCACAGCTTCACATGATCCAACTTGATTTCACCAAAAGATCGGCGGTATTTTCTCCAAAATCGCACCGCACCAAATCGCGCTGGCTAATTGATATTTTACAAAGGCTCGTTGCACTGGAACAGCTTTCAGTGAATTTTGATAGACCTTTCTTATATCTGATTAAATGGACTGCGTTAACCGGGAAACAAAGCGCCCATGTCTCCTACTGACTTCAAAAAAAAAAATACACTTCCGTTTCTTTCCGGAAAAATCAACAAAGCTTAATGTGAAAATGTACCATATTTGTATTGTTCTTCACGGAACACCAAAATACGTCTCGTACGACAACCCGATGAAGTAAAATAAGCCGCTGTTATGGTCCCATCATAATTAGAAAAACGTTCTCGGCAGTTTGCGCCACTTTCAATGATTACACTCATGTTACGGCCAAATGTGTTCGGACGAATCAGGAAAAACACAAACCGGATAATTTAAGTGTAGTCAAACAAAAGCCCCTGGTTGCCTGGCTGTACCTATGTAACCTTTTTGTAGCTCAGTGACTGATTCTTTACTTGGGGGAAATAAATGCAAACACCAAATAGCTCAGACAGAAACAGCGGCTTAGTAGTTGTAAATCACAAAATAATTGGGATGATGATAGCATAAGGCTCCTGAAATGGCCATGATTTGCTTGTCACTTTTGCTCAATCAGGCGTTGGATCGCAGTGCTGAAGAATAGAAACAAATTCGGCTTCGGGAGGCGTGCAATCGTAAACGGTTGACGAGACTACTGTTCAAAGCATAAGTTTCTCGGGCATTTCAATTACCAATGACAACAGTCAGAGTCAAAAGAACGCTAGGATGAATAGCTATGATTCAATGCGCTAGTTTCAAGAGGCTGATCATGGGAAATGTACTTTCCCACACTACCGAATATTATGGGCTTACTATTTTCATAAATTCACAACTAATTATAATGAACTGAAAGCCCAGTGGCTTTGGTATAGGAATACCTTACTACTGATATTTACTAGCCCAAATTTGGTTGAATTGCCCATTGGGTCGAAGGTTTGTATGCTTCATTCATTGGAGAAATGTCTTTGGCCCTCTTCAGGTGGTATACCTCTTATGACCGTTTCTTAAGTCCGTCCTGGGAAAATGAGTTTCGAAAAGTGCGCTTCGGATACATTTGAAAACATCGGAAAAATAATTTGTAGAATATTGTCTGCCTGATAGCAAAAAATGGCCAGGAATCAAAACTTATTTAATTCACTTGAGACTGTCAACTTCTTACTGGTATTCGACCGGTTAACGAGGTTCTTTAACGCAGCATTCCATAATGCAAATGTGAGGGGATTTGCACATTCCCGTTCAACTATAATACAAAGCCACTGGCTTTATGCCTTACAAATGGGTTCGAGCCAAACACATGCAAAAATAGGTACATCTATGAGCGCGATACTGCAAAAAGAAAGAAATAATTTTTCGTTTGTATCAGTTTTCTGACGGTTAATCCCTAAAAATGCATTTTTTTAAACTGAATATGGTGAATTTAGAAGTTTCAAGGTTCATTAAAATCGAAGATGCGTTGCTCGGGTAATCAAAAACCACGCGGATTGATGGTAGCTGCTTTGATGTTCATTCTGGTGTCCATGATACATGAGGTGGTATAGTGGCATAAGAATACGAAATTTGAGAGTAAATAAAAAAACGTCAGTTGGAAACGCGTTTTTCTCTTTTTTAAGCGGCTGGTTATTTTCGAGAGCTAATATTCTCGGGACGGTTTGGAAAGTGGATTGTTTATGATTAGCCCCCGTAGTTGATTGTTTAGTTGTAAGCATTCACAGTGCTTTGCGTTTTATAACAACGGAATGACATATGTATGAATGGATGCAGCTATGTAGATGCTGGTTGCTTCCAAGCAAGCAACATCATGTTCAATATTAATTTGAGAGACTTATCATTTTTTACGAACAGATCATTCGTTTCCACAGTTTTGCCGCCTAAATCGGCATCACTTGTCAACATGCAGTCATTATTCTGAGGCCAAGACCAGCTTCGATCTTATGCAATAAGAGTTATTATTTGCTTATTTTTGTTTCCCAGAAATGGAATGACATTTATGCGTTTTCTAATAAAAATTACCAATTTGTTCTAAAAGGTTTTGAAACGGATTGTGAAAACACGTTATTAATAAATACTTGGATGTGACATCAGTTAAAGTTGGAGACCATTAGTAGGAATCCGGCTCAATAAATTTTGTCTCGAAATCGTGATCAATGCTTGCCTAATTTATTTCTGATTGGAAGCAACAGAAATATTTATAAACTGGCCGTTTCAAAGCTTCAAAATGTCCCATGTCGGTGTGCATCTACAAAGTACCGTGTCAGTGCCAGACAGTGCTAAGCGCGAGTAATTTTTGAAAAAATCATTTTTGCTTAACGTGACCGTATTGTGATTCCCTGTTTAAGAATATTTTATTTGCTTTCCAGTTTGATTAGTATCGCTCTTCCTTTGAAACTTTTAAGTTAAATGACGTTTCTACTAGAAAAAAAAACGTGCGAAAACTCGTTTTCTTAGATTGATCAAATTGACCATTTGTTTGCCTAACCGAGTGTTGCCCACTATCAGTAATATTAGGTTTACCGATTTATTTGGCATCGGTCAGCCATCTTGAATAACTAAATGTTGCGAATCAATTCCCTTTAAATAAAGGATATTTTCACTGTTTGTAGAGATATATCAGCAATGATTAGGTAGTTAAATAGCTCTGCATTTTACAAAGCTTAGTCTTGCAATGTGACGAAAATTAAATCAAAATTTGCTGCCAGTGGGATTTCTACGAGATGCTCATCTCGTAATCTGGTGCCAGTGACCTTCGAAAGAGAATCAATGAAGGAAACAAACAGGCTAGATAAAGGTTTATGCTAATTGGTTCTCACTATTCATCACAGTTATGGTCTACCGGTCTTCTGTTTTTTACAGTTGGTACAGATTGGAAGAGGTTGATCGAACAGTCACAGATATGGGGACCGCCTTATCAACCTATTCCCTCGTAATCAACTAAATTTCCCGTGTCACACAACTTAACCATCTGAAAATCAGAATAAAAGGCATATAAATACGGAAACATCTTACGACAAGCAACAAAACGCTAGAGGCTGTAAACCATATGTACATATATAAACGCTATTGCACAATCAAAGGGTAAGTCAAAAATAAAAGGAGCCTAAGCAAGAAACAGGTAATATCCGGAAGAATTCGTGAACTTAGACTGATAATCTTACTCGATTATCTTGAAAGACGGCTTGATCGAGATCAAGTTCACATATTTTTGTTATTTATCTTATCTAAGAAAAGCGTGTTCAATTGTTTTGTGCGCAAAAAGTCAACATGCTCGAATCCAGAGGCAGAATGTTCAAAATGGCAATCGGAATGACTTTCGATTTTCTTGAACTAAATAGACCGGCATCATGCTTTTTGAATAAGGTTTACTAGCTGCACGTCTTATAACAGCGGGAGTGAAACAGTAAACAGATGATTATTAATATTGTTTGATGTCTCATGTCAATACACATGATGCTTTGGCAGAAAAAGTCGGCGATTAAAGTTATTGATTCCCGCGAAAGAGTAAGGGAATCTTATTATTTGTATAAGACTTCCTCTTTCTGGAAGTAAGAATTCTTTTAGCTGTCAAAAAATGTTCCACATCAGTGTCTTCGTAGAATGCAGTCTGACTGCCCTTAGGCAGATATTGAATCAGACTTTAATTCTTTGCCTGGGATGTGAACTATTTTACTATGAATATTTCTTTTGTAAAACCTGCTTTCCTTTCTCATTCTACTCACATGGCTATTTGGAAAAGTACCCGTGCTTAAAGCAATAATTATACTCAGTTTATAAAATGTAGGTCAAACAGTGACGTGACTGACACCAACTGAATAAACCGAATTTTGGGAATTCGGTCAGATCCGTGGGATGTCTAAGGTAAGAAAAAATAACGCCACCATTATTCTATCCATAGGCACTAGTAGTTGGTTTATACCCAAAAGAAACCAGTTGAATTTACTGGAGATTTCACAAAAAGATCTTCGTTGCAAATGGCTACTGAGCTTTCGGAGCCCCTGGTCACGGAATCATGGACGAGTTTTCCCTAAGAATAATCTGTGGTCGAAAACCGTTAAGTTTCGGTTTTACGTAAGCAAGTCAAAGACAAACAACACCGATCATAAACTCTCCATTTTACTCTAGGTATGCCATCAGAAATGAAATGAAAGCTAGGAGACAAATACTTTTCATTAAGTTCTAACTTTAGAGCTGTTTGAACAGAGCCACAAAATGTGATTATTTGTTTGCATTGACCAACAAATTTGTTCTACATAAATCTGTGCAACAATGTAGTTATGAAACAGGGTCGGTTTAGCCACGAATGCAAAATATCTGATGCTATTACTCTTGTGGGTAAGATTGTACCTTTTCACAACAACAAACATCCTTGGCATTCTTTGCACTGCCACAGGATTATTGGGCTAATTCCACTTACGTGCAACGCATTTAGCAGTAGCATCTGATTTAATCAGTGACGTTGGCATCCGGGGGATTTAGGTTTTAACGGTTCGAACAGGTGACAAGATGAAAACAATTAGATCAACATTCCGCAAAAAGAAGGAAAGAATGCATCTCGTCGAAAGCTCAACAAAATCACATTGTTTCAGCAGCTATCAATAAACGCCAGTGGTGTGATCAACACGTGAACTGTGTTTCAGGGAGGCTTGAGAACTTAACTTGTATGGGTATGCATCAAAACGTGCGTTTTTCAAGTCCATTTATTGCACGGCGTAGTCATTCGATAAATGTCACATATTTTGTTCAACTCTCCGAATTATTTCCAACTAAGTATGTCGAACACTGTTAGGCTGAGTTTAACTGGATGTAATACTTGACATTCAGAGCAACGAGTTCCTTAAGTAACCGTTTATATTTGCACAAGAAAGTTTCTTATGGTGAAGAGGACAGAGGTGCAAAAGCGAATGTTTCGTTTTAAAACGAAACCATTTTATCGACCTCTGGCAAGCAGTTACCTCTAAGGAACAACGAATTCCGATTAAGTGAAAAAGAGCATAGTTGAAAAATGTTTTTCTCATTGACAGGACAAAATCAATTTTATAGAAAAAGATTGGACATTTCACGAAGCTTGCCACAGCTGAGATGAATTCAGTAATTGATAGATTTTTTGCCACTGTGGAAAGACCTCCGGTAAAAAGCCGTTTTGTTTGAGTAGTCTATGACTAATACCAATTGTAAAGAATGGCTACTAGCATTTTCGTCAAACAATAAATCATGTACTACGATAACTACTAACCACTCCGTCTTGTCTAATGCAAAACAAAATGAATTGTGAAAAGTCTGACTGGCGAAGCAACAAAATAAGCTCAAATTGCAAGGTTCCAACAAATTTGTTGCACAGATTACTCCGGTTGTCATAAACTCACAATGACATGACACGTGTGGAAATACCAGCATATGGTTCACTGCTGTTGCTCCGTGCACGCCAAGGATCGACAACGGAACGGACAGTTATCTCGTTAAATAGAGGGAGTGATTAATTCTCGTCCAATTAGTCTTCAAATCCCTGGTCGAATAACAAATACAGACTTTCTGAAAAGCGTTACATACATCCTTTGGGGAGTAAAACGGTGATCAGCAAAGAAACGGTTTTGCGGAAACATTCACGTTGATGCGTTTGCGTGGAAAAATATTACGATGAGTAACTTTGATTGTGGGGCCTACTTCTCTTGTCTCACTGCTTTCCGTTTAAGCGAAAATGATCGAAATATGGAAGCTATTCACGTTTGCATGAAGTCAACGTTTGCAAAATCGTCCGGATCGAAAACCATGATTGATCTTATCAGCTTTGGTTTGGCGGTCTTGACACATCTGTTGCATATGAGAAAATATTTTGATCTAAGTCTGGCTCAATACCACGGACGAATGTATGTGTCTCATTTGTATCACTTGTACTGTAGCAAACAAGTTGGGAGGCTACACCATAGGTTATGCGGATATTTTACTTAAAAATCTACTGAGGCTGGGCAACGTTTACTCGGTACAAGATAACTACCAAGGTAAACTTTTGTGGCTCCGTAAAATATTGTTCGTCTGTGGATTTTAATCTCACTGTGGACGAGGAATTTTTACATTTGCATCAAACTTACAAAAGTCAACTGTGCCAAACTGAACTTATTAGTTAACTTTACCCATGAATTTCAACTAGATTCTGGATAATCTATACGAAAATCTGGCACAGAAAGCCAACTTGCGAAAATGCACTTTGGGCAATGTCTTATTTGTACGTATTTTGGCACATAATCATCGGTCTTGAGTCGAAATATTCGATCAGCCTTTGGCGTGGCCTCCGAGCTCAGTTGGCACATCATAGGAAGCAGAAGTACTGGGGATTCGTTTATTCATGGGTTCGAATCCTTTTCAGGCGTATGACACTTCATATGTAGGTGAATTGTCAATAGGTACTATTTGGCAATTACCAGGATTCCAAAAAGTTACCCCGATACCCAGCTGTGGCTTAATGACAGCTTCATTAGTCATGCACTGCTTTGATTCCTTGCCTTATGCTATACTAAACAGATTTTGGTAAACAATGAAATAAGTAAGAAGTAAAATCCATTTTTAGTTTAACTGGCTGACAAACCTTTCCATAAATTGTAAAAATGGCTGGAAATGACGATACTGCGTGGCAGTGCTTGCAACTAAGACATTCACTTCCGTACCCTTCACGTGGGCTCGAAGCATGTATTCCCAGTTTGATGAAAGTAGATTCATAGCTTCTGGCTATGGAGTCACGTGGATATTTGCAAGGCTCGGTCTCCTTTGAGTTATCCAAGTGAACTGGTAGTCACAATGTGAGCTTTTCAAACCAGATTTCACCTAACTTTTGGAGTTGTTTTGCCCCGAATGTAAGCTTCATGAAAAAGGCATGTTCAATGCCAGCTGCGGTCTAAAATTTGCTTCCATGTCTAATCCTATTTTTCAAAATGTTAGCGCCGTGGACGTTTTACATGGATTATTAACCACTCCTGGTACATCCTCGTCAAATTGTGTGAGATGCAGTTAAACACTGGACCAACGACTTCAACAAAAAATTGGGCCCAATGAAAATAAGCCATTGTTTACCTGCACCCTTCGTTGTTCAGCTGCGGTCAAACGGAAGTAATCGGCAAACGGAAACGTTACACCATGTCACGTTAGCTTCCCCTAAATGTCTGTGAAGAAGCGTAGATAGCCTTAAAGTTCGAATACCTGATGGATAGCTGTTCATCTGAGGTTCCAATCCCAGCTTTCTTGATGCATTTCTATCTTTTGTGATTCTGTTTCTGGATGATTACTTACGAATCATCGTGTACCATTTCAGTCATCTCTTGGTAGTCCCCGTCACCGTTCCTGATTTAACCGATCTATCTGTTACTCCTATCATAGGAAACTCTATTTCGCAGGTAGAATTATTGCCATCTATCCGCTTTCAACACGATCATCAATTTTAACCATCGACCATTGCATGGGACTTCCAAGGCCAAGATTTATTCTGGGACAGATTTCCAATCTTTCAAGGAATTTGACCGAATCAAAATAGAATAGCGTAATTTATTTTGCGAAGACATTCTTATTCTTCTCCAAAGATCTGTTTTTCAAGCTCGTCCGTCGTTTTCATGTTATTACTAGTGATATTTTTATAAATACGCTCAGTGTAGTACTTGACACCTATTTTCCTCCGGAAACACTTTTTCTCTCTAAAAGCTTTATTCTTTTGCCTACATCAAATGCATTAATAAATCGAGATGAATACTTTTTTAAATTACGGGATTTGCAAAAATGTCAGGTTTCATCCATGGTTCTTCTTGAAATAATTGATAAGAACTTACCAATAGAATCGAAGGAATTATTTGAGCCACTGGAAAGTAGCCACAAGCGTTAAGAAATTGGGTCTTGAATGAAGTCAAAACGAAATCTCTAAGCTTTACTGCAGACGCAGAAATTCAGCACCCAAAGTTTAATTATCCACGTAATGGCTGCAGTTTCATGCACACCGGATGAATGTGTCAAAGCCGAACAATTTTTTTGAGGAAGTATTGTTCAGTCTCCTTCGTTGGACCGAAATAATAACTTGCACAGGTCCTGGCATTATGTCATCACAACTCAATTCAAGAATCTATTTAGTTCTCTTCTTCAATCCATCCTGATGCATAAATAACGAAAATTGTTGTCGGAAACTCGTCGCCCTTGTTCATGTCCCCAAACCTAGCGATCCCAGTATTCAAGCCAAAACGTTTGTCCCATCTTCCTAATATGTTGCGTTCTTAGACCAACCGAAAATGCCACTCTAAAACTTCTACCTTTTGCACTCGACGATCCTTTCCAGTTTGATTGCAAACGACAAAGGTTTAATTGGGATGCTTTTGATTTCCTGATTTATTGAATCACCGAATCCATGGATGCATCCGCCACATCTATCAGGTGCGCTTTCTGAAATTTTTCAGTGGCCTCCTATTTGGCCCCCCAAACTACTAAAGTTTGGCTACTCCAAGCACCTATTGACGTGGCTATCAGACTAGCTTACCCGGATAATCTGGGTTGAAAAATCAACGTAAATGGTAAATAATTTTTGAGCCCTTCGAGATGCTGTCTTTTTGCTTTATTTTCAACGTACATTAGTGATCCATATCCTACTTCCTATGGGTCACTATTTGGATACACTTATAACGTAGGTCTCTGTTGGTCTATATAAGAAACCGGGAACGTCCTCGCATTTCCCTACCATGTAGCTTAGCCCCGAACATAGTTTACTTTCCATTATATTCTGCGTAATTGCCTGTAGGAACACGACTATTCCCTGGTTAGCCCTATTTTTTACCGGTGAACAGCAGGTCACTAACGATTTTCTACACAATATTCCTTAAATTCATATATTAATTTGTTCCCACTTTTTTCTGTGCATTTTGATGAGACAACAATTGCATTCTTTTTGGGTGAAAGGCTGGCACCTGTGTACGCAAAAGCCCAAGAATGATACAATATATGTATGCTTCCGGTTTCAATATTTAAGACAAACGTGTGAAGCACAAGTATGGGCATGACGAAGAAAGTGCCACTGGTCCAACAACGTTTTTGGGACTATCGATAGAAGCGAATGTGCACATTATTTGTCTTTTTCTAGCCGGTAAACAGCAGACACACAAGTCCTGATAATAAACGGTAACCAAGTTTGCAATGATGTGGGAAGGAAATGGTTTCAAATTTTGATCCGAAAGAAAAGTTCAAAACAGCTGAAGGGAACGGAGAGACGAGTGCGATGTGCGATGAGTAATTCTTTATTAGGGACACAAAATTCTGAGACTTTTCCCTGTCACTGCTATTAGAGCATGGAAAATGTATTTTTGATGTGGTTTTGCTATGCGATTCTTACTTTGGCAATTGTAGGACAATATGCCGTGCAATGATATGGTGAGTGGGAGAAAAATTGCAATGGTCTTTCAAATAGTGTGCAAATTTATCCGTTGTCACGAATATTTAAATTCACTGCAGCAAAAGAAGAATGAGGGCATCGACGTTGGTGAACCGCACCTTTGGTTTTTGTGATATTAAATGACCCTTCAACACCAAACGCAAAATTCAGTGGAAACTGGTGTGCTGTCGTCACTGACAAAGTCGCATCACAAGTTATCATTAATGGATCCTAGACATTAGGGTCAGCGTGGGCTCACAAATTAGGTCACGTGAGATGAAATACGACTTGGATACGAAGTGTTTCATTAGGCTTTTTCAAGGAATGTTTTAAGTTTTATTCAGTTTGAAGTAATAGGGAGAGAAAGTGTTATTTGTTCACCTGCCAAGAATCGCAAAAGGCGAAGTTGAAGATGTCGTGTATACAAAAGGACAGTTGGACAGAATGCGCCAAAACTGCTGAGGTCAACCGAAACAAATGTTAATGGTTTTACCACAGAATTCTATTTCACACAGTGGAAAACTAGTCACAGAAAATATTGATCGACTGCTTCCATTTAAAATCCCGGCAAATTGTTTTTAGCTTGATTAGGTAAATTATTTTGAGCAAGGTTTGGATATGCTATTTTGTGTGTTGTGACTGAGAGTCAGACGATTGAAAAACGATCAGTATTTGGGACTACCAGTTTTTATTGGCAAGTGACCTACTGTAGAAGAGATTAAGCATAACGGTATTAGGGAGTTGAATGACGAATTACCAAATGTGAATTTCTATTTTTCTCGATACTCGACTGCATTAAGCTGAGAGAATATGAAGCGGAATCGCAGTTCACAAAAAAGGATGCTGCTGTTTCGAGGTATCTTCTATGCATCTGTCGGCTTTAAATATCTCAAAGGAATTTTGAAATCAGTTGCAAAATCAGATTTTATTTAGTTTGCAGATTAAGCTCTATGTGGCATTGTGACATTCGAGTTTGGACAAAACGTTGACGGTAAAAGGCGGATAACAGAACTAACGTTTCTAAGGCGTGGTGTGGGCTGTCTTCACCTGCGGATTGCTCGCGCAAATTTTCCTTAGTTTCACCACAGAATTGCACTTTGGTAAGCTGTACATAGCAGAGGATTTTGCTGCATTTGTCTTTAATTGATCACTTCAGTGCTGTTTAATTTTCCGGTTTATAATAATTCACGTTCGCGGCCCTCTAATGAGCGTATTACCAGTTTCGCTCAGCAATATGTTTAGTTATGCCAGTTTGTTGACTCAAATAAGAATCAACCACAAACACGATTGATGGTGATAGATGCTTACAACTCAGGTGGACACGTGATTTAAAGGATAGATTTTGAGTTGTCTGATGCACGCGAAATCCGCGGTGAGACCAATTATCATACTTTTGTAATCAGCCTAGGTGGCGCAGCTACCGGAAGGATACTATCGTGCGTTCACATTACCGGCAACCCTTGCCACAGTTTTAACATGGCGTCTGGGAGCACGTGAACCTCCAGCATATCTGCAGCTTTATGCTGCAGTGCGTTGGGTAAGGTGGTGCTGAATATATCAGTGCTGCGTTGCAACCCCCTTGGTCCATCAAATGTGACATCCTTTAAAATGCGTTCGACCTGGCTGTTTTTGTGAAATATCTTCCTAAAAATGACCAATGAAATTGTTCAAGGATTGCTTGAAGTATTCAATTTTCTTTTGAATATCAAATCGTTCTTTTCTTCTTCTGAGGTAGTGGTTCTTCATAATAGTCCTAGTATTTTATGTAAGTGTTCATACATTGCTTTACTACAGTATTTAACCATATTCTTAGATGGTTTGTCATGCAACGTAACTACATAAAACCATTACGAAACACGGAGGCTCTGCACAACTGTTTCATCTATGCTAGTTCTCACTAATAGGAAAATTCATCGCAAGGGATTTGGGATGAAGACCCAGAGAGAACAGTTATGAGTCACATTTCTTGTCTTTCTGGTTAATTGGGTGTGCGAATCTCAGTCTTTACTCCTGTGGCAACGTCTCAGTTCATGCGCGGCAGATGTGAACCCGTGATGATCACTTGATTGCATTAATCCTTATTAAGAATTTGGATTTTTCGTTAAGGGCTATTATGAATTACTTTCTTTGGTGTTATGACCAGTTGTCGATTATCCTTAATTCACTGCATCCTAATTGACAGTAGATGAAATCTAGCTAGCAGTACCAAATGGCTTGATTTTCCTTAGGTAAATTCTTGAGGGCTACTAGAAGTATGCCTTAAAAATGAAGCTGAATAATTAGGCATGATACGATTTTTTATGCGCTGGTGCAATGATGTGAGACAGTATGCACCCAGGATGCACCACTCGACTCAAAGGACAGGATAAAATGGTTAAATAAAAACGTCCAACACTGATCATCTGCAGTTTTCATCTTAAATACATGCAGTTTGTCCCCGATTCAAGCCCAACTAATGTCATTGACACGGTGCGTATGGGTATGGTGAATGAACACTTTTCACACCAATTTAGTCGCAACTAACGTTTTGCTTACCATAAAATTTTATCAGGGCACAAATGTCATCAAATAGAGGTGGTGTATTGTACTTTGAAATGATTGCCTGGTTAATGGAATGTGCCTAAGTGAATACCGAACAAATCTGATGCAATATTTTATTCGACGGTTTTTAAAGCAGTCACCTCAATGATTGGCTGACACACCTAAAATGACGATCAATATCCCCTTTTGATACGTACACCCAATCTGAAATCAGACAAATATACGCGAGTGTATAAAGTGCGGACTAGTCACTCTGGAATGACAATCGGGTTGAGAGCAATGGAACTGATGACA
>LUCM01000450.1:75973-112796 GCA_008360955.1 Fasciolopsis buskii | reverse complement strand
CTGGTTATCAGAAATTTGGAAGAATATGCATTGGTTACCATCCAGGTTATTCCAATTGCTTTCCTTGGAATTTCGGATCTTTAGAATGTGTATATTTTTATTTTATTGGTTTATCCATTTGGAATGGATTCAGACGTGTAACATTTATCATAAATTGATTAAGAATAAAGGGCAAGAAAGGAAAATAATTTGAATTTGAAATTCATTCTGTCAATATAAATTTATCGCCAATATCTAGACGGAAAACATTGTGCTATTCAAGAAAACGTAACATAACTTGTCGCCCATACTCTGCGGCAGGCATTTGAGGGCCGAATTTGGAATACTAACACGCTCGTGACATCTTCAGAGCAACAGAGCTAGCTAATCCTTATCCCGGTTTATGTTTTTATGGTACATGGTATAATACGTTTTCAAGGATTTTTGTTTACTTGACTACAGCCTAGATTCGCATGTGCCGTGAGAAATTCTTTTGCTATTCAGCTTGCGTTCTTTATGTTGCTAATGCCTCATACCATTTGTCAAAGCAAAATGTTTTGACAGGCGAACGGCACCTGAGACATCTGATAAACCACGGATTTTCTCAGATGTTTACGAATATTTCCACCAGTCCCCCATCCTCTTTGGGGGAAACGTTGAATTACGCATTTTCCAAACCCATTCGACCGGTTCAGTTATATGTATTATCGAATTCGAAAACATTCAATGTTTTGGATTAGTTATCTGGTATATTTAAATGCAAAAAACGTCACGTTGTGCTTCTATTTGCTTCGATTCACGTGCCATAGTCACATTGAAAACCAGTTTTGAATTCAGTGACAACCTTTCCACAATCAATGTGTGCTTCCTTGCAAGCAACGTTTTAAATATAGTTGATAATGCATTGGTACGCAAGTAAGTATAGTTTACCGGGAAATCTTATTCTTCCCTTTCAATATACAAAATTGGCAACCTGACCTTTAGTTAAGCTACAGAAAGACACAGGGCTGATAAGAAAAATGCAGCTAAAATGACCAACGCTATTTGCAATAAAAGTCAGTGAGGTAGGTTTGGACCAGTTGCACAGAATATTGATCATTCTAATCTGTCCTGTTAAATTTGATTTCCGTTTAACCTACGGTTTAAAAAACCAGAGTGAATCACGGTCAATATTCTCAGATGGTTAATCGATTGTGAACCTTTTGAAACTGTCGATCGTCTAGAACTCCTACAAGAAACTCGTTTGTGCACTTTCGGTCCAATGATTATTCCAGGTGGACTTCGTGAAACGAAGAGGCATGTAAAAATTTTGCGCAGCTGAGATTGGAAATGAATGAAAATCAGCTCAAGATAATGCCACTGTTTTCGCTTTCTGAGACTCATGATTTGTGGTTATTGAATTTGATGAAACGAAACTGTACAAAATACGATGCAATTCCACCATTAGTTTCAAAATTAGGTGTTTTTGATCATAATCAAGTTGAAATTTAAGCTTTTTAATTGGTGTCCTACTTGTGACACGAGGAGCGCGCCAAGCGACGTTTGTTTCCCAATTATTACGCGCCCTAAGTAGCACTAGCCAAATTCTTTGCATGATCGTCGAGATCACTGAGACACAGCCCGCGGTGTGGCAGGAGCGGCTGCATGAACATGAGTACATTTGTGAATACCTTCGAAGCATGCAAGGCCTGGTCAGCAAGCATTACTCTGCCTTTCAACTAACCTCCGACAGCAGGCGTAGGTGGTAGTTGTGGGAAAAAATCAGTGCCTCATATGCATGAGTCCAAACCTTGGCGGGTCGATACCAAGACAGACTAAGGTGCTCGGTCATAGCATGGTTACTCAAAGCTTGCAGAATATGCGTTCCCAAATGATGTACCCGGTGCAACACCGCGGTCGGTCATACTGTCAGCTGTTCTGTTTTGGCAGAAATGATGGCTCAACTGATCTCTTCACATTATCAACATGACTCGAGGCACGTGCATGTTGTTTATTCCAAATAACAATTCGTCTTGATTTAAAACCTGGTGGAAACCGATAAGAATATCAATCACACTATCATAGTTCCATTGCACTAGTTTTCTTTGCACATAGTTTTCTTAAGATTTTATTTCTAAATGCTGTACAGTTATATTTGTCAGTAGAATGCTTGGTATTCGCCTAATGTAGAGTATTACTGTATTCCTTCTTGAGTTCGGTCGCTGAGTTTGACGAGTAGTTCGCAAATGTCGGGGTGTGCATGTGCCTTCCACTTATTCGGAAAGTTTTATGCAAAAGTTCAGTTGTACTTTATACCCATATGACATTTATCAGAGTGTAACAGTTTATTATCAACTGGAGTATCACTGGAACAACGTGGCTTAGGCCGAAAATTTTGATTCAGTTTCGAATTAAAATAACTGCGGTGAACTAAAGAATTTTCACTTGCATATACACTGCAAGTGTAGCAGTCAATACGTAAAATAAAATCACCGGATAACTTTCACATTTCATTTGGGGTCATTTCCAATACCTCATTGATGTCACCTTTTTGGGAACGCCAGTCCTCGGGGTGATCGAAAGATTTAAATTTTCAGTGAGCCCACTCTAGCGGTCGAATTATTTGAAGGCAAATGCTCACGAAAAGGGCGGTATTTAGAAATAAAATTTTTCGCAGATATTTAGTCTGCTAATAAAAAAGCCACGATATTCACTTCCTCGGATGAAGTGAAAATAATCAGTCCTGAATAGCGGTGCTAATGGGATTTGGTTCATGAAAATCCAAATAGCGTTCTATTTATGGTACATACTCATTTCGATTTCAAGGTGCTTTCTGGTAATTAGAACATGCCGAGTATCCTAATATATCTTGTCTGCGTGCGGTGGTGAATGAGATATTACGTAGTCCAGTTGTGCACTGCAATAAATTCACATACGAATTTGTGCTATTCCCAACCAAACGGTTAGTGTGCCAAAAAGAACATTGGTTTGGGACAGGGCTTTATCCTTGATGAAAAAATGTGGTTGTTTGCCTTTAAAAATATTTAGTCCTTTTGTTACTATAAAAAGTGAAAACCTCGGTTTTAGCATCCTTTGGTCAGGCTCGAAGAAGGGATCATAAGTGAAGATAAATTGTCGTCCATCGAGTATCTTTGGGCAGGCGATTTGCAGTAGTTCCCCGTGCCGAATTCCTATCTGGTCTGGTATGCACGTACCCGAGCGAATCATGGCATCGAACCTGATAACGCGTACTCTTCTTGAAGGTGCACCAACATGCATGAGCAAAACAAAGTTAATAATGCAACCAAAACGGAAACACAGAAAGCGTGCTGGTTTTTCTAGACTTCAGAATCGGCATAGACTGACAGTAAATACAAACACGCTGCCTGGCAGAATGCTATAGGGAACAGCGGCAATCATTCGCGATATTGTAATTGGTTATTATGGGACAAATGCGTAACAGTTGTCGAGGAAGGCTGTGATAACTGAAAGCGCCAAGCACGAAACTGACCGCATTTGGTACGATTCAGGTTGCAAGCGTTTCCAATCAAACCCCGTTAAAATGTGGCATTTCAAAATCGATCACATTTGAACAATATGACAAAATTATAGGGAGTTGGGGACCAGAAATTTCAAGAGTCGAATGCGAAACGGGCCAATAGGAAGAAACAATTAAGTTTAGGAGAGCAGAACAGTCAGCTTATACGCCATTAGTGTGAGACACGGAGTAAGATGGGACAACTAAATTAAAGAACTTAGAAACAAAACCATACAAAATACGTTTCTTTAGGAGTTTGTTCAACGAGGTTCACACTATCCAAGAATATGTGGGCTAACTAAACCAGATGCTTACTTCAAGGCAGTGACTACTATTAGTCACACAGCTTACCGGGTTACCGTTCAAAGAATTGTCGAACTGATGGAAGCTTTGTGCCAGTCGGTAAGAATAGATATCATAAAGAATTGGTTGTTGCTTTCTTCTTTCGCGCCTAACATTGGCATGTCAAGAAAAGAACATTCGTTCAAGTTAATTTCAAACATTGTCCACCCGTGTGCCAATATCAGAGAAGCGGGACTGCATGACATTAAACGGCACCGCAACATTGTGGAACAGGTAACAGCGTCATTTTAAATGGATTCTTTGTTAGACCTTCTAAATAACGTCGAATAATTTGACCTCAACTTGTCAATACAGAACCACTCATTACTTTCATACAACTGTGAATGACCCCACACATGGGAAAAGAGATTACCACAAATCAATCCCTTTTTCGTCACATGGTCCGTTATAAAAACCAAAAAAGAACCCATTTTCGTCTACAAAGTTACGCGAAAACCGGTCACGTTTCCCGAATTATAAATAAGTAAAATTCTAAGTGAAATTATGAGTAAAATATTCAAAACCGATTTATTCATTGCATCAGTAAACTCGGATTGTTCTTGGCTCGACCCCCATTGTTTCTTTATTAAGGATTAGCAACCGCTGTATTATGATTCATTTGCGCGCAGCAAGATATTTTCTTCATTTTCATTTGTTCTTAATGTGACATAACTACGGTAACGAAAACAACAATGTCCAGAATTCGACACTCGGGATTAACATTAATAAGATACTTTTGTAGATTTTTCATTAATAAATTTTCATCGCAGTTTGTGGTGAGATGTGCCATTTTACTAAACTGCCAATTCAATCCAAAATGACCTAATTACTTGCACGTTGTCATAACCGTAGAGATGAAACGACCTACACTGATTATGCTCCCAAATGCGCAAATAACGGCAAGCACAAGACAGGATGTATAAAGCACCTGTGAATAGCCTTGGAATAAAATAGCGCAGTATGTACTTGCAGTCTTAGTAAACTGATCTCGATCGCTTGACATAATCACCTCGAGGATTTAGAGATTGAATACAGTAGAACAGCTACCTTTGAAGAATAAAAAGTCAGAAATTAAAGGTGCTCTGGCAATTCGCCAACGAAATCAAAGCCCATTTGGTCGGGCACTTGCCACTTGTAGTGGGCAACCGTCTGTGAAAAAAGTTGTTTTTTTTCTGTTAAATATATATATCAGGAACCTATAATTCAATCTGCCCGTGTCTAATGTAACAATAGCTTGCAATTGCATCGGAGCCATCCTCAAATTTTCTACTGGAAAATACTCGAGTACCTAGTGAAGCCGTCCATTAGGCGATCGCGAAAGAAAGATAAAACTAGTTACATTCACAATTAAGGTTAATTGGTATTTGTCAATAAAAAACGAGATTGGCCATTTTACTGAATGCCCCTTTATACTCCTAGTCTCCTTGGGATATTTGACTCGGATGTTACTTCTGTCAACTCTTGTTGCAAGCAGATAATCTGTTTCTCTTTTAATTTTAAGTCTGATCTGGCAATAAGGAAACTTAAAGTAAACTAGGATATTACGTAACGCGGACGCAAATGAATGTAAGCTGGCAATCAGCTTTACAAACCATCTTAAAATATGGCAGAACCAAAATGCGCCCGACTGTCTAAAGTTTATTTCAGAGGTGTTAAATTTCAGCGACCTAAGTCTGCCTATGACTGACTGCAGGTAAACATAATCAATCGTTATTTTTCCATTGTTTTCCTTTCCTATCTTTGTATTTATAATCAACTGTTTCGGAATATCTGCGGTCAGCATACGGCTAACGTGTGCAACTTACTGGAGGGCAAGAATTTCGAATCTGCGACGAACGTAAGCACGTCGCGGTGTTGATCAGCTCACCACACTAGTGGAAGGCAATTTTAACAGTGTTCATTTTTAGCTAATCTTTCAATACCTATGACGGTTATCAATTTGTTGCTGAGATTTTCTTGTCGGGTAATTGACCAGTGGGAAATACTGTCCAGGGTTTAGTTGCTTCCTATATGCAACCTCTGCTGAACATAGCAACAATCACAAAATTCCAGTTCTAAAAAGGAAGAAATGGTTGCACATCTAAATGACGTCTTAATCACTACGATTGGCATGTGAGTAATTTGAACCTTTAATATACACTATTCTTTTTACCATTAGGAGATCTGGAATTGTGTCTGGGACTAACAGGAAACAGTAGCATTTTTATACTCAAAAACGGAAGAAAGTTTCATTTGGCCTCTGAAGACATTTTGAAGGTCCCCAAACATTATATATATACTAGTAGTACAATTTTAGACGGCTCCATGTAATTGTTCATGCTGGGACATCATAGGTCCATATACCTAAAAACACGAAAGAATGTTAATGATCCGCTTTTTAAACAACCGCTTCAATTCAGGACCAAAGTCGACATATTGAAACTTTTTTGCCGATCAAATGATTAGAGACAAGATTGAAGAATTGAACTGCAAAGGTTGACGACATGAGAAGAAATCAATTGTTACTGGGTCGTCGATAAAAAGGCAAAGCGAACTTCGCCATTGATCCAGATATTTAAAAGTCCTACATTTACCTGCGGAAGGGACGTTTTTTGTCATAGATGCACAATGTGCTTGATTTATTCCACTTTCAAGTGTCAGCATTCTCCAATCGGTTTGTGGACGTGGTAGCCAACCGTTTTTTTCTCCACACTGTCTGGTATGTTCAGAACTCAGTCTATTTTGTTTAAAAATGAACGTGCGTTTGTCAGTGGCTAACCTGGCAGGGTACCACCTAAAACGACTTGTGAATTTCGGACCGACAAAATTGTACCAAACTGGCTAATGGACAGTTACAGCAGCAACGGTGGGTGGCTAATTTTCATTCTTTTATCGGAACAGAGATTGGTTCGGCCGGTCCAAACTATTGAGCGTACAATCGGTTTCCATTAGTTCATATTCTAACAAGCAAAACCGTCAAAAATGTTTCGCGAGAGAAACGTTTTACTGGTCTATTTTTCCACTTCACAACTCATTTTAAACTGTTTTATGGACACCAGACAAGCCTGATGTAAATTAATTCAACGTGAACTTATTCACAGCAAACCTTTATGCCAAGATATTTGAGCAATCACTAGCGATTATCGTTTACTCGCTTGACTTTGGCCTTAATACCACGTCATTTTAAAAATTGAATATAATACCTGTGTTCACTAAAATTTCTTTAACGCAACATGAAAGTAGGTAACCTGGGCAAATGGTTTTGCCATTTTGCCTGTCAAGCTGACTGAATTGTGGATTTGACTAGACCAGAACATGAGAGAGCGAAACAAGGATTTTCAGGTTACGTTCAAAGTTCCTTTTTGTTTAAAATAATACTAAAAATTGCCATCATTTGTTTCATTCTATGCCAGTCTGGGTTATTTTCGTACAAGTGTGCCAGCCCTCATCCCTGGGCTGCAAGGGTTCCGATGCAAGTCTCAACAGCGCCCTCATGTGTCACACATGTAATAAAACACAATGAGACAAAGGAAACCGGCTCTTGGGTAATAAATGACAAAATGAATTTTCAACTTAACCCATAATTTTCTTGTTTCAAAAATAAGTGGACTTTTATTTTTTTCCGACAACGAACGGTTCCAGTCGACAGCGTAGATATGCAACAAGATACTTCGGCTGTTCATTTTTGATGAGTGGTTGCTTTATCGATGTTCAAATTTAGTCAAGAAAAAGGGGTTATGCGATTTAGCATCAATCCTATTGGGCGGTGTTGGTAAAAGATTCCTAAGAGATGTTGGTCAGGAAAAATACCGAACTTTCTGAGCCTTTGTGTTTCACTTTTGCTCGTGTTGTCGATCTGATTTGAAAGCCACCATTGATCTGTGCAAATTAAACAAGTGCAAAACATTTTGACCGACTCTCGAGACTACTCCACCTCAGAACTAGGCCTTGGTTCGTTATTAAACTGAAAATAGTTTGAAGCAACAGGTTTTGCTTGTCTGTCTTTACTGATCAACAGGCCATCGGAGATCCTGTCAGAGCTCATCACTACACTTCTTTCCATCAGTAAGCAGGGTTTGCTCGTAGTTCCTCTTTCTTGTATACACGTTCTACAAGCCGGATAACAATTATTTCCAAATTTCATCGGCTCACCACTTTGTACCAGCGTGTCACCGAAAGCACGTTGTATTTCAGATTGAATCTGTCAAACTTGTCTGATTTGAACCCTTGCTCATCACCAGACCTTAAATGCTTTTAAAATGCTGAGTCTGAATGTGTCATTATTTCTTTGAAAGATAAATACAGTAGAATATAGATTGTCGGTCGCAGATTAGCTTTGGGGTGATGAAACATGGACTAATTATTTGTGGCTGTCCATAGTCTACCGTTAGTCAAAGCGATTCAATTGTTTTCAGTGCTAAAATTTAGGTGACACTATCCCGCGTCAACTGAATAAGTGACAAATAATACACTGAAAAAGTTAAATAGCAATTGCTGTTAATTCATACGCAAAAATGTCTAACAACAGTTCATTGCAAAGATGTCCGCGAACATTTAATCCTTGTGTTGTCTGATCGATTTTCGCAACGGTTCCACGAAAGTAGGTTGCAGAGAATGAAAAGCGAAAATGCATCCCCTCAAAGCGTTGTATTAAGTATAAACCGGCAAATCCTGAAGCGTTGAAAAACTATCCAGTTGTGTTTATGCGACTAGCTTTATGGGCAGATTGGAACTAACAGCGTTTTCTCGTATGTTGGTAAACTCAACTATCTTCGTCAAAACGTTTTCAGTACTGTGCAACAAACATCGACAGTAAGGGATGGATGAAAGTTTTTTTCGCTTGAACTTATGTTGCCTTAGTTGACATATGTTTTCATAGAAGAAGTTTGCTTTTACAATCTTCGTGCAGTACGTAGCATCCTGCTCCGTATAATTTATGCACAATCGGTGCCAGTGAATTGTAATCGACGAAGCCGATGAATGCAAAAAAGTCATAAAAATAAAAGTATTAGTAAAGGTCGTCGTGCAATTAGTAGTACTGGTTATGGAATACTTGAAAATTTATGTTTTCGATTTGGTCAGTGTAAACCAAAAAACATGCAGACGATGCAGCTCATAACGAAGCCAAATTCAAACACCCCTACCACCAAACAAATTTGACAAAAAAAAATAGGAAGTTGGTGTTGCAGTCCCGACTGTTTCGATGAGCTGCTTCATTTCCCGATCTTATCTCCGTAAAAAATACAAATTCTTGTTGACTTGTGCACAGCCAGTCTTACCTCATTTACCACGGAGGAGAACGTAGAAGTCTAATACTAATGATCTGGCGCCCCTACACCATCGATCCGTTTTAGGATTCTCGGAGAGGGTGTTTCAGAATGGTAGACTGCATCCTCAGCTAGCTCTTTATTTTCCTGTAGGCGACCATTTTTTAGCAAATCTACTATCCTCATTTTTGTGTTGTTCTACATCTACCTGTAAATGGCGAGGAATATTTCGACCAAAACGTGTTCGTAATTGCCGAGGTTGTCACTAAACAGGGCCTTACAAGTCTTGCCTTTCTAGTCTGACATGAAAATTCTAGGGTTGATTTCAAGTACTGCCGTAAG
This sequence comes from Fasciolopsis buskii, assembly GCA_008360955.1. Taxonomy (NCBI): domain Eukaryota; kingdom Metazoa; phylum Platyhelminthes; class Trematoda; order Plagiorchiida; family Fasciolidae; genus Fasciolopsis; species Fasciolopsis buskii. The sequence goes on along the minus strand of LUCM01000450.1, from coordinate 103,370 downwards.
ACTTTACTTCACAGCACGCTAATGCTTCAAGTTATCGTTAGCTAACATATTCTAGTTACCAGTGGCTTTTCTATTTCGATATGCATTGTTTGGACGATAACCAAGTGAAATTCGTGACATTCCTCGTGATCCTTTGAATTCTATCCATTTTTATCGTTCCAGTGCCTCAGATGATTCGCTTTGATAAGATAATTCTGTAGGAACGAATCTATTCGTCAATTTTCAAACGTCCACGTGAAGTTCGACACGTGGTGGAACGTGCCGTGTTTCCCGTCCTGAGGAACATTCACATTTATGACTTACAAACTGAGTGCCACTGGCCGTAATTTACATCTTACCAAAGAAACTGGTCCAAATGAGCTTAGAATTTGACGTGTCTCCACAGGGCACGCAGTTTGCATGCATATCCAGTTTAACACAACCAATGCGGTTTAATTCACCGGCGATCAGTTTCGAAAGAACCGTTTTTAAATTACTTGGGTAATGTTCGAAGTTTATCGCCCATCCAGCTAGAGCAAGTAGAAAACAAGCTATCGAACCTTTTCGCAGATGCATGGCAACTGATCAAAATAAGCACAGTAATTTTCTCGCTTTTCACAAAATGTACGATTTTCATTCGAAAAAATTCCCGTACAAACCAGCTGGATCAGTTCATCATATAATGCATTTTTCAAGAGGTTCAAAAATTTTCGGAGTCTGTGGGCGTTTTACACGGATCATTGTGAGAGTAGATCATCGAACTTTTTATCGGGTAACCCTATTTTCCTTTCTATTCGCCCGATGCTTGAAGAATAACGGTGTTTGACAGTAGATGTGAGCGTATTTCACAATTTTTACTGCTGAAGCTAGTTGAGATTTTCAGGCCATATTTTTGTTAACAGAGAACAAGTTTAAGCGTATTCCTCATTCAGTGGAGCTTAGAATTGAATGTGCCGTGTGAAAGCATGTACGTCAAATTCGGCTTTTCAATAGCAATAGAAATGCAGTTGACGTACGTTCCGCGTTGCTGGCGGTTCAGTCACCATGGGTTGCCCTTCTTATGACTGGTTTCGCAAGCTGATAAAATTATGATATAATTCCAGTTCAAATATGCCAGACAATGCGTGTTTGGGTGTTTTACCTTTCTTACAACTGAGTAATGCTTTAAGTGGTTAGAGCTGGGGCTTCGAACTTGCAATCTCCCTGGGTGATTTCGGACCAGTCTGGGGTCAGCGAGGTGCTGTAACCGTCGAATGACTCCAAAACCTTGCATATTGATCATAGCACGCAAAATAGAAGCGGAGATGCAAAGACAAGCATAATCATGTACGAAATGTGCCCTAGGTTTCATTCCAGCCTGATCTGTTTGTACAACCTGTCTTGTTGAAGTTCACTCACAATGACTGAGTTTGATAGCTGAACAACTGTTACAGCTACATTGTTTTGCTGAAAAATTTACATTTCAATTGATATTGATTTTTGCGGCAGGTTAGAGGCATCCTTCACAAATCCATTATCATTTGAAAGCTGACTGTTCACTTTAGAATTTATAAAAAAATCTTTCAAGAAGAGCACTCAAAAAGAACAGTGGGGAAGTTGTTCGCATTGCTTATTGTTTCTGTGCCATTATTCTCATTAGAATTTGTTGAAACCTAACACTGAAGCCCAAACCAGAAACAATATTGTAGCTGTTGATCGTGTAAATAGCTCGGATTCATCAATTATTTTACCACAGGCAATCCGTAAGACAAACAAGATTCATTTCCAACTGGCCGATTTTGCAGAAATCGTGGTGTGTGCCATATCCGCAATGGATTATCCCGATTTGCCAGAAGTGGGTTTACGGAAAAAACAAATCACCTATCTGTCCCCTAATTGACATATATGCAAGTAATCCGCAAGTCTTTGATATTTCTTGACAGGCAGGCTAATTTCCATACCCAAGTATAGGACAATCACTGCAAAAATGTTTTACTGGATTGAAGCAAGTCACGAAACTTTCGACTTGACCCAACATTCTAGCCTTCCTAAGAGTGCCCAAACAAGTGCAGGTATGGTGAGAATTTTGTTTTCAGAATGATAATAATTTACTTTCGATTATTTAACTAAAGTATCGTAAGTATTGCACGATAGTTTCAGCGGCTGCCATAACATAGTATTTTAAAATCTATGTAAATGTCAGCGACATTGTATTCCTTTTTAGGCACTATGGAATCTCTCAAACCAATCTTTTCATGTAAGTCCACATTTGCATAAGTGGGAACATGCATACTCAAATCGAATGGAAGGTTATCTGCTGAAAACATCCCAAGTTGGTTCCAAGTGCGCGGACAAAACGTTTGTTTATAGCACACGGTGATAGCTCGATTAGTTGTACAAAGGAATTCAAGCAAATAATAAGATTCTTTTGTAATGCAGGAGCGTAAGGAATGCAAGTCAGTTGTGCCATAGCAAACGTGAACACTGGTCAGAATTTTGATCGGCATCCTACGTCTATGATTCTCGTGCATTATTCTGTTTCGGGGGATTAACATAGCAACCTAGTGCATATAATGTAATTGTAAAATATTCGTTGAAAACAAATGACCCAAACAATGTTCTTCTAAATGGACAATAAGATGGCTCAATCAAAATTGAAGTGATTCAAATTATTCAAGGTGTACTACATCACAGACCATCTGTAACTGTACCGGCATTGTAAATCAGTTTGTTTTTAGGGTGCCCCCTCCACTAATGTCTTCGTTTCGGACAAGCTGAACATGAATTGTGTGACCGTGAACTAAGGAAGTTGTTTTGGAAGATTTTCTGCCGTTTTTATTGACCGCGGATAGTGAACATATGATTCTGTGCGCGTAAAAAGCAGTTATGAAATCAGTGTGCTAAATAAGGAATATGAGATACTCAGGAGATATTAACAGCCAAGTTCATGGGTTATTTTACAAAGTGATAGAATAAGTCAAGCCATCTACATTTTGTCTAAACCTATTTTTGATCCCATTTGCCCATACATGGTACGGCTTGGGATCCATAGCATGAAGTCTAACTATGTAAGACTTACTCACTGTGATGAACTTCCAGTAATGATTCGGCCTGGATGCGAATCGCTTCTGTTTCCAAACACGGCTTTTTGGCAAATCTACGAAAAGTCACCTGTTTCCCCTTAAATGCTTAAGGCGCTCTCTGAAATTTTCCGTGACATCCATCATCCGTTCTAGCAAAAAAAACTTAGGAAGGTTGACTGCAAAATATACAAATATAATGCTTTTGATTTGTTTGTTCCTCTATTTCATCTGATATTATGGACGTATCCGGCTACTGAAGAACTTTTTCCGCACTAATTAGAAGACACTGACAATGAATGTTTTGTTCTGCACAATGGAATTCAGTTTTTGTCTCAAGACAGAAAACCCCACATTGACAAATGACTACGGTTTTGTTATTGATAATATGTTTGTCCATGGACAAAGAGAGTGGTTAACAAACTCAAAAAAACCGTTGCAGTTTGAAGAGGATCATCCATATGCGAGCCTGAAAGAGCAGTAGTCCTATCCAACGATCAAGACCAAACGATGGTGGTCTAAAATGAATAGGCCCATTTGCCGTGAGTATGCTTCCCTCGCACTTTGCTTAGAGACGTAATTTGAAATCAAAATCGCGTCCGTCATACCATATCTAGAGCCCAAAACTGATGTCAGCTTGATAAAAATTGCAATGTCTTGCGCTTATGTGGCCTGATCTATGAAACTGTAAGCTCAAATGGACATTTACTCGGTCACATGTAACCCTCGGAACCCATTTTGTAATTTTTCTAAACGGCAGCTCAAAGGATAGCAGACTAACTAGTTTACTCTCATTTCGAGAAATTTGGCAAGATTTAAACCAACCACAAACTCGTCGATGTTTCAGACGAGTAATCACTTGTGTTTATCGGAAACATCATCGTGAAAATGTTAACGCATGTTAGGCTTTATGAATTCTTTGGGACACAGTGTTTTTTGTAGCCTTGCAATCGCCCCTGACGACCACAGGGTACAAAATCCAATGCCTGAATGATGTGCGAGTCAAGATAGCATGGCAGTAGTTTAAACTAAATCAAAACGACAAGTCACACTACATCCAGTAAACCTGCTGAGTTCTCCAAATATAACGCCTGCTTAAATCAAGCTAGATTTAGCGAATATCCTTTCAGTAAAATAAATGGTCACATTATCAGTCAAGAGAGTATAATAAAACTGACGTTTTACTAGCATGTCATCTGAGATTTTTTGTGCGGCCATGTTACGATCCGGGGTTGGTTGACAAAGGTTCAGTGGAAATTGCAGACGTCAGACAAAGTGACCGTTGACGGCTATGCAGTTAACCTGTTGCGACATTTGATTACACACAAATCGATTGCAGAGAAAAAACTCAGCGTAATAAATCATGTTATGTTCCCCAGTACTGTTAAGGATAATAAGCTATACTCGTGTCAATAAAACACAATCAGCACACAGCGACCTGGCGATCAGAAATACGTCAACAATGGTTAAGATTTCCGGTCTCAAGTGGCGTTTGAAAAGCAGTCAGTCCAATATTTCTTCCGATGGACGAAAAATTCTGCTACATGCAAACAATCGGTTTCTTGCCTTACTCAGAATTTTCATCGTACACCTCGATGACCACGAGTCCAAAGTAAAGAAACCAAGATTTATGGAATGATACGATATCATTCATTCAACTGCACAAATACTCCAGATGTCTGAACGACATTTAGTGATTTTTGCAGAAGTTACATCTTGGCGTGGAATGAGAGTGGGAGGAAGCGTAACTTGGGGTGATTGTTTTGATGCGGATAGAGCAAAATGCTACAAAATGCAATTCAGTTTAGTGCTTTTTATAATTATGCAGAGTTGATTGGGTGCACCGCATTCATAAATGGGTTCGCTATCATCAAAAGTTTGGGTAAATTTTGCCGTTTAGCAACATGAATAGACTAGAAAAATCAATTCAGAATGATTTAAAAAATGTAAAATTAAACAGTAATAACTGAAAGCTTAGGTTGAATTCGACGAATGTTTGAGAAAGGACGGAATTCAGCGTTGTCGAGTGTGCTTCTCCCCGCTCTAAAACGTCACTGTATTTGCGACTATTTATTTGGGTGACGTACTCTGCTGACTGGACTGTCCAACCTGTTCGAACTGTTCACCTTGGTTTACTGCATCACTGTGAACCTTCGTGACTGAATCTCCATCACCTGTACTTTCAAATTTTCTTGGTGTATTGAATTTGTACAGTTCGTATTCACATGAAAGTGCTCATAGTTAGAAAACAATTTGGCGAACAAGCTCGTTTTCAGTTGTTCGTACTCATGCCGTCAGATCACAAATCCCTTCCACATCCATAATTGTATCCTCTTCAAAACTTCCTTCTTAATATATTGTGGTGTAATGACATGAGTACAAATCACTGAAAACGAGCTTGTTGGCCACCTCGTGTTCGCTCAGTGTGCTCATATTTGCAGAATATTTTTGTCATGTCATAATTTTTCAACCTTTCAACTGTCGGTACTTCAAAAGTCACCAAAAGCTTTGATCTCTGGAAACACATCACTCACGAGGCGACAACTTTAGTTGTGGGGCTTTTTGCACCTCGGAGTTGTCTCTGAAAGATGACATTCAAAGCCCACAGTTAGCATCCAATCGAAATGTATCGAGAGGTAGAAAAAAAAATACATTTTTACAAATACGCCATTTCGTTGTATTTTTCGTAAACTGTGTAAAAGTGAAGGATATGCAGACTTAGTGAGAATTTCTTCTCACATATCATCTGTCATATATCGATTGGGAAAAACAGACTGACCGATTTACACACACCGATGTTTACGGCAACCAGTATGTAGACAGTAGGGAAATCAGTGATGCCAGTATACTGGTATTCACTTATCGACAGCAAAACGATGTCATTTACAAGAGACATAAATATGAGCCCATGCCGATAACTGCTTGTAGATGCCATGCTGGAAATGTTGGTTATAGACCAATAGAAAGCAAGGGGCATGTAATGATTTTGAAAAGACCGATTTTTGGAAGCACTGCGACATACTGTATGGATACCTAGTAACCTATCAGGAAAGAAAACGCCTATCGGTGATAATTAATCAGATCTATTCAGAGGTCTGACCCATCAGAACTTAGCAAACAACGTCCTTATCTTAATTGCAGACTGTAACTGGAAGCAACCCTGTTGATAAGTTCATAAGACAGTCTAGATTCTGTGAAATTTGTGGAGCGTATTCTCAGAATTACTTTTGATCGTCAAAGCGAAAAGTGTTGTCGCATCAAGATAGCAGAAAGCCACAAACTGGGTACACATTTCCACAGGAAACTGGAATGCAACAGATAACTTTTGCTGTCCATTACAGCGAACAGGCTGGGTGCAGTTTCTAAGTGGCGCAGTTGTCAGGTTAGCTCATTGCTGGCCACAGTCGAGTCAGTGCCCATTAAATGCACACAAATCAGTGGAAACAAGAATTGTTTGATAAACTGTATGCCTTGCCCCGAATGCCAGGAACAACATGATTGTCACCAATAAAACATGTTGGAAGCTAATTGTTGCGCAATTCGTCATGACAGTCATTTATACTGTGCCGATCACATGTTTGACGAGGGTATTCAAAATAAGTCATTTACCGAAACAAAACAGCGTCATCAATGTTTACGCCGAGATTCGAAGAAAAGTCCATTTATCTTTTTGTTCTTTATATTTTTCTGATAGAAAGAGCTGCCTGTTGAAATAACAATGATATTATACTATATATGGAGATCATTAAACACAGGATCCATCTGAATAGTACACAGGTTTTAAACGAAATGGCTGGCGGAAATAAGTTCATTCTTTGATTTTGCTGAAACATTCGGGGACGATATTGCCACGATTTATAACAAACAAAATGAATGCAATATAAGATAGAAGTACACGCTGTCCTTATTGACCGGTCAACACTTAGCGGTTTATTGGATAAGATCGCGTCAGCAATGCAGCTGACAGTCGCGCAAATTAGTGCTATTTTTGCTTTTATTGTTTGTTATATTTTGATGTGTTATATTTTGATGATGTTATATTTTGCTGTTTTCGCAAGTGCCCGAATTTAGGTTAAAACTTCATCTTGAATTTGAAATGAAATTTAGTTAGTGACTGATGCACACAATAATGTTAGAAAGGTTTGTGGAAGTTTTCACCTGCGGACAAGTACCGTCCGAATATTTAAATGGATAAGTCATTCGCTGGTATGGAAGAAATCAGATCAATGAATGAAACACCCCGGCTCCAACAAAAGAAAGGCAAACCAGGTAGGAGCAACACACTGAGAGTTAAGCCAGAAAAGTTATTCTGCTTAACTTTGCTGTTCTGTCACCTTCTAACCTGAACTAATGACCAAGATGGTTTACTCTCACATGATAGAGATGAAGTGGCCGTCTCGGTGCTTTATTGGGAGTAACCCCTGATCAATATGCAGGATTTACAGTAGTAGTCGTTATCTCGTTCAGAAAAGGACCAGTCAGATTTTTGAGCACATTAATGAGTGAGCAGATATTCAAACGGCTCAGTTTAAACTGTATGCCAGCGTGTTCAGAGTAGCCTTAACTGGGAGATAAGTTAGAGGGTAAGGTGCTTGAAGTTGGAGCTTCGGTGACGTCTAGTTTGCGTACGTGTAATCCTTTGTTTGACGTTTTACCTTAGCGCCTATCCAGTCTGCTCGAACCAAGTAGAATAGTTATTTTTAGCCGCAGTATGTAAGATGCAGTTCATCTATTAGAAACTGTGAACAGGTTACATCTGGAGGGTAAGTAAATGCTTCCACTCGACCTAACCTCCCTGTCCATATATGTCCCCAATGGCAAAACCGTAACTTATTTTTGGTGGTGGTACGGTCACACAGGATTTCATTTCTGCTAGGATTTAGTGTCCAATCTAGAGAATAATAAACTACATCCGTCAATCGGAAACTGTTCGCTGTACAAACAAGTAGTTGATGATAGACAATGTGTGGCGGACGCACATGCGGACACAAAACTTGTTACACAAGTTTAGCAATGCCCAGTCAGAAGTTCAGATTACACTAGGAAAAGGAACATATCAAGCGCATCTACTTAGACATGTATATTAGTTGCCTGAAGTACGGCCCCGTTCATTTGCGATAGTGCATCTCGTCTGATGGATTTTTGCCCTTTCAAATGAAACAGAACCTAACGCTGACAAGGTGACAGTGAGAGAACATGTAGGGGCGATACGGGTGACAGTGAACTTCGTTTTTTGCGAACATGTTCACGGATAATGGGTATCCTACAGATTTTACGCGTAATACTGTGACAAGCCAGGGAATAAGAAAATATATTTAAATCTACGGTGACGGTACAAGTACATTTGCACTTCAAAGATGATACAGAGGCATAAAGTACTCAGTGGATGGAGGCAAGTATAATGAACGGGATATTTTCTGTCACCCAAGTAAAAATTGTGCTAATACCCAAACGGATCAAAATTTCATATGAAGCATAAAATGCAGCATTCAGTAGCCGCTTCCTTTGTATACGGATTTATCTAGCGCCATGGGGTCAAATTTATTGTCCGCACGACTAACATGTCCCGAACTCTCTCAGCAACATAATAGAATTTTAATGAGCATGAAAGCAGTTATGCGACAGGTGGATGCGATGAATTCACAATTCGTATAATCGAATCGCTCATTGAACACTGACAAATGCATTCTGCAGTGTCTGCGGTTAGAAGCGAACAATCACGAACTGTTAATTGTTGCCTCTTAGACAAAACCGAAGCCCTATTCGCCTTTGCAACAATCTTTCGCGCTCTAAAAACAATTTGTCTCGACGTTTAAGCTGTTCTGAACCCCCATCACATTCTTTAACAAGGTAACAATCTAATCATTTGTACAAACACGCATATACTGAAACTTCATGGGAGGGGACTGGAAACCTCTATTCTCTTCAACTGTTTGATAAGATTTAATTTTGAGTATCGATACAGGTTGAATTATCACAAACCCAGCTTTTCCACCATGCTTTGTTGATTTTAGATTAATCTATCAGATTTTTCACACATGGAACCTTTACTTTCCCAGTCAGCTTGACAGAGGGCAGGACTAACGACATACCCAAACAAATGGCGCGAACAAATTATTGATATGTCGCTGACTTAAACAGAGAGGAAAAATGGGAAATGAAATAGCCCTAAAGCATTTCTGATTTGCTAACTAACGGTCTTACTTTTATCCCGCCCAGTCGTTTGTGGAGCATTTTGTTGGCACAGTTATCAGATGGATATGCCATTAGGGATTTTGTTGTGATGCGGAGACCATGGGAGAGGAAAGAATGCAGTTGAACAATCTAGAACCACATAACCTACATTCATTTTTCACTCATTTAAGGACTTACAAAATGGACTTCCGGTGTAAACTACAGTTAAAGTGATTCATAGAAAGACTGACGGAAGAAATAAGCGCTCATATAGGACATTGCCTGTCAGTTTGGGACCAAAAAACATTAATGAACGATAATGGCGAGCATCCAGCAGCTGGGTATAAATTGCGGTAATAAGAGAATCGTGAGTGCCAGATTGAGCCAGATCAGCACACGTTAAGATAGATGACGAAATACTTGGACCTACTCCGAAGCCTGTTGTGCTTAATACTGTGACTGTGATAACTATCTCTCAGAAGTGAGAATAACTTTTACTTACCGGGACAGACCTAGTACTGGTGCGGTCAGTCAGATGAGTGCAAGCGTAACCTAACTTTCGTGTATACTCCTTACACTGTAGGTGGATTTCTACTAAAATAATGCCATTTGCATCTTATTGTTGTCACCATTGGAAATTGACTGGCTGGCACCGTATGAATGTGTTTCATTGCCTGTTTTTGCCAGACAGAGGCATATTGACCCATGACTTGTCGAGAAAATTGAAAAAGGGTTTCAGTCGTTTTCTGAAAGTTTCCAGCCGTTAAGTGGTAATATAATTATCGCGGAAACGTTGAGTCTCAAGCTGCAAACAAACATAGAACGGATCGAATGCTTTTACCAAACATTTAGCGTTGCTCTCGAACGCGTCCTCTAAGGTAGAGGGAGAAGTGCTAGAAAAAGAGGACTTGCATTAACGGTGGTAATATAGCAAGGGATTTGATGAGTCCAACAGATATTTGATTTATTTGCCTAAACGGAAGAAAACCTGACCGATGAGATATTTTGGCACTCGTTGTAGTATGTGGACAGTCACCAGTATGTACTTGGTGAGAAATTTTAGGAATTATGTTGCCAGGTTACTAGTACCGATCTAGTCTAAAATAGGGACTTATCTAAAAACCTCATGATTTCATCTACATGTTGCCCAAATTTTATCTTTATTTTGGGCTACGATAAGGACAGTTAGACATAAGTGACCATGGTTAACATCTGAACATGAAAAATGCGATCCTGCGGTGGTACTGAAAATTCACCATCATTTTTGGGTGGGTTGTGCGATTTATCCTAGTATCCATTCATAAAATTGTCCATGATTACTACTGCACTTATGACCCGAAGTCGCTTGCCTGCCAAACGAGCAGTTTCTCGATTACTAGGATCTTATTATCATGGCTGTAGATGAGCAGGAATATCTTCGCTCAGTAAGGGTCGTGATTAACATAATAGTTGACCATGCTTCAACATAATTTATTCGCGCTACTTTAAATCGTTTACGTCGTTATCGCAACAGCGAATCAGTGGCTTTGAAACTGTAAAGCATTTCGACACCACACTGAAGAAGATAACGGAGTGATTCAAAAGCAAATCGTAACATGAAATCTTGTTTATAAGAAGCCACAAATTGCATCGTTTCGGATGGATAAACTCTGTCAGGAGCATGTCTTTCGGGCGGTGAATCAAATAAAACCAAAAGTTTTAACAAAAAGTTATCAATGGGGTGGGACTATATTTTGATGATCTTAGCGGATATGTAACATGGATTATCCAGGCAATGAAGCAGTGATTACAATAATCCTGAGCAACAAAAGAAAATTTTGCGGACCTTAGACTAGAAACACGCTCATTGATGGTGAGAATGTAGAAAGAACAATTCTAGCACGACATTCTTAAAAAAGCTGTCCAACATTCTTAATCACTATTGTGCAAGTACAACGAGAAATGTCTCCTCAACGAATCAAAAGAAAATGAACCACGCTTTGGGGAGAACTTGTCGTTGTGGTAACGGGAATAGTCCTATGACTCCAGGAAGTTAGGCATTGAAGAACGACAGGATTTTCAAATGAAGCTTCGCGTTTCACTCTCCGAGAATTCAGTAAGCATTCCATCTTGAACAGAGTGGTTTCTTTATAATTTGACATAAATCAGATACTAGCACATATGAACGAAGTATTCGCTTCGTACGGAAATTGGCCACTGCCGGAATCGTGATCTTATTCGAAATTCGTTCCACGTTCTGATGTGTTAGTTCCATGGGCTACCTAACCATAGCAAACTGGTATAGAAATTCCGAGAAAATAGAAAATTAAATCAAAGCAATTTCTTGTTAGAGCTGCTGGACTCAACATTGAAACGAAAAAGTGCTGCTGAAGGATGATAGAGAGCCCATCGAATGTCACTAATTATTGGGGCTAGATTTCTAACAATTCATGTTCCGAATCTTTGTAAATAATTCTTGCTTTGTTAGTCTCAACCTGCTCGCAGTGCATCATGGTTTTCATATCCGTGTGGTGGACAGAAAGGGGAATGGACTGGATTTCTGGCCAATTGTTTTCCCAGATAACGACAAAGTTTACGATTTATTCTTCAGGGATTTTGTGATTTCTCGCTGAGTAAAAGCAACACAAATTTAAACACTTGTTTCTCTATGTTGTTACTCATTGAATAACAAAGCGTTCTTATGGCTCTTGTTACATGAGTTTCGGCAAAGCTCAGAATATGTTGCAAAAGAGCGAAAAGTGTCCAACTGTAAAGAATTTTTGCTCTGTTTAAACAACTTTCCATTTAACACAAACTTCAGAATCATCTCTTTTCCGAGATACTCTGTTTATGTTAGTTACGTAGTCCTATTGTACAGAAGAGCCGATGGCCAGTTTAAGGTCTATCAACTGACGAAACAATATCTGTGGTCTGCAAAACCTAACAACGGAATCGGGTATTATCTAACTGTGTCGCTTTTAAACAGACCATTAAAAGCCTGGTCAGCCCGATTGACTTAAACATTCTGTACACATTTATCTTTCTGTTTTTACTTTCCAGTTACAGAGCTCACTGAAACTGATTTGGAATGAAAAAGATTAGATACAAATCTCAAAAATTTCATATTTCGTTGTTAGAATAAAGACTTTTAGGTACGTCTGTTAGGAATTTGCATCCACGTTAAAAAAACAATCAAACGCCCCGGACCGGACCAGACCAGACACAAATGCTTTATTGTTGCTTCAATTTCGGATTGGTTCATTTCATGAAGCAATCCTATCGATACAACTAGCAGTCTAATATCAACAAAATAAGTTCGGAATATCTAGATTAAATCATTATCCTTCATTAAAAATCACACACGCAGGAATATAAGGATCTGCCACGTGGTACGTTACGTAAAGCTCACAGGTATGTAAACGGATTAGGGTAGGCATTTAAGCTAAAAGACTGCTTTTAATGGCCATTTGCCAGTCAATAAATTGGTATTTCCTGAATGGAGCAAAAATATTCTGACGCACAGCTTACTCTGGTCCAACGGACGACTAAAAGGAACAGTACACATTTAGATGACAATATTTTCGGTCATGTATACCGACGAACACAGGGAAACCAGGTTTTTCAACACGATGAGTAGATGGATTCACAGAAGTTTAGTACAGTCAGAGAATAAGTGCATCAAACGAGGATCACTTGACTTCAGTGCGCTGGCCTGACGGTTGGTAAATCGGTCTGTAATATTCACTGGATGCGGACACAATGAGTGGATACAAACGTTGTTTTCCAGGATTACTGCAACTTAAAAAACAAAGCAAACTTGCCTCTGCAGGTTTTCCATTATAAAAAATAGAAAATCTCACTTCCCAATTCAAATGTACATTAAGCTGTTTGATTTAGTGAAATCAGGTAAAACCCACTTCGCTTGCGGGAGGTCAAAAGAATTAAACCAAAAAGAAATTGGAATATTTCATCTATCCTCGTTTAGGTTATTATTTTTTGATTTTCACGTAAATTTTACGAAAACTTGTAAATTGAGTTTGTCATTCCAGTAAAAAATTCCACAATATATTTAGAATAGAAAAAACTCCAGTGACCGTAGTAATAAAAACCAAATGACATTCTTTTTTCATTGTGAATGGTATAATGGTAATAAGACAGCGTTGCTGCTAAATGTAATGCGCCGAAGGCAGTACTAAAATAAGTAACCGACAGGTCGTAAAATACGGATATTACTCTGCATTGAAAAGAGTAAAATCCGCCCATTACACCCATTCGTTCCAAACTACGACGTTGCACATGACTACATTCTGGAGGGACATTCAATATACGCCCAGTTTGTCCAGTCGAACCTAATCGTATTTTTGTTCACAATAAACGTAAGCAGCGCGAATGAGCGGTCCCGATATACTGTTTAATGGCCGTCATCAGGCAAATATGTTCAAAATGATTGTATGGGACCCAGTTGTTCTTGCGTTAACATATCACTGCTGCCAATTCATTTTACATCTTTGACGAATGATTCTGAATTATTCGTTTGGATTTGTCACAAATGTATATGGAATTCCGAGAAGCCGTATGGTAATGTGATCACCCACGAATGCGGTATGAATATTGATCAATGGTTCTGCCAATCGCAGAGGCGGAACTTGATGTTATCGACTACGTGTTGTTGTCGTCCGATTGACAGCGAATTGCCAGATGCGTATTTAATCCCTTAGACGAACCGGATAAAAGCGTTCAGCATCAAGCGAATAAATTATTTTCGACTGCCTCCAATTTTATCTTGCTTCATTCGGTTTAACATTTATCAGTGAAAAGCAAGAAAATGCTAATTAGATTTTTATTGTTTTAATCTGCTTGTCACAAATTCATGATTTCATTTATGTGCATTCTGTTTTGAAGAAGAGATTCCACAATAAAATACGGCGGTTGGACTGAACCGATTCACACACAATTTGTTTGTGAAGAGAGTATACTGACTTATCTGCATGTGGACTCAAGTTTGCTTTTTTCAAGATACTGCAATCTCCAAAGCACAAAAAAGGGTTTTGAAGACCAAGCGAGTTTTAATAACATTGGGGTAATGTTATCCATTTTTAATAAGATGATTTTTAAGGTATTACTCAGAATAAACATATTTAGTTTAAAAATATTACCCACTGCTTCATTATACGATGTATGCTATTGAGAAATAATTGCTTCTGCCATCTCACCTTAATGTTACTGGACGTCCATGTTGATATGTAGAGCGGATTGTCTTCAGCGTTTGGCTAGACGTTTTGCTCACCGTTGGATCTATGTAAGCTGGTTAAATCTAGGCAAATTCGAATCAAATTAAATAAGCAAATTTTCATACGGTTGTATTTGTTGTGGTTGGCTTTCAAAGTCCCGTGAAATCAACAAACCGAACGATGCCAGCACAAATTCAAACCCCATTGAGATCAGTGCATAGATAATGCTCAGCTTGTGTCTATCTGAATTTCACTTAATCTACTGGAAGCCAGGTTGGTGAAAGGCTTCAGTAAATGGACTGGACAACAAGTCTGAAAAGACGAGCTGACCTTATTATGGGGTGGTCAAGTTGGATTAATAAAGCCAATGACTCTCACTGAAACTGAAACAAAATATGAATGACGTTGAAAAAATGCCTTGGGCTACTGCAGATAAATAATTAATCTTAATAGAGTTGCCGTGAATGGTTAGGCAAATCCTGGTTTGCATATAATCGATCTACTTACTAAGCATTCTGCATATTTCAAGATTTCAAATTTAGGAACTCATTAAACAGCCGTTTTTCTTTGATTAATTACCTTGTACGCAGCAATTCATACCCAATAACAATGTTGGTATCGGCCAGAGACAAGCAACAGGGAAATACCCTGATCGCTGCTTTTCTTATATTCTTGCACATTACAATAGGAAGAATAAGATTCCTAGTTCACGGAACAACCTTGACCATGGCTATAGTAGTACACTGCTATTAGGGCATGGTTGAATTTATCTGGCTTACTCCCCCCAACGGGTGAAAAGCTCTGTTCGGTCGACTGAATCGAAGGCACCTCTCGATTCTAGGAAGAATCAAGGTTGTCGGTCGACCGTGTATGTGGTGTATATCAAATAGCTGGCGAAAGCTAAATATTTGGTTGATACAATCTCGACCTGATCAAAATCAGTTTTGCCATTTGCTAACCTTCCTCCGTGAATCACGGTCAGATGATGCAGCGCTATCCCAGCTGAAATGGTTGGAAATGACAGAGTTAAATTCAAAAAGCAATTTACCACATGATATCATCACTAAACTTATCACTTAGAAACCAGCCATTCGATCCCGCGACGAGTAAGACAGGCACTAGACGTTCTCTTCCTGAAATGAGTTACCATTAGATACTCGCTATATGGTAACGGAATATACTTTTTGTTTCAAATCCCACTGAGACAGGAAACAAGTGATTTTAGCTAAACATATCAAGCCAGTTAAAAAATTAAAGAATTTCGTCGGAACCGACTAATTTTCCCTGCAGCGATTGTCGGATGTTTGATTTTGTCTCCAATTATTGCGGGTTGGTTGAGCCTTGACAACAATTCACAGTTGCTGACGTTAGAGTAACGTGTATGTGCCCGGCCTGTATGACTGCAAACACTTCGGAAGAACCAATGTTCTGAGGTTGAAATGGTTTCAAAAAATATGAGCTATTATACCGAAAGTAACCTAGGGCTTTATTTGACAACGATACTTGTAAGCAGGGAGGTTGTCATCCCCGGAGACAGTGTGGATAGGTAGGGAGGGCAAAGGCGGTGGGTTGGGAACGAGGCTACGAGGTGAATGAGAGAGGAAATTCCGAGCAGAAGCATACCAGCCCCGCTCGAGGCAACACGCAGTGTGATTCCGATTATCCTGCGCGACGACCGATGGATTACTGAATTTTATTTCCTCGATTCGTGGAGATTTGTGGACGGATATTGCTACGGAGTCCTAATACTAGGCAGAGGAACGATTTGGGTTCCCAAGCAAAATCATTAGTTCCAACAAGCTCATCTCCGCAAAGCAGCCGTCGGTTGCGTGATAGCCCATCTGCCCGGATCAACACTTCTACCACTCATCCTTTCCGAATAAGTTGGTAACACCTATCTACCCACAACATACGGGTAATGCAAGCATTTTATTATTCTCACCTACTAAACAGCTAACGTTTGCAAACATAAGTTGTCCATAAATTCTCAGACCAAGGAAGAGGCTAACGGAAAAAGACAGAAGCACATGCCATTCACACTGCAACCTACCGGCGCTAACTAATGGACAATAACCAATTTGCGTAAGATGAAGAGTGTACATTCTTAATCTATCCCAAATACCATCGTAAAAACCATTAAATTCCAAATTGCACCAAAAATAATTTTGTTATGCTTCGAAAAATTTATTTATCCGACCTGGTATTCATAAATCATCCAGAAAAGCTTTAGAGAACAAAGGAAATGGGATTTCTTCTTGGATAAAATGCAAGCAAACTTTTGAAATAAGACTGTAAACCACCTATTTAAGCTCATTGGATGATCACGGTATTCAATTCAAAAATGAGCAATGTAAATCCAACTTTTTAGGTTTGGCGATATGAATTCAACGTCCGGGCAACTCTTCTGACGTTCATTTGAAACTGGCTACGTGGGATCGCTTAGAACTCTGTCATGATTATTTTAATTGGTCACACAGTGCCATCCTATCAGTAGTTTCTTTGTCCGAGTTGCCACCGTTTTACACGTTTACAAACGGTACTTAGAATCGCGATCTAACTAAAATGACAGCGATCTGCAGGATATCCGTGGCATTATCTTTTCATTGGTCAGAAGTTAGTCTGAAATTGAAATGGAAAACTTAAATGCTAACAATAACCCAGAATGCAATTTTATTCTGGTAACAATATCATCCAATATCCCAGCAAACACTGCATGACGCTTGCAAACCACTGAATTACTGCTAGGGTTTGAGGGCAAAAATATTTCTCACAGCTAATCATTGAATGTGGACACTGTTTAATCCACAACGAATCCAGAGCTTGATCGCTACATTTCGTTATTTTTACCACAGGTTTGGGACTAACTGAAACCGCATATTAGGTAAAAACTCTGCACTGTTTAGAATGAACTAAACTGAAGTCTGTCAATTAGCCCGAGAAAAACCTAATGATACGAGAATGACCATATACGGAGGGAGGTAATTGCGTCGTTTACCAGCTCATTCTGCTGTGGTTCTACGTGATACTGAAATCCACAAACTTTCTTATCGGGCTGTTTAGATCCTGAGCCGTTTTGCTGCTTTTGTCATAGATTAGACCAAAATGAATACTGATATTTATTTTTAAAGCAAAATTACACTGATGCATCGTAACACGGGAACTCATAGTTAAAAATATTCACCCACATGGAGCAAACAGTCATTGTTAGAAAACATGTACATCAACTTATGAAAAAACGGAAGGATTCCTTCGTCATGTGATTCTCCAAAAAGGAAATGATTGCAACAATATTGATAACTATTCGTTATGAAATTTTGATGTAAGTTTAAGTTGAAGAGACACTTAAGAATTCCAGTTTTTCCAGCTTGAAGAGACATTCATGAGAACGCCAAGATACTGAATGGTCTGATGTTAGACAGATTCATTTTATTCCGTTTATCGTATCACGGTTAGGATGCGGCCTCAAGCACAACAAGTTTTTACCGAACATGTGATCAGAATCGAAAGTTATTTGATTCAGACAGTCAAGGACCACGTGATTCCATATACTGTGTTGCCTTTCCGGAACAACAAAGCGTTTATCCATTCAGTCAAAGTTCGTCATGTGACTCATGTATATTTGAATGCTTGAGTGTCAGTTTACACATTTTACCGTGATCAGCTGCCTTTTCAATGATATCCGGTTTGTCTATTTGTATTCCCCTGTGCAGCGTCAAGCGCATCTACAGACGTTTGGAAAACCAGTAGACGTTAGTATCACACAAGACTAGACATTCCGCAAGCTGGAAAATCTACCGAGGGCTTAGAGAGGACATGCTTTACGCAAACGAGACCGACCGGGGATTCTTCCAGAATCATGAGACACAAGCCTATAAAGAAAATATAACTAACATTTAAGGCTATATTCTGTGATTTTACGAGCTAACTAGTCTTCAAAATTTAGATTCAGCTTATTACAATTATGTGTAGCAGAAATATGCAGAAATATGCAGAACTTTGCTTAAGCGTACAAACAATACAAATTTTAGCACAATGAAAAACACGGACTCGGTGCACTGCAAAATGCGTTTCCATTTTTGGAAACGTTTGTAAATAGTTTTCTCGATTTTATTCTTTCTTGAGATGCGCACTGAGTTTCTGCCATGCAGACTGACGTGATCTTTACTTGCATCTCGTATAATTGACATTCTGTCATGTGCCCTTCTATGGCGCGCTCTATTAGTTTGGTCCTTAAAGCATTTATTATAGATTTGCTTGCTATACGCATGTATCTTTTCCTACAAGTAAATTAAAACGTTCAAAAAAACCAGCATGGCTAAAAGATCGCACAAATAACGGTAGACATATTTGACAAAAATCATGTAATTAGCTTTGGGCAAAAGTGTCTGTTCAATACATTTAGCATTTCGCCAAGTAACTGTGCATGCAACAAAGAAATAGACATTACTGTAGTCTCCGTAACTGCGGGCCCCAAAGGTGTATAACCGTTTTCCAAACGTGTTTTGCGCACGCTTTAATCTACCATCCGCCAGCAACTGTTGTACTGTGATGTAGTGTTTCCGGAAAAATGAAAAAATCAAGCAACATACGAGCTCAGTAAATCGACTGTGAAGCTTTGTCTCGTTGAATGGGAGATGCAGTTACATGAACATCTATTCGCAAAAAATTGAAGCCGAACTATTTCATGCCAAGAGCTAGTAGAAAACGATTCGTTTCATCGTTTTGAAATAATGAATCTTTGTTTTTTATCGTTCTGAAAAAATCACCAACATTTCATACCATTTTTTTCCCTGATGAGTATAAACAGAGCCAGTAGAGAAATCTAACAAGTCCATCCACTGTCGTCTTAACAAAATTAAAAGCGAATGTGAAATGAAAGGGTTTGAAGCAAAATCTAGTCATCGCTAATGTAAAAAGGGTTAAGTTATTATTAAGATGCAGCGAAGTAACTTAATGAACGCTAATCAAGCTCTGACTCGAAAGCGAGATGAGGTAGAGCTTTGTGAAAGCAACTGGAAAATGCAATTTATTTCATGGAAGATGTCGGTGAGATTAAATGAAAAAAGTACCACGAAAGAAATTTTCCTTAAGTTTCAAATCAATAAGAGCTAGGCCCACGTCATTTCTAGCAATTGTTTATGTATTTGGGATGAAATCAGACAGATGGTTTTAGGTTCCTCAGAACTGATAAGAAACAGTGTACTTCGTCAACGGCAATATGGATATTGCTAAATGAACATCATTTTATCACACTATAACCTGACTTACTAGTTAGATTAGGTTTCCTGGCACAAAGTAGTTAAGGGTTAGTTTTGAGAATCACAGTGTAGCGTCTTTTTCAGTTAGGTCAAACTCGAAGACAAAAGTTTGGTTAGGATAACCGATGTTTTGACAATACATGGATCCTAGTAAGGTTGGTAAATCAGGGTGATTGTGTTTCGGTGTCACAGAACGGCCAGAAATTTCCTGTAGTCAACCAATGTGAGGCAACCACTGGCAGTTCAGCGTGGGGAACAAAATATGAAAAATCACGAAAGGCACCAGTTCGTCAGTTGCAACTGTTTTATTGCACACGACTTACTTCAAGCCACAGTTTCACAAACGCCCGCTGAATCCATGTTTAATCAATTTACTTGGTAATTAGCTTTTCTGGATTGCGATCGTAACCACTAGAAACAAGAGTAATTTCGACATCTTAAAGCTAACAGCCACCTCGATAACTACTACGCCTCACTTATATTAAGGACCATCGAGTTCTTCGTGTTGTTTCTCATTTGCTGATGAGCAGTTCCGTTTCCGATATTTCACACAGTCAAAACGTGCAGCCATTCATAATAAATCCTTGATGTTACTAACGTAACTGCAGTCGCAACGTTTGATTTGACTGGTTGGCGACAGCATGTATGAATGAATCCCAAAACGTTATCCGGAGTTTGTACTATCTGTGGAAGCTTTCTCCATTTTGCAAGACGTGACTCGTACACATAAACGATGTCCCAAGTATAAGACATTTTGCTTTCCACACATGATTTATGTCACACACATTTAGTGGGAAGAGATTAATTTTAATTTATCAATTTCCTAGAAGTTTAAAAACTGACTCGAAGGGATGACCAATTTCTGCAGAACAAAAGTTCAGTAGATCACGTGCAAAATATCTCGAGATTATAAATGTAACTGAATTTTTAAATATATTTCTGAAGGCAGTCTCGGGATTCGGAAATCACGTACTGTGATATTCGGAGGTGCTAAATGCAACAAACATGTCCTTGTAATCTATGCAAACTAAAGTGGGTATCGTGAGCCCCGAGTGAATACGGGACGCAGGTATTGACTGTGGAATGAACGACTGATCTCAGTGATGCCTGAGGTGTATTGAAACTTTTTAATATTTGTACAGTCGGGGAGATTGCGCTGATGTTTCGTAGGTCACATTGTGCTTGGTCAACCTTTTTTATGCTTGACATGACAAAATGTCATAAACTTATTGTCCAAATACTAAAAACGTAGTTACCGTGCTGTTTTCGATTGAGTAATTAAACGGGAACAAGGGGTTCTTTGAAGTGGACCGGTTGCAGAGTTCCACAGAACATGATATTTTACTGTATATCTTCTTCAAATAAGAAAGGGATTTCCTAAATTTGATTAGATTGTCAAATGCCGTTAGGTGACGGCATCTTTTAAAGGAATTATGTTTACATGTTTCGGAGCAACAAAACCTCATCAAAGCAAGCGCCCCACGAAATATATATTTTCAAAATTCTACTTAAACAACCAGAGATTATAGTAATTGTTCATGGCATCTTGCCAATTGTACATATTGGGAGCAGCAGGTAGGTTCGAAATACGAATACTTGCAAACAGTGTTAATGGCCTTCTGATGTTTGCTGATAGCATGGAATATATCATCACGACGAAATCATGCACGACTATTTCTTCGAGTTGGTTAGAACTAGCTTAGTTACCAAAAGATCGATGACTCATTTTGGATTCTCGTCTTCACCCAACGAACACAGTGCTCACGTCTGACATTCTTTGACTTTTGGTATATATATTGCATATTTGAATTATTTTAATTGATTTCGAAAGACTGAGGTATTCATTTGGAACGGGATCAAATTTGCTTCCATTCTACTGATATTTTAATGAGAACTTTAAATTTGTATTGTTATTTCCATTTTGTTCTTACTTTTAAACTTTAAACTATAAATAGCTAAAGGGTTTTGAGACGAACTTTTTCTGCGCACGGTAAAATAACTTGTCACTGATAAATATTAAGCTGAAATGGCATTTATGTTTAAATCCAAGGTGGACCTATTCACAATCAATGTCCGGAGTGAATAAATTCAACGCTATCTTGAAACCCCCTGTGGCATTTTTGTCAACATATTTGCTCAGTGCTGGAGTAACACTCAAACAGAGTTTGATTTGCTATTGAAAATATAGAGAAAATTGTGTCCTCATCAATTTCAGGATAGCCTTTATTTTAAAACTTAATTGACTGGACGCGCTATTTAGAACAAACATTTATTTCCGGGTATCACAACAATGCACAAGTCACGAGATTGTTAGATTTGCTATTGAAGACATTTGTTTACGGTACCACAAAATCCGCATGCAATTGGAACAAAATGAAAGAATCTCCAGGATGGGGTTGAAGTAGCAAGTTACTTCACACAAAAACTGACTTTTCAGCAAGGATTTTATATTTTGACAATCAGTTTTGTATTTTTCCTAAGTAAATGTTTCGGCATCTGTTATTTAAATTGGGACATTAAGTAAGCAACACGTCCTGTCTCAGAAACCATTCCGATTGCCCATTTGTACTTAATCCAAAAGCTCAGGTCACATTCTACGCACATTACTGCTGTCACACGGAAACCTTGGTCCCCACTGTTTGAATTATTGTCTGTGATACTCATCGCAAATATGACATCACATGGTTTTCACTTTTTCAGTGCAGCTATTTTTCCGTAACCAATTATTGAAAACAT
Source organism: Fasciolopsis buskii (assembly GCA_008360955.1). NCBI lineage: Eukaryota > Metazoa > Platyhelminthes > Trematoda > Plagiorchiida > Fasciolidae > Fasciolopsis > Fasciolopsis buskii. The sequence goes on along the minus strand of LUCM01000450.1, from coordinate 80,954 downwards.
AGAAGGCGGCGATCTATAGTAAAACAGCACTTTAGACGCAACAGGTAAACAAATGACAATCGAGATCTACTCAGGTCATCAAAAAGTTTGACGAAGTTCGTTCGTCAAAATTGAAACTGTTTCCTGAAATGTGATCACAACATCGGTCGTCAGATTTTCGAACCTCAGTTCAAGTAGTCATCTTGGAATTACTCGACACCCAGGTGTCACGTGGCTCATTACCACACTAGACCCAATGAGTTCTTATATGTTTCTAAGGCTCCTAAAATTTCAGCGTCACTTGCCACGCGTCTCCATGTAGGCAGCTTCAGTGAATTTGGGAAAATCCCTTTCATTGCACTCATGCTTAAGACATACAGCAAAACAATAATTTCAAGGTATCGATTATGTTTTTACTTGCATGCTTTTCCGTCTCGTTGCTTGATGTCACCAAAACCCGGAACTGTGAAATCATCTTATTGAAAAGTGATTAGTTTTTCAGAAAAAATGTCTGAAATCGGCTGCTATTAATCCTAAAGAAGTGAAAAGATATGCAGAATTTGTTGGCAAAAAACAGGTATTGCTGCTTTTCGTTGCCAAAATCGATGATGCATTCTGGGTCAAAAATAACTTTATTTGTCTGATGACTGAATCGAGCGACTTTTATTTTATCCATTTGGTTGACAAAGTGATCAACTGCTGGGAGCAATTAACCTACTGCACTTTTCGACAGATTGAGGAATCATGGCCAGAGATATCACTGCAGTTTATTTTTGATAAAAAACAAGAGGGAACCTAGCTGGTTATTTGATATTAGTGTAAGTTCCTTTGATATGCCAGCCGCAAAACATTTCTGCAATAGCCGAATTTTGGTTCGACAATAACCGATAATCGACGGTTACCATATCCTGAAAATAAGTTTGTGCTTGTTCAACGGTGTGTTCATTCAATGCGTGATCATTAAGTGATATTCACGTCGAGGCTGGATTGGCGCCATAATGATTTTCCATCCACGTGAACGACAAAGTAGATATGGCAATTTTGGATGTAAATGGTTCCAACTAACTGCAGCCTAGTACTTTGATGGTGCCATTTTGAAACACCAATTGTGCGCTGATGCAGTAATGTGTACTGTTTCATTTTGGATGGATGATTTCATATTCCGCCCAATCACTTGGCTCCTTGGGCTCAAACGATGATCTTATTTCCGTCAGGCCATCTTTCCATTCTTTTCTTTTCTTTATTTTCTGGTACACCAGTTTGTACCCGTAACACAAAATAAATTTGTTCATTACGATGTTTTATTCAACTTCACGATTTTCACCATTTTTGATTACACCATTTACTTATATACTAGACAGCACCAATACACTTTCAGGGAAAGCAACCTGCACTTGGAATGAGTAATAGGCATTTACCGTCGCTGACCTGTTTGGCGACATTCATTAATATTGGGGAAAAAACTTAATGGAACTGAATTGAGCAGTTCAATATAAACATCAAACAGAATATAATTGTTAGCTTTTAATTAAGCATGTACATCGTTGTTAATCGCATACTGCGCATTGTAAAAGACAGGCCCGCAAAATGGGAAGAAATGTGGATTCCACGTTCCGGAATCCGCCAAAATTTAGTGCACGAGTTCCCATTAATTCTGTAAAAAATAACATCCTTTGATAAAAGTGATCTATATATATGGATCAGATAAGCATACTCCTCAAATTGATAACTTTTTTGATGGTTGTTGATGGTTCCGTGAGCGCACTGAGAATTACAGTACACTTTATCAATAAACGGCATGTTGGCTGGGATGCCTTTCCTAAGCACCGACATATATTTCTACAGTTGCTTTGTTTTGTCGAATAAGCCACCCGTTCATTCTGATTACCTGTCTAATCATGGATTAGTTTTCCTAAATCACTGCTGTACGTATAAACGTAAGCTTATTAGATATTTAAAACAAGTGCTAAATCTTGCGTTATCGATTCGCCGTCATGAGTAAACATTTCGATTTGTGGCTGGCTGTGATTTAGTTAGTCTCATCTCAGTATGAGCAATGAGTTAGACCGATGTCCAGCCGATTTGCCCGCATTGATCTTACGCTTGTTTTCGCAACACGAATCTCGATTCGAATGTTCACCAACTGCCGACTGCAGCGAGTTGTCGAGTATTGAAATTGGGGAAAGTAGGATCAGTATTCATCACAACTCTTTAAATAATTCAGCGATTGCAATCAACCCTAACACTAGCATCACGGTTAGCGCTGCTCAACTGTTGAAATCGGTATAAGTATGTTCGTTGATCTATACATTGAAACCTGTTCCAATCGTCAGAACGAACATCGCCAGTGGGCCCAATATTGAACTGAAACATGCTGTCTGTTAAATTTAATTTATCGGTTATTTTACAGAACTTATAGACAAGAAGAAACTCGGGATAGGTCTCTGTGTCAGTTGTTGACGGATGCCGATGAAGTGAGCAAGTACCGTGATCATGAACATCATAACGAATATCAACGGTAAGAGACAAGCGATTTTTACTCAAAAGCAAAACTGGCATGGGCAACATTTTAGGCTCAGTCCTTCTTTGTCCTCGTTTTAGATGTTGCATATAAATGAAAGCATCTTCGGCGATGTCGTCTTTCCATCTAACCGAATACGTCATTAAGGTGAGTTTCAATTGTGTCTGTGACAGTGTTGAGATTGTATCCGTTGCGAAACTCCGGAAAAAATCAATGACATTAATGAGAAGGGCCTCGTCAAGGAGATGATTTTCCCCGGGCGTAAAAGAAGCATCAATAATTAACATTGAAAAAGGACGTTAGTTGAATGCTTCTTGAACGAATACTTTCACTTTATTAAACCCGAGCTCCTTGGTCACGACGAACTGGTTATAAATAAATAAACAAATTCAAAAGAATATGGTGATGAACCGCACTGTTATGTCCCTCTATCGAGTTTGCGTGTGCTGTTGAGCATTGTTCACTTATAAGTTGAAAGAAGTTAGCGGACGACCAAAGTGTTTCATTCATAAAGAGTTCTTGTTCATTTCAATCTTATAAATATGTTTTCGTAGATAGATTTGTGAGGTGTCTGCACATTCGAAATTTACAATCTCCGCTGTTCTGTGTTATTTGCAAGATCGCATTTTGACGGCAAGGAGTTTCATTTTTTCTTTTTGGAAATCTCATGAGGGTATGCATCTACAAAGTTGGTTGGTTGTAGGGTTTGTATTATGGCGGTGCAATCATGGAATTCATTATCTTTGGAATCTTACTCACTACGTTTCAGTTTGTGGCTTTACTCCAAGTCGTGATGAAGTAAAATTTCATAGGTAATCACCTACGTTGAGGAAATTTGTATCATTATTGCCTCATGCACTTATTGCCGTGGGTAATTCACTCGGGAAGAAGTTTAGTCGATTATTAGAGTGCACATATATAACGTCTGGTTTGTGGCCTAGTTATAGAGCATATTTATTATTGGATATATTGATGCACTATATTATAATATATTCATGTTTGGTTTCCTCTTCGGCTGTTTAGTCACATACTTGTGAGTCTAGAGTCTGTAGGGAAATGATTATCGTGTGATTACTATTGATTTGGAACCTACAGAATGTGTATCATATTGATATGTCCACTCCTATATCTGAGTCTCATTGCGCCTCAAGCTTGCCGATAAAGTATCGGGCGGTTCTGGAGTGTAGATCGCTGATTTAATGTTGCGTGTTAGTGGTGTGAGTTGATTGTTGGTAATAGTGAGTAGTAGTTTTGTGTTATGGGGTATGCCATGAACGGTAGAGCGTGATGTGATGGATGATCGTAGGCAATGAAAGCAAGACGTTTCGTTTCAACTTCAAGCTAGTATTTAGCGTCTTTGCGGCGGTTAGCACCGTATAGCGAAAGTATATTATGGAAGACCATTTATGAGTGTGTCAGCTGAATCATGTGACTGATCAGATTCGAATGATGGTTTTCATAACGCAGTTTGCAGTTATTTAAAACCGTGGATTTAATGTTACTTGATCAACAGGAATTCTGCTTCATTTTGAAGATTGCGATTTACGAGCGGAGAAATATAGAATCCTATCGGCTAGGTTGTGCAGTGGGCAGCAAAATTTGCTACGTTGTCGGTATTTCCACTTCTGAATAAGCTTGTTCGATGCTATGATTACATGCCATGTAGCATAGAACAACACCCTTCAAAGTGCTGCGACCGAGCTGAATATATTGCAATAAGCGTTCTTTTAATAGAAACACCTTTGTACCTCAAACATATCAACACACTATAGATTACTTGAATTAAAATTTATTCACTAAATGAATTCTTGCAGAGTTAAAAATTGCGATCATTGAAGCTTCTAGAATACTCACCTTAAAATAATGTTATTAGCCACACGTCTCATATCCAAGAGGTTCTGATGAAATGTGTGTGGATGACAGCAAAATTAAAACTTTGATTACCGCCATTATTTAAAATCTGTCCTAAACTTCTCTCACGTGTATGAGTGCAGAACTTACTATTATGTGGTTAATGGGTTTCGACAAAGAATAGTTAATCGATTATGCAAAGCAATCTCGAACTGCTCCTGTGAGAGAGATTAAGAAACTAAAAGGCGCAATTTAAACCAATCTGCTTTGATCGAGACAAAGAAGCCAAACCCCCATATTTATTGTGTCGATGTTGAAGGAGCTGATTGATCTAAAATGCACGCAGATTTGTCAAGCACGAATTTTTTGCTTCCGGTTGTTTTAATCCCGTTTTAGTTTCTGTTTTATGAATTCAGAATCACGTTTGTCATATTCTCAGTAACGTGAATCTACTTTTCACGCAAAGGCATAATTGTCTGATTTGAACAAATATGAACAGCCCGCTGGAGCCATGTCATTCAAAAATAAAGAAATTATCCGTATGCTTGTCTTGGACATGAAGGAAAACCATTCTGCAAATTTCACTAGTCACCAAATAAACCCGATTAAGTTGTCCCTCAATATCTCTCT